>JAOXJK010000001.1:190373667-190391416 GCA_025774025.1 Xenus cinereus
GGTGGTTGAATATTCAGAAGGAAGTGGTGATTTTCCTGAATTAAACCTGGATGCTCCTTTTTGTTACACCATAATCGCTGCTTGCATAGAAGCTGCTGTTCCTTTAACAATTGCCTAGTAGCAAATTAAAGCTGGTGAGCGGGAGCCTGAGCTGAGCACTGCTGAGAAGTCTGTTGACGTTTTCTTTTCCTTGACAGGGCTTCAGGTCTTGCTGTAGGGAGCCAGCATGGGAAGTCAGTAATAACTTGTCAAGGAGAAATGGCGGATAACCAATAAAAGTATTTGAGTCAAACTAAGCTGCTAATGTATCTAAAAATGTGTGCGGAGTTAACATGAACTATATGGGCTGTAAATTAAGATAACAGTCAAGCCTCGCTAATCTGCACTTCACTAGACCACGCGCCTCTTACTGAACGCCAAAAATGCACAGTCTCTTCCCCTGCCTGAGCCAGCAGCCAAGAGCAGATGCTGCAGGGAACTCTCCTGTTACCGAGATCACATTATTTTTACAGCATCTACTGGACTGTGTTTGCTGGGGGATAGTCAATGCTCACAAATAAAAGAAAGTTCAGGTGGACCAGAGGAAGTGAAATGCAAGGACTACGGCGTAGTCAGTGGCCACACCGGGTGCAGCTTGGCCCTTTGTGGAGAGCCTCAAGAGCTTGAGAGGTACGTGGTCCTTAGTGTCCCTGTCCTGCAGGCTTATTTTGCCCTTGAGGGCAAACTCACCAAATCTACTGTTTTGCATTGCCTCCAGTCATCAGTGCAGACTAGTGATGCCCTATTTGTATTCTCCAGTTTTATAAATAATTACTTAATTTCATTTTTTAAATACTCTGAGGACTGTACTTCTGCTGTTATGCCTCACAGCTCAAGTTTGAAGTAGAGCAGCCCTTGAGTGGGTGTTCATCCCTGAGAAGCACTTTGGATTTGTCAGATTTCTCCCGAGTTTTAAGACACTTGAGGGTATTTTACCTTAGTTTTGGATCGTCACACAGTATCGATGCCTTAAACTTCAGTAAGTTTGCAGGGAGAGCTCTTCATGTCTTGTTGAGTCTCACAATAAATGGTGTTGATATGAAATACCTGATGGGTTGCAGGAGAGGTTGGCTGTGACAGTACTGTACCTGATGCATCTGGGTAGCAGTTTGCTTCTGAGAAATGGCACCATGCACGTTCCTCAGTCTCTAGACAGTTGGGGTCCTTGTGTCCTATCAGGAAGGACCCTTTTACTTATCTCTCCCAGAGTCTGTCTGTGCTGCAGCTCTACACCTCCTCGAGGATGCTGAGCACCAAGTGGATTCAGACCCTTCTCCCTACCTTGTACCTGCAGGGTCCCCCGCGCACAGCCCTGGGGCTCTCCCACAAGAAGCTGTAAGAGGCACAGCCAAAGTGCCTGTCAAACGGGGAGAGTTTTCAATTGAAGTGTTGTCCCTTGCAATAACTCGTAATTGTCACTGCAGTCGGGGTAGAGAGGCGTGCAAGAGATGAAGACTCGGCAGGTTATGAATCTGATGACTTGTACACGGCCCACTCGCATCCCACTGGTCAGGCCCTGTGTCACCTGGCAAATGAGTGAACAGGCAGTGACGCTTCTCTTCAGCATGTTCCTTACTTGCAGCCACATCACTGTTCCTCAGAAGCCCTCTGTGCAGGAGCTGTGTTCCAGATCCCACCCTGAAGGGCAGCTCTCCAGCCAGGCTAGAGAGGGGCAGCACCGAGGAGCTGCCCCCGAGTTTCACTTGGTGACATGGTTGTCTTTGTATGGTAGACGGTGGCCAGTGGGACTCTCCGAGCAGCAGCAGGGGTAAAACAAGCTGCTCCAGGAGCACAGTCCCCGCTTCTTTGGAAATGACCTGTAAGTGCTGATGAGGTCGGGCCTTTGACATGACCTGAGCTTTCGGATGGATGGCTTCTAGAGCTTATTCTTCCTGGTGCTGAGCTGTAAGCGATTTCTGTTAGAGTGAAGCGTGCTTTTATCCATTTTCTGTACCATACGTGAAAGACTCGGTGCTTTGTTTGCTGAAACCATACACATTATTTTCTTAGAGGTTTCTCCTCCTGTGTGGCATTGGGGCAAGTCTCCTTGGTTTGATTACACAGTTAACACAGCCCTGTTCACATTTTATTTTCACTAGTCTTATGTTATTGTTTACACTGACTTCTCAGAACTGAATAGCTCCGGGAGGGAGAGAGCTCAGATCCTCTTACCTTATCCTCCAGACACCCAAGAGAGCCCCCACTACCCTTCGGTGCTTGCGACCAGAGCTCTGTGTCTGGAGAAGACCACAGAACAGGTCAGTACAATAGATGACAACAAAAGAGATCCACGTGGGTGCAGAGAATAACTCTTTCCATATCTTTTCATACCTAGCAGCAAGATTAATGGAGGCTTTAAGCCTCGTTTGCAAATGAAAACCAGAAAGTGCCCTGTGCTGTTCAGCCACACAAGTGAATCCCAACGGTGATCACTTTTCGGTGACCTGCAGCCCGGCCAGGTTTAGCTGGCCGGGAACGTGTTTCGGATGGGCTGTCTGGAGAGCTGAAGGGGCTGGGAAATGAAATAGCTTGGCCAAGACCTCTGCTACTGTTAAAGGCAAGGGAGAGGAGGGATTCCTCAGCCTTCCCTAAAGAGCTGTGATAAAGCTTACTTCTCTGGTTCCTTTCTGTGGCTCTGGGAAGGGAGGGAGAGCACGGAGTCCTGGGTCTGGGGAAAGAGAACGTATCCCCCAGAAGCCCTGCTGCTTGGCATTCCTCGGCTCTAGCAGGTTGTTCTCTGGATTGTGACAGATGGCTAAACTGTTCACTGGCTGCTGTTTGCCTCATGGACCCACAGGAATTGAGCACTGAAATTATTTCAGACCTGACAGGGAATCTCTTTCAAAGGAAATTAACGGGACTTCTCCTTGGGTATTGCTCCTGGCAGGTTCCTGTCCCCCAAGCTGGTGGAAGGGACTTGTTAATCTGGGGACCTGGGACTTTTTGTGACAGAGTGTGAAGCCAAGGAGTTGTTTAATTTGGATTCATGGCTTGCTCGTTTGTGGTGTGGACAGAAAGTAAAATAGCTGAGTGCTGGTGTTTCTCCAAAGCCTTCCTTTAAGTATGAAGAAGGTGAGATGAGTTCTCTGGAAATCTGCCACGAGGGGATCGTTCTCTATCAGCGTCTTTGTTAGCTACTGAAGAGAAAGAGAAATGGGTAAGTGACAAATTCTGTGTGGGCAAGCCTAGCTCTGGGCAGTCATGCAGAAGTTTAACGATGAAGAAAAGACTAATATATTGCCAAACTGTCACTGTGCATAGCTGGGAGGTCAGCACCCTTGTAATTATGGAGTGATGAAGCCAAGGGAAAAAGCCAACATTAACAGAAAGACGTGATTGTTTTAAATTCTGACCACCTCACTGGGTGGCTTCCCTGCGAAGATGTTCCAGATGTCGTCTTGGCATAAATTAATCAATTTCCAAACATCTGCAGGGTTTCTTAGAAAACATGGACTTTAACAGACAGTGCATACGCTCTCCTTTGTGCTTCTGGTTGATGCTGTGATTGAGGAAGGGAACGCAGGCACTTGCTGTTTTTACTGTCATGAGCTCTTAGATTGGAAAGTTGCTCAAAGTTGGTTTTCAACTATTTTTCTTAGGAAAAAAAAAAAAAAAAAGGTTCCAGATAATATAAAGCAATGAGGCAGCCAATCCTTCTGGGACTGTGTGGGCACGTGTGTGTTGGAAGAGTCGATCGACTTGAAAACCTCCCCCTGTTCCCTCCTCCTGCCCCCAAAGTGCAGCCCACTGCTCCGAGAGGTCAGATATTCAGCGGCTTGAGTGACAGGATCTTTAACAGCATCTTTTTCATCAGCGAGCCAAGTCATGTGCCCGCTTGTCTGTCATATCTGTACTGGAATTGCTTAAATATTGTTTCAGATGGGGAGGTTTTAATCTGGATATGCAGAGAGGAGCAGTGCTGTGGGGGGATGTTTAATTGGCTCCCAGCAGAGCAGCGGTGGTGTGTGGGTTTTTTCCTCTAGAAGTGTTACCATTTTCACGTCCTATTAATGTCCTCTGGTAGTTTAAATACAGCATCACATTACGGTGGAGTTTGTTTCCCTCCCAGACTGAATACAAATGAAGGTCATTTACTTGTATTTTTAGAAGGTTCGGAAAACTTAGCAAATTTGTAGCTTTGAACAGCATCGTTGACTGTTGTATGTCTGCACAAAAATATTTCCAATAAACCTTTTATTAAAGCAATCCAATGGACCGAGGCTTGTTTGTTTTATCCCCCTCCACAAGTTTTGCAGCAAGAGTTCAATGTTAAATGTGTTTGAGGTTTAGCCTGCAAAGCTGGTGAGTGGAATACTTTTTTTTTTTTTTTCATGACCTTTTGGGTGTATTTTAAGGATCTGATTCTGTTAGTGCCCAAGGACAAGGCATGGGTTCCTTTAGTGGGTCTCAAATCAGGCCCCAAACACCAGACTAGTGTGGCAACATAAGAACAGTACTGGTGAGCTTACAGCAGGTACCTGATGTTTGAATGGTGTCTCGGGGGGGGAACATCTTTTTATATAAACTAGATGGACAGATATTCTTCTACAAATGATAGCCTTGATCGCACCAAGGCTTCACCAAAATAAACCTTGGAAATTGTTTGTCTCGGCTAAGTCATGTAGATGCAGCAGGGAAAAATTAAGTCCTAAAATCTCCTTTACTCCCATCTGGCAGCTACATTTGCAGGAGACTTTTTTAATAGTGGGCCAGCAAGACCCTTGTGTTAGCAGGGGGAGAGCGGTGTGATGGTCCACCAAGATGTGAGGTGATGCAAAACCATGAGACATGCCTTTCTCCAAACCATCCTGAGAGTAGTCCCAGGCTCTCTCCTGCCTGATCAGGGGTATCGTGTCCACTCTCTCCTCATGGTGCTCGGCTGACTCTGCCCAGCTCTCGCCCGTTGCCTTGCCTGGAGAAGTACTTCTCAAGCTCCACTTGCCTCAAGCAACACCGATAGTGTGAAGCACCACACAAAGGCTCTCGTGTCCCCGGTAGCCCTGCATCCATATGCTCCAGGGGACACGTGCTGTGATCCTCTCTGCCACAGTTCTTCCCGTTTAACGAATATTTTTTTCATAGTGAGCTGTGAACTACCTCGTCCCTCATGCTGGGGGTGGCACAACGGAGAGCCTGGGCGCTGAGACCTCAGGGCACAGTTGATTCCAGGCAACAGCAGCATAATCCTTCCTGAAGAGAGCTATCACTTATGCACCCAGCTGGGAGGGATGATCAAGTCACAGCTGAAATTAAATTTGCAGAAAAAATTGGCCTTACTCAATTCTTGGTGACCATGGGGAACACATGTTATAAGATCCCTATAGAAAGTAAAGAAGGTGTATGAGCTTTAACAAAGAGATCTTTTGGTCCAAATATTATTAGATACTGGAATTAAACAGATTTTATCAGGAACAAAATGCATATTTATATATAGTTAGGCTAAACCTCTTCCTCCTTAGAGTGCTATAACTGTATGAAGGTTTTTTTTCCCTTATAGATTGCCGGCAGAACCCCTTTTAAGAGCACGGAGAGACTTTTTTAAAACAACAAATTACTTCTGGATTTTTTAAATTAGGAAACAAAAAGGAGCTGTAAGCCAAACTTCCCCTCTTCCCTTTACGAGTCACTGCTTGAGCACATTTCAGAATGCTTTTATCCCAGAAGCCAGACCTAGTACCTGCTTTTCCTTTGCAGGGAAATAAAAAAGCCAGCGATGAACTCCTGGTGTATCCCTGCGGTGCTGTGGTAAACGCCTGCTCCTTCCCCGGGCCTCCCTAGCGGAGTCCAGCCCGCAAGCATGAGGCAGCAGGAACTTTGCTGTGTGCAAAAGCTTCTCACACATCTGGGCAATCAATTATGCCAAAGTAAAATTGATGATAAACCTGAATAAGCTTTATTTGGTTGGCGACGGGCAAACTCGATGCTTACCCGGCTGCTCCCGGCGCTGTCGTCTCTTGCACAGCGCGCTAAGAGGGAAATGATTCTCAGAATTGTTAAATATAATGGATTGCTGCTTAAACCCCTTATTAGATATATTAGTTGACTAATCACCTCAGAGACTTTCCCTCTAACAGTTTGACAGGCAAGGCTGTGAGAGCGGCTAGTGCTCAGGTCCCAGAGCCAAATACTTGCCGGAGCAGCTGTTAAGTGTGTTGCCGGCAGCCTTTGGTGCCTCATACCAGACCAAAGGAGAATCAAAGTCCCTAAACCCATAGATTAATGCTCAAGTCTGAAATGGGAGCATTAAAAAATAAAAGTGTAACTGAGAAAGGTCTGGTTGAGGAATGTTAAGCAAGAAGATTTCAGAAACATAATCCCTTTCTGGGAGTGCTGCTGCGGCAGTGCCCAGCCACCTCCCACCGGCCCTCCCTCCAGCACAGTCTCTTGGGGTGCTGCGGGTCCTCAGGAACTTGGAAGGAGCAAGTTCCTCCTCAGCAGAAATATGGAACTGCAGAGAAACGAGGCTTGAAACATCACTGAAAGCCACTGCTGGTTCTCGGCTACCCATGCTGAGGAGGGAGCTCTAGGGCAGAGGGTGAGTGAGCTGTGTCCAAGCTGGGGGAATGGTGAACCATGCTGGTGAGACCTTGCTGCAGTGGCCACACTCAGCCAGGACATATCCCACGAGGAAGCTTGGTTGGAGGGAGCTCATGTTGCATTTTTGATGCCATGACTGACCTGATGGACGGTGGGGTGATGGTGGAGGAGGTGGTCCTGGTTGCCCTCTGCGTTTCCCATGCTATCAGGTGCTGCCCCTGGGGATGTCATGTTGTTGGAGTGGTGGGGACAGCGAGCTTGCTGGGCCACATGAAGCAGGCCTTGAGTGATGAAGCTGCAAGGTTTCAAGGTGTTTTGGCACATAAATCCTGCAGTGAAGTGTCCAGTAGCCTCAGCAGTCACACCACCTTGCATCTTCTGGCTTGGCTGGCACTGGCCTACAGCCTGGTCACAGATGTCCAGCACAGTTGTCACAGTAAAACAAGACTGGCTTGTTGGTCTTGATGGATGTTGTGGAGCTGGTGGTACTTGCTGGTAACCAGTACAGGCAGCAGGAGCATCTCCCAGTCCCTCAGGAGAAAGAAAACTGGAAGAAAGAGACTGTGGGTTGGGTTTGTATAAAGTGCTGGTTTTGTAACTGTGGTGGCCCAGCCCCCCCCTTTCCTTTCTCCATGTTGTGGCAGGAAGTGCCCGTGAGGATGTCAAAACAGGCTTTTGTCTGGAATAAAAGGTAATGTGCTCCTGGTGTCAGTTCATTTGGATGTGCCTGGTATCAGAGCTTGAACTGGGTACCTATATCATGCACGTTAATTAAATCCTGTATAATGACTGTGTGTATTTACCTGTACATAGTGAAGGTGGCATTTTAGCTTTTAAACTGAGAGCCCGATTCTGACTGCATGGTAGATCTACAGCGGCTGCTTTTAGTTTGCATCAATGTAAACTGAGAATCACTTTTTCCCCATGATGAGACATCTACACTCACACGCAGACTGTCTGCTGTGTGAAGTCAATGGGATTCTTTCTCTCAAAAGCAAATATTGAGGGAATTAACAGCTGCATAAGCCAGTATTCACCATTCAGGTAATAAATTACAACAGAGACTGCACAACATGCTGGTGTCCTCATCTCGGAGGAGCGATGTCCTGGAACGGCTCAGGCTTGTCCTGGTGTGAGTGGCCACAGGGCTATCGAGCTACGGGAAGTCTGTGGCCCAGCTAAGCTCGGCTCCGTGCCCAGCAGCTTCAAAAGCTCTGCCAGCCTGTCCCCGTCAGCTTTCAAAGTGCTTTCCAAACTTGAGTGAAGGAAGTTGCTCAATATCTTGGAAGGAAGATAGGTAAGTAGTTTTATTTTATTTCTGTGTTTTAGCAGGGCCTGGTGTAATAGGACAAGGGAGAATGGTTTTAAACTAGAAGAGAAAGGATTTAAACCAGATATAAAAGGAAAACATTTTTTTTTATGAGGGTGGTGAAACACTAGTTCAGGTTGCCCAGCGAGGCTGTGGATCCCCCATCCCTGGAAACATTCAAGGTCAGGTGGGACGGGGCTCTGAGCAACTTGGTCTAGTTGAAGATGTTCCTGCTCATTGCAGGGGGGTTGGACTAGATGACCTTTAAAGGTCCCTTCCAACCCAAACCATTCTATGATTACTGCTGTCCGACATGACATGATGTTCACTTGCCCCAGCTTAATAGCATTGATAGGATCCAAAGTGGTGCCTTCCTACTCTTTTGGTTTTGTTTTCAAGTTAACCCACAAAGACAAATCAGTTTGGGCTGTGCCCTGAGCTGCTTCAGCACTAAACACAAGGAAGGCTTGATGGAAAGTGACTCAATTTTGAATTAAATGACATTTCTCGACTTGAAATATCGTTTGCCATGATTTGGCTGGAGGTTTTCTAAAGAACTGATAACAGCAAAAAGGGGATTGCTTACCTGAAATTTAAGAATTATCATGTTTAGGAGAAAATATGTTATTTCTAATCTTCCTTGATTATTTGAATTCTACTTTTGTTATTATAAACCTATTAAGTGGGTGAAGAGAACCTGCGATAACAGAAGATTCTGTTTTCAAAGTTCGAGGTAGGGGAAACGATGTCTGTCCTGGGTGAGCTGCATGTACCCACCTGCATGGTTTCATCTCATCAGAAATAACCAGCAAAATTGATAAATATTAAGAAAAAGTAAATTAACCTTCTTTTGCCAAAGCCAGCAGCCGGTACAAGGCACGAGGCCCTTGCAATCTGAGAGCTGTGATTCACGTTACACTCCAGAGAGGTTTCTCTCCCCTCTTCTACTGAACGTTAGGGAGTAAGTGGATACTCAGCCTCTGGCACACCAGCAACTTCGCAGCCGTGCCCAGTGAAGTGTTTGCCACCTTGCTCCCAGTATTTGGAAAACCAGGAAGGTGTCACCTCTGCTAAATGGGCACACAGTCTCTTAATGACGCTGTGCTTCCACTCATTAGCCAGCTGCCCCCATCCAGCCCAGCTTCCCCCACGAGAGGTCTGGCTCAGCAGCTGCCACAGCACAATGCTCAGCTCCCTGTGGGGTGCAGGGCTGGCGTGGGGACAAGCAAGAGATGGAGAAGACACAAGACAATGAGAAAACATTGTGACTAAGCAGCGTGGAGGAGCTGGAGAAGGTGAGAGGTGCAGGGTCATGAGCAAGGTGAAAAAAGCCTGGGGGTCAGCCTGCTGAGATTTTCCAGATGTAAAGAACAAATTAAGCCAAGCAAATAGGACAGCATTCCTGTGGGCAAATTACAAGACCAGTAAATGCTGGGATGGGAAGGGGTGTCTCTGCACCCTGGAGAGAGAAGCTAGCCCTGTGCCAGGCTGTAGTGCTTCCCCGTAGGCCAGCTGCACCCAGGGCCGGGTCCAGCCCAGGAGGCGGGGGTGCTGGCCCACCCTGGGGCACTGAGGGTGTGCACCCATGCCAACCTCACCTCCAGGGCTTGGCACAGACGGGCCAATGCTGTTAGTGTTTGGCTGGTGCAAAGCAGCCGTGCTGTGGTGTTGGTTCCTGTGAGAACTTCCCATGAGTGAAGCCCACACGGGTATTTTTTGCCACGTGGGCCAGCGTGGTGGGCAGCTCCCCACCGCGGAGGCACAGGAGGTTGTTACAGCATCAGTGACCGGTGTTATCTGGCCATTCAGGTTCCACAGAAATGCTGTCACAGGGATTAAATGCTCCGCTACAGAACAGGGGACACTGTGAACCCACAGGGAGGGCAGGATCCCACTGAACTGGCTCCGTTCCCTGTGGGTGGGGAAGGGGAGAAAGGATGGCACAGGCTTCAGTGACTTGTTCAATCCATTTGCAAGCCATCCTGGGCAGGAAAATGTTGCAAACCTCACTGAGGACAGAGAAATAATACAAAGGGACCTACAGAGAAGCAAGAAATATGAGCAGGAAACAATAAAATGAGATGCAGCTTGGAAAAAATACAAGGGAATACATGTGGGGAATAATATTTAGTAACAACTTCAGTGGGAGGAAAAGAATGGGAAAGCAGAAAATCTAGAGGGGAAAGAAGAGCTCCGTCAAGACCAAAAGCGAACAGCAAATTAGGCATTTTGAAAGGGAGGTGCTGAGGTTAATGTGCTGAGCTGGGACTCAAACCTCGGCTTGCTGCTCTGTGACGTTACGGGCTGCGTTTAAGCAAGGGCCTCTAATTGCACCAAGCGACACTTTCCCCTAATAAACGTGGCGATGGCTGGTAACAGCTGTACAGGGGACACAAAAACCTCCTGCCAGGGGGGAGGACTGGGCTTTGTCCTCTGATCGTGCCTGGCTGACGGGCAAGACATTTCAAAGTGTGTGTTGTGAGGGGTGTCATGTCACTGGCAATGCTTTGGTGCTGGTCTCCTCCATGGCCCGGTGTTTTGGGCACTGTGGGTCAGTCAGACCCACCCCCAAGCTGGTGGGATTGGGTAGAGCTGCCATGGGGATACCAACACCATGCTGGGGTGTGCGCTATGGGCAAACCAGCACCAACCCAGCCTGTATACCTTTTCCTGGGTTCCTCCCCCCCCATCATTGCTGCTTACCGAGCACAGCATCCCTGCCACGGCACAGGATCGACCACGTCAGTGCCTTAAGCAGGTACCAACATATTCAGAAACACCCTACACTTGAAATTGCATGTGAGCGAGAACATAAATTTAAGGGGTGGAAAGAGCAGGGAAAAAAAGGGCCTTGTTTAGGGCAGTCTGGAAAGATGGGACTGAGTGATGGGATGCAACAGAGCAAGCAGAAAGGTGTATGGCCTCTCTCAGGGTGGGTTTCCTGAGCCTGCACTGAGCTGCAGGACCTGTGGTGGAGACCCCCATGGGGAGCACTGGGCCGGGCTGCAGGCTGGGTGCAGGAGCATTTCCATTGCTTCTCACAGATATATAAGGCTAAAAATGTATTTATGGGCCACGCAGCAGGTTTAGAAGCTTGGCTGCATTTTTTTTGTTTTTTTAATCCTCGGATTTTTAGGTTCTTGCATTATAAAGAAAAGGGGAAGACCAGCTCTCCTACGGACCAGACGGATGTTTGTTGGCAGGACCTGAGAGGCGCTGTGCCTGTCCCTGGTCCCAGCCCGTCCCTGGCTGCCACGGGCCAATGCCACGCAGCAGCACGGCACCGGGGCTCTCCAGTTAGTTATCGTATTGCACGTGGGACTATTCCTGCTGAGTTACAACTATCTAGACCCTGGTCTCAACTAGCACTGTAGCCTATTAAAAAAAAACAAATGCAGCTTTCCTAACCACCCCTTGTGCTTGCTCAGTGTTTATCAGCAAGAGTTTCCACGCGCTCTTTCCCCAGGCCATCCACAGTCACTATGTGTAGCAGAAAAAAAAACCTTAGCCCTCTCCAACAAGGAGAAAAAAAAAACAAATCCCAACTACAAACAAACATATAAAAATATGAGGAAAAACGTTTTGACACAAACTATTGGCCTCTCCTGCTCCTCACCTCAGCACATCTGCTCTAAGCCATGCCTGACTCCCCCCCCTTCCCTGCCAGCTTTCTGCTTCCTGCCCTGCTCCTTTGCCTCCCCCCGGGCAGCAGGAAGCTGTGGCATTTTGAGACATGCTACATACAGACTGACCACGGGTACATTTTTTTTCCAGACTGATCTTTCCTATTTATTGGAGTCATCAACATGCAGCTCCAACAAGGCTCAGTTTCCAACTCACAGCCTTTCTGCTCTCCCCCGGCTGCCTCCTTGGCCTCGCAGCATCAGCCGGTGCCAGCATCCCCAATGGCCAGAGGGAGCAAACACTGGGACAGTGAAGTGGCCTTGTCCCAGACTGAGTTATGCCCCCAGCACAGCAGGGGTTTGGGTTTTGTCTCAGTTTGCACAAGAGAAGTGTCCTGGTGCAGAGGGAGTTGGGAACAGCACGGCCACTTGGTCAGTTACAGACCCGAAATGCTTAGCTGGGAATTGTGAACCCAACTGAAGCCCAAATCCTCTGAAAATGCCATTTGCTGCGGAGTATTTGGTGTTATTTAGAAAGGGGGAGCCTGACGGGACCATGGGCTCAGCCCATCCTGCTCCCCAGCCACCCCTGTGGCCACTGGGACACGAGGGGTCCCCAGCTCAGCTGAAGGTCCAATGTCCTCCCCCTGCTCCCGCTGCTCCCCTTCCCTCCAAACAAGCCCCCTCAACTATACTCTACTGGGGCACAACCTCCAGCCACATAAATTCCTGGTTTTACTCTTGTCCCATAAAAACAGAGCCAAAAATCCTAACTGTTTTTTGCCAGTGTCTGGAGAACTGAGCTGGTCAGATGTGCTCTTGTGGACAGAGAAAAGTAAAGCAGTAACCGAAGGGAAAACAAACAAACAACAACAAAGCAAACAAAACCAGTCACACCATAAAGTATTTATTAAGAAACAAAGGGGGCTTTTTTCTTCATTTGTAAGAAACACTTTAAAGCAAGTGCCCTTTCCGAGATTTAAAAGCTATATCAAATGGTAACATTGGTTTTACATTATTGTACATGACATTAAAAAAAACCACCACATCTCACAAACTTCCTTTTATTACAACTTAGGTTTCTCCGCCTTCAGTTGTAAATTAATTTCTACAGACTTAAATTTAACTTATTCTTTTTTTTTTTTTTTTGAACAAGTAAACAATATACAAAGAGATTCACCTGAATTTCATAGGTCAGAGGAGGTGTCCTTGCCAGGGCACGTGCAAGGCGGGCAGTGCGTGCTGGCGGGGGCAAGAGCTGACTTGGGTCACAGTTGGGAACACAGGGATGGGCCTGTTGTCCGGCCACGCTGTGACAGGCCAGGTCTCACCTGGGGACAAGCACCACCAGCTCCCGCTGAAGCCACCAGCAGCTGAAGGCACCCGAGCCCCCCACGCCTGATGCCAACTCAGCTTTGGAAGGTCAGCGTGGGCAGGTAGAAACCTAAATGCCCACGAGACCCAAGTGCACGTTGGGTCCTTCAGAAGCCTGGCGGCACCCAGCTCTGGTGCACCCACTGCCTTTGGAGATCCAGGGAGCTGCGTGGGCCGAGCAGAGCGGTCACCCATCGCCTCCAGCAGCCGGTCACTGCCTCACCGAAGCCACCCAGCCTGGCTGGGGTGAGCCGGGTCCCGTAAGCCAATCCTTCTGTCCAGGCCCTACACGCTGGACGGGCGATGATGGCAGCCAGGAATGGCAGGTCTGGGATAAATTCCCTATTCATTTTCCCGTGTCAGTGGTCAGACGGTTGCTGCCCGCCGCAGGCTGCCTGCGTGTGGCATGTTTCCCAGTAAACCACTGGATTTGGCACCGCTTCCGCACCCAGGCGGGATTTAAAAACAGAGGTACAAAAAAATAGTAGTATCACAGTTATTGCTACATACTGATACAGTATCAGACAATAAGAAACCTTTTATCAGCTCTGCTCTGGTCGCAGTAATTGCCCAGGTCTGGGATATGCCCTCGGTCCTCTGTTGCGGCGTTTTGGCTGAAGAACAGATGGATGGAAATGCAGAGACTACTTTTTTTAGGAGACAAAACCCAGCCTTAATAGTTTATTGCATCTGGGATGCTAGATTACAATTAGCACACTCTGGTTGTTCCCAGCACGCTGCTGCCTCTTCAACCTGGAGAGGTATTTTTTCCCCAGACGAAGCAAAGCAAGACAGAGACAGCAGCTCCAGTGCAAAGTGCGCCCCCTCCCCCCCGAGCATCCTGCCTCCTCCCTGACCCCGCAGCATCACAGGGAGCCACAGGCGCCTTCGTCCTTTGGTTGGGCCTTTTCCTTGTTTTTAAATACAGCTGTGCCTTCCTACTCCTCTGCCCCACAGGGAAAGAAGAAAAGGGGATGGGTTTCAAACCCCCTCCGTGCCCAGGTTGGAGTGGCTTTGTGTGACCCCCCATGGAGCAGGGCTGGGGACTCGGAGTGGGCTGATGAGGGGACGAAGCCTGTTTTTCTACAAAATTCTCTTTGAATTTTTTTGCCTCGATGGCAGGCAGGGCCTGGGGCTGACAACTTCGTGCACATTCACACGGGTTTACTGTTTCATGGGAAGTGAGGTTAAATCGGGCGTGTTTGGAGTCACAGTACGGCCCCTCTCTGGAAAGGCAGCTTCAGCTGTACCAAAAAGCTTTGCTGAGCGCCAGGAACAGCGAGCACCTCGTACCCTGTCTTTCAGTAAAAAGTTCTCAAAGATAAACAAAGTCTGTGCAAACCACTACTGGGTCCTGATCTTGAGGCAAAACCAAATCAAGAAGGGTTTCAAGTGCACTGGAAGGAAGAGCCGAATAACTCACACTCTTCTAATTCCTACATAAATACCAGGGACAAGGAAAATTGGTCTTTGCAAGACTCAGCCTTTTGTGGCATTTCACCCCGAAGGGGGGGTGCACAAGAAGCCATGGGGGCTGGTACCAGCACCGGGCCCGCAGGGATTGCACTGTTCGGCTCTCGGTTGTGATTGTCTGTAAAGCAACGGGAAACGTCACTAAGGAGCTGGTAGAGGAGAAAAGAGGTTTCTTAAGTACTGCGGTCTTGTACAGTGTAACAAAACTCTTTTTACGAATTAATTGGGCAAATACTTCTGACCATGTCATACCTGAAGGGCACTTAATGGCTCCGGCATTTATCTCGCAAGTACAGCGATCTGAAATGCATTTGCATTTTCAGCGTAATCCTTCGGCGCTGTAAATCATGCGCTGGAATGAGAGCGTATCTGGCAGCGTTAATTCAGAGATATCATCCTACAGTTTCTGGCAACGGACCCCGATGAAAATAAATGGTTTATAAACACTGTCTGACATGCATGAGCCTTTCAAAATTATTTACAAGTGACGTCCTGGGAGCTTCGTTCCGAGGAAGTATTTCTCCTCCGTTCAGTTTAGATATTAAAATCTGTCGGGTGGGGAGGGGGAGGAAGGCGTCAGCGCTACACAGTCACAGCCGGGTACATCTTCTGGTCGCTGTTGGTGTGCGGGTAGGGAGACTGGATCTGCCTGTAGCCGCTCTGCAAACCGTCGAGGAAAGGGGGCACCGGGGTGAGGGGCATGGAGTCGTGCTGCACGGCGTAGCCCACGTACTGGGGGTGCAGGTACTGCCCCTGGTGGGGCACGATCTGGGTAGCCTGCTGGCAGTTCAGCACCGAGAAGTTCGTCGGCATGTTGACGTAGACGTTATTCATGGTCCCTTCTGGCAAACAGCAGTTGGTCTGGGACCTGGTCGGGGGGGCTCTGGCCCCCGAGTTGGCGCTGGAGCTGGAGCTGGCGGCGGTGCTCGACTGGCGGGAAGAGGAGCCCCGGGAAGTGCTGGCACTTGGGATCATGGGGATAGTCTCCATCAGGCGGGTCCCCCCGGGGGCTCGGCTCTGCTGGGGCTCCTGTTTGGGCCGCAGGCATCTGCAGCAGCAAGCTGCCACCAGCGACCCCAGGATGATGAAGGCGACAAACACAGATCCAACGATAAGGAACGGCACGTAGATGGGCACTGCAACAGCAAGGAAAATGTCATCACTGGGGGGACAAGGACAAGCCTCAGCGGCTCTGGCAGAAGGTCCCATCCCCCAAGCCCAGCCCACATCCCCTCAGCACAGGTCAGTGCAGGGTGAACACTAAAAGCCACGTGTGCAGCCGAGCATTTTGCACAGGGAGGATGAAAAGGGCTGCTCAAACCAACAGCTGGAGTTTCCAAAAGCACCTCTGAAGTTGTTAGCAGGGAGGAAAGCCCACAGCTCACGCCTCAAGGGAGGATGGCTGGCTCCTATTGATGGTGGTCTAGTCCAAATCGACCACTACTCCACACCTCACCAGATCTTGTCTCCAGTACACCCCACTAGAAAAAGCAGTGCCACAGGGAGATACTTTTGGGGTAGGATCCCTGCTCAGGGATTGAGAGCACGGGGTGATCAAACCCCGGTGCCACACCGCATCCCTCCCCATCGCCAGCCCTCTTCGGCTGCTGTCACCCTTGGGGCAGGGGGACAGCCAGGCAGTGACTGGCCAGCAGCTAGGGGGGCTTTGCCACCCCGCAGCCCTGGGGATGAGTGTCCGGCTGCTCTGTGCTTCAGCCCGGGGTTTGGGGAGAAAACACAAGGCGGGCAGTGGGGCAACAGCACCATGCTCCAAAGCTTCACTACCAGCAGAGGGGCAGCATCCCTCCTTGAGAGGCTTAAAGACAGGACATCAGAGCAGGAGGAGTGAGGGTGGGAGCCCAGCAAGGGGATGGCGAACACCATCCTTGGGAGGACCTGGGCTCCGGTCACTCCGCACTCCCAGGGAAAAAGCTGCTTTCTCCACCTTAGTAAAAAACCTACATGGATATACCTGGGAATAACAAGGGGGAAGGTGCCTCCCTTCAGCACTTGTGAACGCTCCCAACAACATGCCTGAGCTTCGTCATTTCCACCGAAACCCAGCAGCCCTGAGACTCTTGCAGGGCTGCGGACATGACTGGGGGTAATGCAGCCTCTGCCAACGACGTGCCCCTGGCACAGGGGCAGGGGACACAGCTGTCCCTCCTGTGAGTTAACCTGTGCCAGCGCAGGGCTCCCAAACCTGCTGAGTGGTAATTATTACTTATTAAGAAAAACGCTTTGCTCTCTGAACTGCAAAGGGGGTTATCCTGCCCGCTCAAGTCAGAGTGCCTCCTTGCACAGCTGAGTACAGCAAGTTATTAACCAAAAGGCCACATTTCTCCGATTTTTTTCCAGTATTTTTGCACTTTTCGGACAAAAGGCTTGTAAATTTTATCTCTACTTCTGTGCTTGGTGCTACAGTAGCTCCTTGGCAGGTGCGCGCACTTGCTACAGACTGTGACACACAAGTTTTACAAGAGTAAATCTGCCCTAATTATAACATCACTTCAGGCTACTTCTGGTGCGTTCGGCATGTGGGGATGGCAGCAACGGTGCTGGGAAGCCACCAAGGCTTTTTTTTTAAACAGCAGCAGAAAGACCCGAGTTTATCCTTGAAACTCAGCCTTACAAACAGCAGTCCTCCTAAGAGGGGGAATCCCAGCTGGAGGAACACACGCAATTAGAGCGGGAGTAATTTTGAGATGTCACGTTACTTTTCTTTTATGCGTTCATATGGGATTTGGGTTTTTTCCTTCCCTTTTTAATTGGGAGCACAAAGGGGGCTGAGGAGCCAGCTCAGAGCGGTGGCGGAGCCGCACACGACAAACAGCTTGTCCGAGGCCGCGGGAAGGTGGTGTCACCCCCTCCTAAAAAAGACAGGGCTGGACGTTTCAAACAAGAGGGGGGGAAAAAGAGAAGTATCCGCGCGTGGGTACTTCTCCCCGCTTAACAGCCGCGGGAGGGCTCGGCTGCCCCCGCCTCCCTTCCTTTCGCCCCACGGATTCATCGGGGGAGGCAACCGGCGGCAAGGGGAAGGAGCGGGCGGTAAGTTTGCCGCAAACCCGAGGAGGCTCCCCCGGAGCCACCGACCCTCGGGCGACCCCCCCCCCCCCCGGCCAGCCGCCGTGCCGGTGCCGCCCTCACCTGCCGCCCCGTCGGGGCCGTCCTTGCCGGGCCGTCCCGCCTCGCCGCCCCCCTGCCGCCGGTCGTTGTCGCAGGCTCCCTGGTCCAGGCGAGCCTCGGGGCTGGAGCAGCAGTACCGGAGGGCGCAGCTGCCGCAGCAGATGGTGGCGTCGCCGCCGTCGAAGCGCTCGGGGCACTGGAAGCCGTCCCGCCAGCCCCCCTGCCCGTCCAGCCAGCCGTGGCAGTACTCGCCGCTGGCCGCGGCCCC
>JAOXJK010000001.1:190396832-190422232 GCA_025774025.1 Xenus cinereus
TTAAAGGGTGGGTGTCAAGAGGAAGGGGCCAGTCTTTTTTCAGTGGTGCCCAGTGACAGGAGAAGAGGAAATGGGCATAAACTTGAGTATAGAAAGTTCCATCTAAACATGAGGAGGAACTTCTTTACTTTGAGGGTGACAGGGCACTGGAACAGGCTGCCCAGAGAGGTGGTGGAGTCTCAGTGTCTGGAGACATTCAAAATCCGCCTGGACACGCTCCTGTGCAACCTGCTCTAGGTGGAACTGTCAAGTCTGTGCTTCTTTCCCTTTTTACTACACCATAGCACATGATCCAAACCTCACCATCCTAGCCTGCTTTTGGGACTGGGATCATCACCTCTGAAGCATACCCTGTTACCCCAACGTGCCACATTAAATACACAGAGCCAGCAAGGAATTGCTTGCCTGGGAGGTATATACCAGCCTCTAATCAGAATCGGATTTTGGAAGCAATTTTGTCTACAATGTCATGTTCTAGAGAGCTGCTGCCCCGCTGCTGCCCAAACACACGCCGTAAAGTAACACCTGCATCGAAGAGGGGAAAAAAAAAAAAAAAGGAGGGAAATTATCAGTTTGTGAGACTTTAGTTGAACAAAAACATGTTTCCCTTGCTTGGCTATTGACCCGTTTAGGACAGGATTACGAATTCCAAGTTTTCCATGAAAGTGTTCAGCAGAATTGATCCTGGTAGGAGCAGTTCTATACCCAAACAAAATCAACCCTGCAGCTTTTCTAGAAATTCGCAGAAGTTTCTGAACTTAGTAATAACCTGTTCATAGTGAACTAGCATTGCTTTAACTTCTAAAAGGCGAGAAAACAGAAAGCAAGCCATTCTTTAGAATAGTTATTAAAGCTAAAGTTAACGCATAGCATACTCACCTCCTAACTGGGGTGCTTCAACTGCAGTGATGGGCTAGAAAGATTAAATTCCTAAGGCTGAGTAAAAAAGCATTAAGTAATAAACCACATAACAACAGGACTCAAATGGGTCAAGAAAGATCATTCAAATATTGGTGAAGTTTAGCAAAATCCTACTAATTTAAAAAAAAAAAAGTAGTGTAAGAAAATGTGAATAACCTGGAAACAAAAGGAGGTGACACACTGTATGACAACTCTGCCTGCAAGGGCTCTGTGGTGGCAGTATGTAACTGGCAGCCTCCTGCCACCTGGTGAAAGTAGGATTCTCCAGGAGAGCTACTGGAATCCTAATGGGAATCCCTTTTTTTTTTTTTTAATTCCTTTGGTTATGGATATTAATTCCCGCCCTCCCCCATAGGTAAAAAATGTCACTCACCTAGAAAATTAAAGTGCTATGATCATCTATTTCTACCTACTAAACACAACATTCAACCAATACAAAAAAAACTGTATTACAAATTCAGTTGATTAGGGACTGCAAAAATACCAGCATATAAATATTCAACATTGAGTTCAGAAGAAACGATCCCCAGCAGAATTGAAGCGAGTTGTCCCGTTCGCAGTAGGAAACCTTGTGCTCTACATCCCCTCATCACCTCCATCCTCCTTTAGAGCAACCTACCTGTGCGGCCGGTGGGAGCCTGTGCGTCACAGCTGGGCTGAAGCTCCACGGGCACTGTCACGGTGGGTAACCCCCATCTTGGTGTCCCTCCCCTCCCCAAGCCCAGCTGCTGACGTTCACGAGAAATGGCACGAATCTACTACTGCAATACTTTAACCGTCCATCAGTGTCTGGAGATACCAGCCACAGGGTCAAAAGGTACTTCATGAGAGGGAAGAGGGGAAACAGCCTGACAGCACAATCCCACCAATTAGTCCAAAACCCTCATAATTTATCGCTGGAAGTTTTTCTATGTGTAGCCAGTTCTTTGTTCTTATAAACTTTTGAATAAGAGTTTTAGAGAAACAAGCTTTTGTAGAGCATAAGGCATTTATGCTCTACAGTACAGACAGATTTTTCTATTTTCTCATTTTCTAATTTGTCATTAAGAGCCTACAAGGTGCTTCTTTCCCATCTTCTACTGAGACATTCAAGGTATTAGAACCAGTAACAGGAAAGAGCCGACATGACTGACTCTGGATTATTTCTACTATTAACATGAGTAGTGGAGTGGAAAAAACCCCCAAAGAATTACCACTGATGTCAAAGAGGGGAAAAAAGACTACTAAGCCTGGATTCCTGAACTTTAATTTTAAAAATGATGCTATAAAGCAGCTGTACAAAAAGGTGTAAACTAATAAAAATAATCACATCCGTCATATGTGACTTCAACTTTCCTCCAGTACGTATTTTTCTTTCTTTACAGAGAAAATAATCCAGACTTGATTTAATTTCATGGTGCCTAAGTACAAGTCAGCTTCTTAATATGCCTTATAGACGCCACACCTTGAATGTAACATGTAGTTTGCCTTCTAATTATATTACATATCTTTAAATTAGAAAGAAAATTTAAAAAAAAAATAAAAATCACTTGAAACAGTGTATACAATGCTGATGCCTGAAAATCATGGCTAAATTCAACCACCCAGTTGGTATTCTGGGAACATAATTATTTCAAATCCCGTTTTGACTTTAGTTTGTCCTCCAGCGTGTGATTATTCTATTACATACTCACTTTTTTACTTAGGCTAAATTAAGGACATAACTTGCCTTCATGTGAAAAGAAACAGAACAGAGGCACCCCTTAAAGAGATTCTAGACAAACCCACAATATAATACCTCCCTTCACCCCTCCACTTTCAACCCAGAGATCAAGGCTCTAACCTCAGCCACAACAATTTTACACTATATAAATACTAGGAAAAACAATTCTACATATTAACTGATGACGTCCTTGTTTCTCCTGTAACACAGGAGAACAACAGGAAAGGATCTTTCAAATAGGCAAATATGTATTACAAGGATCACAGCATTATTGTTTTATTGTTTGCACAATGGTAAGTTGCACATATGGACAAACAGTACACATTTAGAATTAGTTTCACAAATTAATACATTACAAGAGAGTCCAGTGGTTTAACATATTAACTATTAAAAAAAGCAATAACAAAGGAATACAAACATTACAGTTCTGACTGCAGCCCAATAAAAGTTTAAAAAAAGGTTGAAATCAAAATAAACTGTAAGCTTTATTTTTTCCAAGACATAAAAAACCCACATTATATCCCTTCATAAGAGACTGCTCACAAGGATGCAATAACATACAAGTACAAAAGTGAAGAATTCTGTGCTCAGTTTCCCTTAATTATATCAGATCAAGTGACAAACTGAACATTTGTCAAAGAGTAATCACCGCTGAATGCAGACATTTCCAAAACATACAAAATGGTAATAACACTTTTAACAATAAAAGCAAATGACCTGGAACTAGAAAAAAAATCTTAAGCACTGTAACTGTTTTAGAAAAAAAGGTGCTTTTGTGAAAATGATTGTGAATATTCATTTGATGCATGTTATATACAATACATCTTCTACATAAAAAGCAACTCGGCTCCAATGTTCCATGTTCACACTTCAACCTGTATCTTTATTTGCTAAGATTCAATTATCTATCATTCATCTCATCTCCTTAAGATGTTTTCCCAGCTATTTCTAGTGCACACCGAATTGGAAATGCAGCACAACAAGATATGATGTTGTAATACGCAAGATTCATTAATTACTGTTGCAATAGCTTTAACCTTCAAATTACATCATTTTCCTCCTCCACTCTTTAGCAGCAACTTACTGTACTATATACCTCGTATTGAAAGCAGATATGCAGCTGCTTCTAAGCCAATGCTAGTGGTGCTGGGGAGAAGCTAGTGAATCAACTCCATTTTGTACCAGCTAATTCGGGTTTTCATTAGAATAGCACTTCCTATCTCCCCCAACTGCAGGGAAAAGCTCATCCAGCCCGACAACTCTCTGCTTGCACACAGACCTTCCTTGTGGCATCCTGAGCTTTCAGCTGAAATCCTGCAACACCCTACCGTTCAGCTCAGGAGAGAAAACAAAACCAAACAGTTTGGGAGCATTACCTATGAAATGCCTGTGTCAAAACCTCAGATTCTTCCATAGAGTTGGCTGCTAAATGGGTCAAGAAAAAGGTTTAAAAAAAAAAAAATGCAGCTACTATTCACTATTTACCAAACTTATGAAATAGTAAACATTGTATTTCAGCTGGTCTTAAACAACAAAACACAAGAAGCATGATGACAGAGCCTGGGACCCACAATTTGAAACTCCTAGGAACATCAAGATATGGGACCACAGGGCAACATGGAGAAACAGAACACACAAAGGAAAGGAGACCTGTCTATGGGGCAAGGTTTGCACATCTGTATTTTATACATATATATATACACATACATACACACAGATGTGTGCACTGTACTGTATATATTTACATCCATATACACAAAAACACCCTGAAGTAGATTTAAAGGCCATATCCAGGAACAGAAGATATGAACTCTAGTATTTGTACTAGAATATATTTTATCTGTACAAAAAAACAAATATGCATATATTCATATGGTATAAAGCTTATTAACAAAAAATATTCTGCTACTAACATTAGGTTAAATAGATGGTTTTACAAGATTCTTTAATAATAATGCAGTATAGAACATTTCTAAAACTAGGGCCAAAAATAAAAATACATAAACGAGTTTCTATTCACAAGAAAATAGCTGTTCAATATGATTTCATTCTGTACTTCAGACTAGGGAAAAGTAGCAAAATTTTTATAAATCTCCTGGGATGCAATTTAATTCGATGCATCAATCTAGAAAAATAGACTTTTCAGATGAACAAAGTTGATTCACTTCCTCTTCCCTAAAAGGGATGCCTATCTTTTCCCTCGCTTGTTTCCAGCTGGAGGTTTCTTCAGCTGAAGAAGTTGCCCTCCTGTCCCAAAGCCTGCAGAGGCAGGATTAGACACCCCGAACGTCAGGCCAGCTGATGCTGTGATGCCGGGATTGCTGAAGTTAAACCCAGACGTAGTCGAGCTGCCAAAGCCTTGTGAGGGAGGGAAAAATATTTTTAAAACACAAGTTACAGCAGGATTGCAAGTTTGTTCTCCTTGGAGTTATGAACACCAGTCACTTCATTACCAGTATTCGTAATACTTTATAGTCCTGGATCTACAGCACGTGCCACATTGCTAACACACCTGGACTTGCTATGGCAACTTGGACATTACGGCACTACCACAGGCCACCTCAGAGACTGTAAACAATTATATCCCAAATCACAAATCTATTATGCCATTATCAACAGTAGCAACCAAAAGTCCCACTGAAATGGTGCAACAGAAGAACCATAACTACTCAAGTTCTCAGTCTAAACACGTAACGTGTATGTCGGGTGGGAGGGGAGGCAGAAGCACACACGGCCCCACTCATGTCACTCACAGCAGGTACGTGGCACAGCTGGCATCGGAGCTCCCAGCCTTGTGCCCTACTGACCAGGCCACCTCTGCCTGTCTTTATAACGTACACGGCACTGACCATGCCTTAAAAGGCTCAAAATCCTTGCCAAATTCTTGGTTCAGCTATAAAACATGGTCAGTTGAAGAAAATCTGCCTAAAGTTTTCAGCAACAGTAATACCAACTCATCGTAGTTCCTTTTGTGAACGTGTATCAGTTTTGCACAACCAACTTGGATAATAATTGAAACTATTAGAGTGTGCTGGAGATTTCTCAAGTATTAGTTAATATGAAGCAGAACTTCCTAACTCCACTTTTTGTTCTCTCAAGAAGCCGAATAAGGCAGCCAATCATACAAAATAACAAGTACGACACGAGCAAGTTAAAATCTTAACTAATAGTTTTGTACAAGTTGCACATGGAAACCTGTAAATTAAAATATTAAGAAAAAACAGGACTCCTTCACAAGGAAAAAAGGGTATATTCTCAATATGCATTACTTAACACAGTTGCATTAGTTCTCTGGTAGACAGTTAAAGCAATCCTTTGGTCTCATAAGAATCCCAAAGTGGCTCTCACAAGCCTGGTATCTCCTGTTCCCTCACTTGCTACTGATGCTTCGCATCGAGAACTATTTCAAAACATAACGTGAAACTCTTCCTCGTGCAACGTCTGCACCTGGGTTACACACTACATCATCTTGTCAAGAAAATCCCCCGTTATCTACATTCCAGTAACTGCCGTCCTTCAACATGCAGCTGCCTGTGCAGAACTCATTGCCAACATAGTGAGTGTGCAGATCTAGCATGTGACTAACGATATTGTTCATTTGGGTCTTGTCTAAGTTTTGTGGACTAATTTGTCTCTCATCCTAGGATGTAAGGGGTGAAGCAGATGCAACTACTCCTTATCCTGTTGACTCTGAATCTCAAGTAAGATTTTTAGAAGAATAAACTTGTTCTTCATCGGGGAGTCTCTCATGAATAATAATAAAAAATATCTTTAATAACCAAAATTGTTCTTGCAAGTTACCTTTTCACTTCCAGTATATATCTGAGATAACAGGTAAGCATTGCCTCCTACAGAAATCATGAATGCCATTCATAATAACACTGTATGTGATCTATAGTGTCAGGAGTTCAGTAGGCAAGGGTCAAGAGCTCAAAGTACCTACACATAAACTACTTCTAGATGCAGGGGAGGCAGCCTGAGCTTTATTTGAGTAATGTTAGAATAAGAAAGAAATGCATGAACTGTGTGATACAAGACTGAGAACATGCTTGTTAATTTAGATATAACTTCGAAAGTAATAGCAGGTATGTTAGAGGTGCCATTTAGGGCAGCCACAAAAGTGTAGAAAGGCAGAAGGGAAATTCATCTAAATGGCTTTGTCCCATCATGGCAGCATAACAAGGCCATGGTATGAAGTTCTTTTAATAAAAGTAAACCAAACCCTAAAGTAGAATACTCAAATGAAAAACGTTCAGGAAAAAAGCCTTGAACAGGGTACAGGTTCAGTCTTATTCCTGTTGCAAGGGAAGAGAATCACTCAGTTCTAGAGGGAAGAGTCACAAAGTCTATAACCATAGCTACAATGTGATCAACGACTGGTATTACTTAAGTGTAAACAATCACTTTCAGAAAGTAAATGACAACCTGCCCTTTGGGGGCATAGACTTAGCATCTCCCTGAAGGACTTTAGAGTACACTTTATTCATTGGGATTTTGCATCTCTGCTTCAGCCAGCCCTTTAGACAGATAAGCCAAACATAGGGTACACACCTCACTGTAACAGTATTTCTTTTTTATTTTAACACTACAGGGATAAACAGTGGTTCAGCAGATCTCAAAGCCAACCTGTTCCTGCCCTCATCCCTCACACCACAATAGGTGCTCCAGATCAGAAAGGATTTCCAGCACAGCTTTGACTGACTTTCTATAGCCTCTCTATCTAAAAGCTGCTCATAGTTACACACGTGGATTATATGGGGGTCTGTTGTTCAGCAGTAAGTCCAGACATGATCCCACTTGATTTTCTCTTATCCTGTGTACTGAGACTGCTATTCTTCAATAAAAGTAAGTCTCCCCTGCTTAACATTATATTTATAAATTCAATAGTGATTTTGTTTCCCATCATTTTGGGGTTCTTAATGCTCTTTACAACATCCCACTTGCATCAGCCTTTTCAGTTGCCATCAAACGAATAAGAATATGAATTAATTGGGACTTGATTTGGAATCAGCTTTCCATCTGTGTTTCAGAGGGAAGTCTGAGACACTTGTTCCATCTTGCAATTGTGTGCACTACAGGAACTGAGAGAAGACTGCAATTGCTCTGTTTTCCATCTGCTGACACAGTGGACACAACAACTGGTCCTGGACTAAGCCCAATTTACTATTAGAAGGTGCTCAAGTACTGTCAGAGGACTCAGAATTCTGCCTTCAACCATACAAACTGAAATTGAGAAGAGCAGTAACACTACTAGAAACATTCTCAAATCTTTTAAAGCAATTAAATCTAACTCATAACTTACAAACACTTCACAGATGCAATTTGGGGATGTATAATTTTCATTCTAAAGAGCAAACTCAAGGAAAACATGTGGAGGAGACTTGGGGTGACACAACACTTACTAGAGATTAGTTTGGGAAAATACTTAAGTGCTCACATCTAAATACAAGCAGTAACAACAGTATATCCCATAATCCTTATTCACCCCACTTTCCAAGCTTTTTCAAAAGAAAAAGATTCAGAAAAAAGATACAACTATCATATGGTAATATAAACCAGAATATTGTTTCAGGATGCTGTAAATGTTGTCTAAGAAGCAGGACACATTAAAATTAAAAAAAAATATAACCTGGCTAGCCTCGAGCATCAGTCATAAATTAAAAAATTCATAGATAAAATTAAACTAAAGATGATATGCACTCTAGAAGCTATACAGCAAAGGATTTCAGATACGAAAGGTAAACGTTAATGTGCCTCTAGGCTACCAAATTTTTATGGAGGCTTCTATTCCATAATTCCAGTCTAGATCAGGATTTCATGGCCTCTTTATTTTGGAAGCCCAAAATAACAGGAATTACATTTAATCTTTTATATTCCTGGTTACCACCTTCTGTAGCTGAGACTCCTGAAATAACTGAAAACAACATTCATTTTATTGGGTCCAACTCCCTCACTGGTAAAGACAGACTGGAGGCACTGTCACCATAACAAAGCCTGGTTTGAGGAATACAGTGAAGTGACAAATTGTCTCACAACCACCAACACAGCCAAGATAGACTTGCTATTTAGTTTATTAGTGGTAGACAACTGAACCATACAAGTAGTTTTCTAATTATATTTTTAATATACTAAAAACTAAATTATGTACTTTGTAACTTAGCAGCTTGAAATGCTGCAATACTATTTATATAAATATTAACAATAGGTAATTTAATATAGGCTTGGAAAAATAAGCTTGTCACCAACAAAATTAAACCAAAAAAGTGAAATGAGTACTAAGTAGTTCAATTGTCACAGAAATGCTTTCAGAGTAGCTAACAAAATGAATTATGGGCATCTTCCAGAGATACAATACCTGTAACTTACTATTAAAATAGAAAGTATAAGCAGAAAAACAGTTTTAAGGAAACCTGGGCTTCTAAAAAAATAATTTTAACTTCACTTGTAAACACAGGATGTTGAATTACTGGTATATTTGTCACACATTTATACAATAGCTCAATAACTGTATAGCTTATGCATTCAAGTCGTAACTGTGGCATCTGATCCAATCTGATGCACCTGATTTCCTGCTTCCACTCCTCATTAAATAGACACCATCACACAGAAAACATTAATGCTCACTCAATGCTGTCTACCAAGGAGAACCTAAAAACTTCTCTAAAAATGTGTATTTAGCAAGCAAATAGTTACTTTAAGGGTTATATAGACATGCAACCTTAAGCACATTTGTTCTGGTAGCTTTCTTAGACTGAGTGCAGCAGTTTGACTATAACACTTTTGCTTTAAGATAAATTGGAATTCAAGAGAAACGAACCAACCTGCACTTAGACTTCCTGATGGCTTACTTGTAGTTCCAAACCCAAACGATGATGCTCCTGTGGCACTACTTCCAAAGGCAGAGCTACTTCCAAATCCTAGTAGAATAATAGTAAAGACATACAACAACAAAAATTACAGACACAGCAATTAAAGACACATAGGGTTGGGGTGAGTATTCTAAAACCAAACATAATTCTAAGCATTATTTCATAAAAAAATACTAGGATTGACTCAAGAGCGTTTTCTTCTCAACACAGTGTTGCATTAAGAAAACAGTGCTAACAGGAAAGCAGTGCAGAAAAATACTTCCTTCAAAACACAAACTGAGTAAAGGAAAAGCTATAAAAACAGATGAAGCAATCTATCAGAATTTACAAAATTGCTATTGAAATTGGCAAGAAAACGGTATCCAAATGAGCCAAAACTAAGAAAATTCAGAGACAAGTTCTGTAATTTCTATTACAGAAAGCCGCAAGCTTCATCCACAACTCCAAAAGAAAAGATCTCTACACTTAAAACAGAGCAAACATTTTCTTGAGTTTACACTGGGCTTATTTTAGAGTCATTGTCCCCGCCAGGTTACTGGGGATCAGATTTACCTAGGAAACCACAAAATAGGTTAAATACAAAATGGGAACAGAATTTCACAATATTTGATGGGAAAAACCATCATATAAAGGGCAGTCATGAACACATAGCTGTAATAAAACTCGTTCTGTTAATCTTGTAATTGACATTTATAATTTCATAGTATAAATATTTCAAGATTTCAAATTGTGTTATTAATATGAGATCACTTCAAAAGGAGAAGTTGATATTTGCAGTTTGAGATAGAAACCAGACAAAACAAACAGTAAGAGAAATAGATTCTCTGATTTTGCCTGTCTCAAGAGATTTACAAAAAGAGAACAGTACTTGTATTTGAGGAATTTGTGCCCCCATCAAGTGTCAGGGAAAATACTTGCATTTTACTGCAAATTGAGCCTTCACCATTCCTTCACAGAAATAATTTTTAGATTTTAAAACTAGTAAAGACTGAACACACAGTCTGAAGCAGCGTTCTCTAGTCTTCTGCAATTTTAAAATCAACTAAGTGTTAAGGGTGTATAAAGGCAATTATCATTTGAATGTAAGATAGTTTATTTAAATGATACACTGTTTTGTCCTATTAAGTTTGAAATTAATTACCAATGGTCCAGCAATGCGTCTGCAAATATTTAATGAAGCATAGGATCTATATGCTACATACCTTCTACACTTAAATGCAAAAGCCTCTG
This sequence comes from Xenus cinereus, assembly GCA_025774025.1. Taxonomy (NCBI): domain Eukaryota; kingdom Metazoa; phylum Chordata; class Aves; order Charadriiformes; family Scolopacidae; genus Xenus; species Xenus cinereus. Next base: position 190,407,555 of record JAOXJK010000001.1, read on the forward strand.
TGTTTATCACTGGCAAAATTCACAGAACATTTATCACAGAAAAAGAGCAAGTGTCCCCAGTTGAAGTTTCAAGAGTATATGTTAAAAATTGTACCATTTAAAAAAAAAACAAAACCCAAACAAACCCTAAGATTAAAAAAAAAAATGATCTTAAGTATTCGATCTGCTAATTTGTTTCCAAGAGGAAACCTGCAGGATATTTTGCATGTATTCCTTTCTTCTTCTACACTTCCTTTTATCAGATAATCATCTTGATGTGTCAAAAGATGAAATTTTGCAAATTAATACAGAATAGATGAAATGCAAACAAATGCCTTCCTAAGCAGAAAACTTGAAAAAAAAAAAAAGAATACAAGTTAGGTGTTAAAGACAAAACTAGAAGCAGCTGTCCATCAATTGAAAAGAAAATGAAGAAAATGTTCTTTAATTTACATTGTCAAGATTGGTGAACATATATAAACAATCTTTAGTCTACAACCTCTTTGGTTGAAAAGGAAGAATTTTATGGGGGTTTTTGTTTGGTTTTGTGCTTAAAAAGCATTTAAAACATTGTGGGAATGACCTAGTAATTCACAAGTACTTTCTTTTTAGCCCAGTATTCTTGGTTACTTTTCCTGTTTTAGCGTACAGGATTTCTTTTGTATGAAAAAGTTTAAAATCTGATGAGAAATGACATTGGTAGATTTAAGTATAATTTCAAAATGGTAATTTACGGCAAAACGGATGCAATATTCAAGTTACATCATCTTTCCAATACTGAGTGATGTTTAATTATTTTAAATACATTACAACACTAATTTATATGTTCGGCTCATAAAGAGGCAAAACGTAGGCATGTGGACCGAGGCCGCAGACGGGAGAGGATGCAACAAGAAAAAACACAGCACATTATATTTGTGCTCAGCAGATGTAATCATTTTCTTTGCAGATCTCATACAAAAACTTCAGAGGACACTAGTGTCTTTTGACTTGCACTGTAGGAACCCCTGACCTATACAGACAGGAAACTTACAGGCAGATTAGATTCTACAATCACTTAGATTCTACCTGTCATTCTACCACCGAGAATCCATTACATTTAAATGAGAAGGTCTGCTTTTTTTATTACCACCTACTCTCTCACAGTCGTGTATCCTCTTGGAATATATACCCCATCACCACTACTACCATTTTGATACATATTTTTCCTCTCACTTTCAAAAGCTTTTTCAGCTTGAGGACTGATTTTTTTTTTTTTCCACCTCAGCACCGAGGGACAGTGACAGGTAAAGCAAATGCGTTTCAGCAAGCAGGATCCCAGAACTGTAGTCATTTTTTAGCAATTATTCTTATCTTAATCCAAGCAGAAATGGGTCCTTATAGTTAACACTTTTACATACAGGCAAAAACCTTTTATGAGTTAGCTACAGCATGATCCAATGTCTCAGGTGCCTAATGTTCATATATGTAAAATTAAGTAAAGTTGTAGTTACAAAAGGATGTACTCCCTAGCTTTAAGAGCAGAACTTCTATGTGATTACTTCATCCTGGGTTTTCACTACAATGGCTTATTAGCTTTAGTATTAGCCTTAGCAACTCCTTCTGCAAGACATGAAGAAGTTTGGAAAGCAGACTTCCAAATTGTAAGGTCATTCCCTGAAACAGATCATCCTCTTAGTGGAGTTAAAGATTTGCAAGAGATTCAGATGTGCGGTATAATAATTCAATGAAAGATTAGAAAAGTTAAAGTGTACCTCCAAGGCTTGAAGAACCTAAGCCACTTGATTGCAAGCCAGTGCCAATACCTGAGCCGAATGGCGTTCCAAAACTAACTCCCAGAGATGGCTGTGGCCCTGGTATAAAAAAAATGAGAACAAACTTGCCTTACTCTTTCATAGTAAAGAGGTCCTTTATTTATTTATTCAAGTATTTGATAATGTGAACATCATTGCTTTCAACAAATCCCATTAAGATCCCGAACTTTACCTCATCAAAATTCTTCACTTAACTGTCTGCCTCTATGTCCGCCTGGTAAAAATCTAAGAGAACACTGATTGTAATAAGGTGAAACTAGTCAAAGCTAATTACATGATAATAACATCATCTAGTATTTTTAAAAGTTAACCAGTCTCACCTTAAAGTTTAAAACGTTAATAAAAACCTTGAGAGAACTCATAGATAATAACGTTTTGCCACCTGTATTAATGGAATCAGAATAAGGGAAAGCCTTCAAATTAAAAACAGAACTGACACTAATGTAACTAAAACTATATTACTAAAAGTAATTTATTTAACAAACAGGAATCTTCAAAACTACTCAAGTATTCCATCCAAATTTAAACAGAACACTAAGATAAAAAACAAGACAATGACTTTATTTTATTAAATTTATTGTTCATTTTTAAGCAAGTCAATTACACAGTAACATGACAATTCAATTCTTTTCCACACAAGTGATAACTGAGTTCTGTTAAGCTCTGCTACATAACACCATTCAATAAGGTAAACTAGTCAAACCACCTGTTTAAATAAACATTTACAAAAGGCACAGTTCTATGTACCTTAATGAATTAGATACATTCAAAACTTCATAGTCAGAGTTTGTCCCATAATTTAAAAAAGCTGACAGTACTTTCCCTGCATATTCACATTAGGATGCAGGACTGTCAAAAAACATTTTCAGTCTACCAAGACAAAATTTACAGCCTCAGTTCCTTTTTCTTTTTCTTAATCTTGGGGAATAAAGAATCAACTTGCTAGCCCATTACTAACACATTTTAAAATAATTAATTCTGATAAATAATTAATATATTTTGACAGTTTTCACAGTACAATCTTATATTCCTGTCTTTTTCAAACAGTTTTCAGTGCACTAGTTAAAAAGTTTAACCATTGAAGATAAAATACAGTGCCAAACTCTTAATCCACAGACATTCACACCTTTCCTCAAGATAGCCTTCTCCATCTTTGAACATACTTTATAGACACTACCTGTCAAAGTGATAATTTATTCAAATATTACTCTAAAGCTCAAATGATTTCAGTTTTTTCCCTAAACCATTATCACATTTGGGCTTATTTTCATTCAAAATTTCTTCCTTCAAAGTTTCCTGTTACTAATATTTATCTAGAGTTTTAAAATGTAACTATTTCAAGCTTTTAAAATCATTTCAGTATCTGAAGATTTAAATGGAAAATCATTTTGAATCAAGTGAAAGGCACTGTATATTGAAAAGTAACATTTTTGCTAGGAACACAAAATTTTCATGTGATCCAAGCTGAATAACATCTGTATACTTAAAGTAGTGTTAAACTCAATTTTAAGGGCAACTAAAGTTGTTAGCTTTCAGTCTCTGCTTAGCAGGGAATAGTTGGAAAATCCAAGCTATTTTTTTCTCAGCTAAAAAAAAAAAAAAGTATATCAGATGTTGTAATTACAAATTTTCACATAAATTTTGAACTAAAATTTGTTTACATCCAGTTTAAATACTGATACATCTACCTAGCAGCTCTTTAAAAATAAGACGACAATTGTTATCAATAAAAAGAAACAAAAAACCCTACACAAGTCAGTTCATCATGTAATAAAGAAAACCCAAAAAACACATATCCAGTTCCTTCTCAAGTGCACAGGTTTCTACCCCAGTAGGAGGCACTGTTAGTGGAAGACCTTAAAACAAAACACTACAGTCCTCCAGGCCAAGATTTTTTTCAAATGTAACATGATTTTTAGAGACAGTAAAAAACATTATTCTAAAACACTCAGATTATATAAAACAGGATCTTAAGCCTTCAGCTAATAAGCTTTTCATTGAGCAACAGCATATGATATTTGTTAATTTTGTACCATAATGTTCTGAAGGCCTCATTGTTATTTATAGTTCTTGTAAGTAAACATAATTTTCAACAGCAAAAAACTAGTAGTAAAGATTCTTTAATGCCAAAAGTACTAGCAAAAAATTGGCACTTCTGGCTAGTATAAGTATGAGACAAATTCTTCATAACAAGTATTTTAACGTTTTAAAACTTGATGTATTTGCTCTGTAGAGCATTTCAGTTTAATGAGTAGCGCACACTACAAAGAATCCAGACAGGTCAGCCAGATTTCCTAAAGTGACACACTGCAATTTTTTAAATCACAGCTGGTCCTAACAGCGAACAAATTTAGTGTAACAACTTAGATCTGATTCTGACAAAGTAATACACTGACTAATTTTAACCAAGGTTAATATCAAATTACACAATAAAAATTTTAAGTGCTATAAAGATTTCAGTATCCTTTCCCATTAGCACTTCAATCTCATACCCAGTCAAGTCAAAACATAGGGAAGTGTGCTAGTAGCTTGATAATGCTTTGACTAACTCTGCACTTCACCAGTTAAGGAGAGAGTAACTAAGTTGTTGGGGAGGTAGGGTAGGGTGTACTTAATTTATTTTTAGAGGAGGTGAGCTTGAAGAAAATAATTTCTTTAAGACAACTTAGTCTTATCAGAAAAACATCAGTTTCAGCCTCATGCATTTACAGGTCTTAGTTCACTAAGCTTTAATTTCCTTTAAATTCTTTTACTCTAGTCTCATCTATAATAACAGACAGACTAGCCACCATTATTTTAATTTCCACGCTGTTCAAGATTGCTCAGGGAAGGTGTCAGTAAGGCAGCGGTTAAAACACTAGCTGCTGCACAAAAGCATGGCCAGCCTCACTGCTACCAATAAAGCTGTGCTCAGAGCAAAAGTACTAAACTAGGGAAAAAGGCTGCGTGCAGACAGGACTTAAGCATTTCAATAACTCTAGCTTCAAAAAACTGCACAAAAACTGTGCTTTAGTGTGCACGCCACAGTCCTGGGGTCCTGATTATCCATCCCAAGGACCAGTGGAGCACATCTTTGCTCCCTTTCTTCCATATGGCCAGGATCCTCCAGCTTCATTTGTTTCAACGGAAGCCAGACATGTCTTGACATACAGAGAGAACATAAATAGGGTGCATATCTACACCCAGGAACTGGGGAAACATTCCCTGATCCCACAGCTTAGATGTAGCTACTAAACCTTTGACTTCTGAACACAAATTTAAAATAAATTATTATTTATCTTTTTCAGAGAAAGAAGAGTAACTAACTCTAAATTAATTTTATTAAATAGACATAACCCTGTAAACATGAAATATTTTTTTAAAAGAAGAGACTAACCATCCTGATCCCTCAATACTGGAGTACCTTATATTAGATTTTAGTCAAAAAACTTTAAAATCTAGATTAATTTTCTTGTTTTATTCTTATCTTCAAGAACAGCAACAGCAGGTCAGGCATTACGCAGCCACTCCCTCCCCCCACTTTACATACACCTCATTTCATAACCTTTTCTCTCATAACCTTCTACTATCCCTCATCTATCCCGCTCTTCAGGATCTAGATCTTGCAAAGAAATGCGCATGATTTCAACTTCTAGCAGATAGTTTATCAAATTCATAGTAACGTAACACAAAAGTTAAAACATGTAAACACTTGCAGTTTTACTGCAGCAAATGGCCATTTGAAAACTTAAACAAGGAAAAGGAAACGAGAGCAGGCAGTCTTTAAATATTTAAAGATTCCTGCAAAACTGAAAGAATAGATTCTTCTCCCTTTCCACTAAGAGTAAGACAAAAAGTGGCAGCCTTAATCTGAAGCAAGTTTCAGGTAAGGTGTTGGGAAAAAGTCACACACTGGAACTTTAGGAAAGCTATGAAATTTTCCTTTCTAGCAAGCTTTTAAGACTTTAAGATCTCTCTGGAATTGTTCAGGCCTGACTAATCCTGCTTTTGCACTAGAGGAACAGAAAAGATTACTTCAAGTTCCATTTAACCCTATTTTCTAAGAGTTTAAAGTACTCTTGTAGTGCCACTCAAAACATCAGTCTACCTCTATTTCTCCAGGTCCTCAAGTGAGTTGCATGGAGTATGACAATATTCCAACTAAATAAGTAGTAGACAAATTGTTATCTATTTTTATTGGCCTGTTTAATACAAGTTAATGGCTTTGTTCTATCTGCATCACTTTTTTAATTGGCACATTTTTGGCTTTTGAGATTCTCCACCAAAACAATCAACCAAAAAAACCCCCGCAAAATCCCCACCTACACACACTCCCATTTGCTTCTTTCACTCCAGAATGTTACAAAATACCTCAAGGTATAAAGTCACCTTACCTCAGGTTGTGTTGGTACACGTCAATTCTGCTTTTTCCTCCCCCCCCACCTTTCACTCCTACTCCTAAGAGAATATTCACGAAGTCATGCCATAAGCGGCACCAATTTACTGAAGTTATTAGCAGCTCTCTTGAATCCAGACTAGGAAGAGGAAGTTCAAATCTCTCACCCCAATTCATGAAAATGCAGGTATAACTTTAAATGTGACATTGCAAGTACATGACTTTCATACCCAACTAATCCTCTAATGATTGCAGGGAGTATTTAAAAAAAAACGTGAGACAAGGAGAAAGATGAAGGGAGAGGGAACTACTTTGGCAACGTTAGGCTGCACAAGGCACACTTCTATGTGTATTAAAAACCCTGAAGTGTGACATTACACTATCTCATGCTTTCTGTTTAAAACCAGACTCTTTTGCAGATGTCACTTCAACAGAATTTCCATGGATTAACATAGCAGCAACAGGAAGACCGTGGTCTATGATGGAAATTTAAAAGAGAAATATTTCATAAATACTTGATTTTTTGTTGTGTTCAAAATATTTTGGCTTATTTGCTTTTTAAATCCATCTCCTTGTTGTTTATGAGGGCCAAGGCTGGAAGCACATTATATTTTTTTATTTTGGAGAAGGCAAGGACAGCCTAATAATTTGTCAAACAGTGTGGTTGCTGCATAGGTCTCTAATTCACAGCAGTAATATTCTGAATGGTTTAAGACAAAAAAAGGAAAAAGTGCTAATATGACTTTCAGTACAGCTATGATAAACAACATTTTAGAAAGTAAATGGCAGAATGACGTTTACTATGCTTTTCATAATTTGCTGACACAAACATATCCACGTGCAAGTAAAATTGCATGGAATTTTTCTTATTTCTGTTAAATAATTCAATATTAATTCAATTCTCTACATTTAGGAATCCCTCTCTGAGAAGTGCTGGTTAGTATAACAATGTCACCTAAGGCGCCTTAAGTTATTTCCTTTGCCATACATATCCATTTTCCATTACCAGTGGGTCATGCATTTCCTCTGTTTTGGTCTCCCTTGTACACACATGCACACACAGAACCACCAATTCACTCTGCTAATATTTATTTGCAACAGCAGAATGGGCAGCAAAAACTGCTCCAACATGACCCTGACAAAGGAGTTGGCTGTAAAATAATAAGCCAGGCATCCATCTTCCTATTCTACAGATTTCTGCTCCACTATCCTTCCTATTCTACAGCATTTTTCATTTTACAGTTCCAAAGTGCTATATAAAAATGCAATGCATTATTTTACATAAGAAAAAGGTAATAGGCATTTAGATATTCTCTCCTCACTGCTTTGAAATAATTTACTATAACCATACAATTCCAGAAAGAGACTACGTGTATTCAGAGATGTTACTTAAGAGTGGAGACTCACATTCCAAGGGGTAAGTTAGAACAATACAGTAAATACCACTAATACAAGTAAAATTCACAAGATTAAGTATCTGTTGCATAATTATTGCTAAGTCTACCCTGCATTTCTCTATTGGCTATGTATCAGTAACTTTGCTCATCACAACGTTTAGATTTTTAGTCTAACACAAAGGAAGACTTCATAGAAAATTTTACACAAGTTTACTATTGTCGTAACACTAATAATCTATAACTTGAATGCACTCAGACCTGTAGCAGGCTGTTGCTGCTGAGTAAGTGTTGCAGCCATCGCAACGGCTGCTGCATTTGGTATGTTGCTGAAAGGGGTCGGTCCAGTGGTAACACGTGGCGCGCTCTGCCACTTCTTAGCTTCTGTTCGTCTTGCCTCAAACACATCCATGGCATCTCCCAGAAAGGTTTTCCTGTAGCCAAGGTATTGGTCTTTGAGCATCTGAAGGGGGTGGGGGGAAGCCATTTTAGTTCAGTGTATTTGACATAAAACCTTAACTTAATAAGGATAAAGAGAGACCAAGTCATAAATAACATTTCCTTAAAACCACCACCCCTCCCCTCAAAAAAAACCAAAAACCCCACCTCACAACCCGAAAGGATCTAGTCAGGCTATAAGGTGGAGAGAACTGTTTTGCATCAGCTACAGCCAGAACAGGCTCCATCCTTTGATTCTGCAAATCAGTCAAGCATAACAAACTAACATACCGAACGGTATCAAAATTTTTCAAAGCTGGTATAAATTGGCACAATTCCATTTGTATTGCTGTACTAGCTGACTGAAGAGGCAAAAATACAGCTACTTTACTAGTTCATAAAATAATACACTCTTCTTCAGTGCTACCCTCTCTCATGGAGTTGGCTTTTGCTCCTCTATTGCCTTCACCTGCGTTTCTTTCCTTCCTTTCACTCTTACATTTCTTTCCCAGCACAAAGCCAGAGAAGCTACCAGAATTTTAGAATTCACTATTGTTTCTGATGCATTTCATCAGCAATGTAGTGCAGAACAAATGCAATAGATCATTCTGCTTCAGCTTCACACTTACAAGTAGCATAAATATGTTGTGCCTATGCCCCTTCCCCTATCAAGCCCCCACCTTCTGTGGCAACACCTGCCTTGGCCTGCTCATCATGAGCCATTTCTGTCACAGATGAGGGAACTATGGGTATCTGAGGTGACACAAAAGGAATGAATGGCTTTGTCATGGTTTCAGTTGGGACAGAGCTAACTTTCTTATTAGCAGCTGGTATAGTGCTATGTTTTGAATTCAGGATGAAAGTGATGTTGATAGCACACTAATGTTTTAGATTGTTGCTGAGCAGTCAAGGCTTTTTCTGCTCCTCGCACCATCCCACCAACCAGCAGGCTGGGAACGCACAAAAAGTTGAGAGGAGACACAGCTGGGACAGCTGACCCCAACAGGCCAAAGGGATATCCTATACCATGTGATGTCATGTTCGGCATATAAAACTGGGGAAGAAGGAGAAAGTGAGGGATGTTTGGAGTTACTGTGTTTGTCTTCCCAAGGAACCATTACACATGATGGAGCCCTGCTTTCCTGGGGATGGCTGAGCACCTGCCTGCTCATGGGAAGTGGTGAATGAACTCCTTGTCTTGCTTTGCTTGTCTGCACGGCTTTTGCTTTACTTAAACTGTCTTTATCTCAACCCATGAGTTTTCTCACTTTTACTCTTCCCAACTCTCTTTCCCATTCCAACCAGGAGAGTGAGCAAGCGGCTGCATCATCCTATTTGGACCAGTAGGTGGTCAGTAGGTTCAATTGAATTTTATGGAAGTCACTATGTCCTGTGTTCCTGGCTAAGGACATGCTTGTTTCCAAGAACAGGAGCTTACAGTTCAAAAATTTCTGACCCAGGATTTGAACAGCTGTAAGATTAAGTCTATCAGGAACAGCATGAAACGCACCAGAAGAACGACCTTGTTACCACATCAGGAGTGCTGTCTTTGGAAAGAAAAGACATTGGTAGAACCGATGAGATTTAATACAATGCCACACTGACTGCCATAGGAGCTGACAAATGCCATTAGACATTAGATTAGCGTTAAGAACCGCTCTACATGCGGAATGATTTAATGACATTCTCTACCTGAATTGTGCCTGAGCACATTTCGCTCTTTGCTGACTTCGGATAGAGTATGTATCTATATATTCATATGTGATATAAACTTATTTAACAACTAGCCCAGCACAAAGACATTTCAGGCAGTATTCTTCTACAACTTCAGACCTTTGAATCAAAGTGTACGTGCAAACGAGAAAGCCTACTTCAGACAAAGGAATGAATTGTAGTCACAGCTCTGCCTTCACAAACCATATCACAATCATCAAATAAGGCAGAGACAGCGGTTTCAAAACTGTTCTCCTCTCCTAGTATCTCCTAGCTGATAAAACTACACCAGATGATCAGGATGACAGATCCACTTAAGCAGTATATTCATTTTTCTGATTTTTGAAGCTTCATTTATAATTGCGTCTTCCAAAATATCAGCCTTCATGTCCACTCACCAAATTAAATCTCAAAAAAATTCCCCAAAAGAAAGAAATATCCTTAAACCAAACCTTTAGGTGATAGCAAAGACTTCAACTTGAGAAGTATTCTATTCAGTCATGACGACTGAAGTACTGAAGATACTGTTACTTAGACCTACATACTAATCCAGCTCTTCACATCAAAGAACAACAAAACGGTGCCATCACAAAGGCCACTGCATGAGTTCAGGCTACACTCAGATCTCAGCAGTGAAAAGCCCAGAACATATTTGGGATCCTTTTTGTGTAATTCTGCAGAAATCATGGAGGAGCTGGTATATTCTCTATCTGGTACCGAAACTGAGTTAACCAAGAGCAGCACAAATATCTGATGGCAGGTAGCTGTAATCCAATGAATATCCATGCTGACAGAAACAATGCAATGCAAAGAATCCAGTTCATACAGGATCCTCAGTATTCCTGAACTTTATTCAGGAATGGTAAAAAGTTTCAGATGTTTTTATAGAAAACTAGCAATACTGTGCAGAAGCAGCTTTGAGATGCAAACGAGCAGAAGATTTACCATTAAGGAAGTAACTTAGCAGAAACAATCCCAAACACTTGTACTCCAAGTTTGGGGTTTTTTTGTAACCAAGAAGGGTTCTTATGATCTCGAGAAAAACATATGGATTGTAGGATGTGGACATTTTGTCAATATGTCCAGAACTGTTAATGGGAAATTTAAGCTGGAGTCCATGACGGAAAAAACAAGCATAGCTAGGACCTTTGATACATCAGCATTTCTTCACTGTAGTCTTTTTTTTTTTTTTTTGTCATATACATTTGACTTCCCAAGAAACCCAGGTTGAAAATAATTAAGCCAGCCAGAACACAATTTTCACTAGAATTCTGACATGCCAAAAAAAATCTTACATATGAATACCGACTTTTTTTTTTTTTACTGTTACCTATTTGAGTAAGAGCAGATTTAGATCATCTTTCCTTGAAATCAAGAAGTCAATGGGCAACAAGCAAAACATACAAGTATGAGCTCAAAGACAGGCATTTCAAAAATTGATCAACAATTAAAAAGGAAAAGGAATTAAGCAAAAAATATTTTGTAATCTAAATGATTGTTGTGACTTGCCACCACCACTATAAGCAAATAATTCAAATTAGAGTTCAGCTGAACAAAATTTACTTTTTTAATGAAATCACTTCTCAAGGGCAGTTTAAATTTTTTTAAAAGCAGTTAATTAACAAACATAAAAGAATACCTGAAGATATTATGTTTTCAAAACGTGACTGTAGTTCTTTCACTAAATACACAGGAACACATCAAAACAACATACCTTTACGTTTTCATGTATTGACTGGAGTTGTGCAGCTAAAGCTACAAATGTTTGATAGATTTTCTGCATAGCCATAGACAAATCTGTAAGAGGCATACAAAATATTGGTAAGTGACAATCTTACTACCAGGAGAAAAAATTTTGTGTTTATAATGAAGCAAGAATCCCACCCAAAACCCATACAGCACAAAGCACAAAAACAACTGCATGAGAACAAGTTAACAACTAGAAGAAATACAGAATTATAGAGGAATTGGGGAGCAACTAGAGAAGATACAGGATTTGAGCAACAAGTCACCCAAGGACTACTTTTTGAAAGGGCTTCAAACTTTATTTTGAGAAGTACTCTTTTCTCAGATTTATTTTTGTATACATGGTAATTTGTTTCCTATGATTCTATCGTTTAGCAAAGCTAAAAAATATTATTTACCTTAATTTTATCTAATTACTCAGGAACATTTTACCTCATTGATTTTTTACATAAGTATAGTTAAATCAGATTTTTCTATACATTGAGTTTGTATACATTTTCCACTCTTTCTGACCTAAAGCACATTTAAGTGTTCAGTTGATTTTGCCAAAGAGAGAGCAGTAGAACGGAAGCTTTCGTATATTTTAGAGACGTGATTAACAAGTATCACAGGAACCCTTACTCTAGCTCTACCCACAAGCGTATTAGAAAGAGAAACACGATAGGGAGCCTTCTTGCCTACATAAAGTCAAATATTCATGATATCCTCCTTCCCACGCAGGTATGAAAGTGTCAGCACACTTACTCAACTAATGGAAACCTGAGGATTAAAAGGAAAATCTCAAAGGTTTTGGCAAAATGATGCACCTGCTGACAAAAAATGCTTTTCTGAAAGAAGCACTGAAACAATGTACAAAAATGGAGGACGGAAAAGCGCTGAAGTGGTCTTTCACTGTGAAAAGACCAGCATGTGTGTTTCTTCTGAAAGATGCGTATAATCTACTGAAATGCAAATAGCAGCTATCAAGTTCTTGAAGATGTGTAGGTCTAGCAATGACTACTGAACTGAAAAGATCTGCCTCTCCATAGGGGAATTTCTCCATTATTATTTGCATTTCTTTCTGAAAAAGAAAAGCTGGGGAATAAATCTCACACCAGTCTGCAGGGTTGTGGAGGCAGCGGCATCGAGGAAGACTGGCCACAAGTTTCCAAAGAGGCTGGAGTCAATTTATCAATACTGCATACTAGACATTTCAAAATTTTCAAGACATTCTGGGGCCTGGAATTCTGTATGATAAAGGAAGTTTTTCCTGTATGGTAAAGGCTACATATGCAATACAGTGTTGACAAGATCACTAGATCATCTGCTGACAGTCTGTATGTGCTGGCACAACAGATTGAGCCTTGCCAACAGGAGCAAGTAGCCTTCACGTTACAGCAGGAACTGCTGAAAAACCTGTGAAAAGTCTGTGAAGGCATCCCTTTCATACTCTGGACAGACAAGATGATCACACAGAAAGATAAAAGCTCCTCAGGATTCAGCTGATCTTGCATTCTGGAAGCCAGGTCTAGACAGTTCTCTTTTTGACATATGAAATCCAGAGTCCAGGTACCATCTTGTGACAGTAAGACATTAAAGTATCATTTGCTATGAAAAGCCATGCACTTGAGATCACTGGTTATTGGAAGACCTGTACCTAAAATGGCCCAGAAGATAAATATTTCTATGATCATAGGAATGGTAACCAACCAGAGACTACCATCCTGAAGTCAGCATTCTCTGATCAGAGAGATTCTCCCAAGATTGAATTACATGGCAGCAAACAAGACTAAATATTCTCAGTTGTTCAGAGGTGAAGGCAATGCCAACAGGCTCCAAACTAAGGAAAAGTTCCCATTTTGATCTGGAGCTGGCAGAGCAGACACACAGATTTCTCCAGTCAGACAGTCAGTGCAAGACAGAAGGTCCCAGACATCTGAAGATGCCAAAGGGAGGGAGGCGGATATAGTGAATGTCAATGCTCTCATTCTCATGTTTTGTCAGGATTGTTCATCCAGCTCAGAGATTTATAGAAGATTACAGAACACCATTCTCAGAAAATCATCTTCATCCCCATGGCTGCATTTTTGACAAGATAGCCATATGAAAGGAACCTTACATCCCAAACAACTGTACAATTTCTGAGATCACAGGTGGGGGAAAAGTCCCTTGTCTACAACAGTGAATAAATTTCGGTATCTTCCATAGATAAGCACCTCTGTTGTATGAAGTAATCTTAAAATAGCAGGTGGACAGAAAAGTTGTACTAGTGAAAGGGGATAAAGGAAGGAAGACAGAAGCCAAGGTGAAAGGAAAACAGATTTTCTCACTGTTGTGTTAACCACAAGAACAACAGACATAGACAAAGACAAAAGAAAGCAAAATGCCTTGGAAGCAGAACTGAATCAATAGTCCAAGCAATACTGAGATGAGTCAATGAAAAAGTCAAGAGTAGGGAGGTTTCACTAATATTTATGAGCTCAGTAGAAATTGTAAAGAAGCAAAATGCAAACAGATTAAATAGACACCATCAGAAAAGGCAGCCCAAAATCAGAATTCAAGTATTTGCATAATAGTCTCAGATGTGACCCAGCCCCACTATGAGTCCCAAACTTCCATTTCTTGCTTCTATGAAGTGCCCTAGCTAAATATAGAGAAGACTCAAGTTCTTTTACAAGAATGGTGCCCACGTCAGAACAAGAGTGTAAAACATGCCATGCTTCCTTATTTCCTATTTTTCAGAAGTTCAGAAGTCATGATCTCTACTCCTACACACCTAAGTATCAAAATTCCTATGCAAAACAAACCAGGCTTAGAAATTGCACCTCAGAAACTGGATCCATCTCAACAAAGCTCAAGAACATTTATGAATTTAACATTTAATTCCCTTCATCTTTGCATTGAACAACTGTAGAATCTATCTGAACACTTACTTCTGTACATTAAGTAAGAAAAACTTAGCAATGAATCTCCTCTTTTGATATCGTTGGCTTTTCTTATAGGTGTAAGATTTCTAATTTTTGTGTAAGAAACATTAAAATTGAAACATTTACCTTGGGGAGTTATGTGTGAATTATTTGCTTGAGTGGCAAGGTGATTTTCCAGTTCTTCTATTTGTTGCCTGTATTGTTGCAGCTGTACTTCAAACTGCTCGACCAAGATTCTGAAGTAGCTAGATGAGTAAAACAATGAAATACTATGATTAAACTTCACTAACGTGCCACTATTTTTTTTTTCCAA
>JAOXJK010000001.1:190422332-190438134 GCA_025774025.1 Xenus cinereus
AGCTCCACCTGGCTCTGCCCTGGCCCTGGAAGCCAGGATGAGGCCCAGGGGACAGGGGAGAGGCAAAAAGGTGAGGGGCCATGAGGAGACCACACTCCCGCGTCAAGAGGGTGTCCCCACACAGACAGGAGGGACCCTGAGCTCTCAACAACAGTTGTCCCATTGGACTGAGTTATGGCCTTTGTCCATCCCACTGTCTTTAAGAAGGCTGAAGCCTGACAACCATTTTCCACAGGAGGCCAAGGCCTGGGCCTTCCATTACCCCTGGACACAATGACACAGCGACAGAATGCTGGAGGTGGCCATGTCACAAAGTGTTGCTGGGGAGGAACGGGCGGTGAGCTGTCACAGCCTGGAGACGAGCAGATCGGTGAGCAGCCAGACACCAGACATCCTCTACCTTCTGAAAGTACACGGACACAAAGATAAGGATTGAAGAGTGTGGCAGACACCTGGGCAGGGATGGTCTCTGCCACCTTTCTTTCCTGATATTCTCCTGCTTTTTATGGTAGCTGCCAATTTTCATTTCATTAATTGCAACAGTTACATTCTATGACATTCTTGACATTCCTCTACTACTGGAAAGAGAATAAAGACTGTATTTCTAATGTGTATGAGATAAAGATAAATTAAGTGCACAAATAAAATACTGATTCTATGAAGCATTCAGAACATGTTACAAGAAGCAGAAAAAGTTCATACTATGAAGTTCATAGAATGGCTTGGGTTGGAAGGTCTAGTCCAACTCACCCTACAATAAGCAGGGACATCTTCAACTAGATCAAATTGCTCAGAGCCCCATTCAACCTGACCTTGAATATTTCCAGGGATGGGGCATCTACCACCTCCCTGGGCAACCTGTGCCAGTGTTTCACCACCCTCATTGTAAAAAATTCTTCCTTGTATCTATTCTAAATCTACATTCTAAGCACAAAACAGTGACCTCTTGTCCTATCACTACAGGCCCCACTAAAAAGTCTGTCCCCGTTTTTCACACAAACCCCTTTTAAGTATCAAAAGGCTGCAATAAGGTTTCCCTGGAGTCTTCTCTTCTCCAAGTTATATTATTGACTATTTTTCATGAAAAACAGTAACTCACTCTGCTGGGGCTGTATTTTCATGCTGGAGACCAGGAGGAGTTTTCTGTGTTCGTAAAGCTATTTCTGCATTCTTTAGCTCCTAAATAGATAGGGAAAAGTAATCAAAGATAAGGTTCTGTACGAAGCGTTCAAAAAGAAAAATAGCTACAAGTCTACTGTTCATTCACATAAAATATTTTCCACATATATTTAATTTAACACCGTGATAGAATCTGACCAGAAATTCTTCAAAGAATAGACTGCCAGAAAATCAGAGAACTGCAAATAACAACCGAAATTTGGGGAAGAAACAAACAATAGCACATACTGAAAGCACACTGAGCTCTCAGAAATTAAGAAACATTGCACTAAACTGTCAGAGATAAGATCTAATTTCTATCATACTTCAGAAGTCCTGTTACAATTATGGAGGACTAACGGGGGGAAAAAAGCAATAGTCAAGAGCAAGAAAGTAACACACCTAGAAGAGAAGAAATAGAACAAAAAGGATTATTTCACCTTTAAAAAAATGATTAACTAGTTTAAAAAACTGCCTCTTTTTCTATGGAAATAATCTTTTTATGCGTGATAATCACAGCATACACTTCTGTTTAATACTTTCTAGTAAGTCTACCATTAAGGATTTCTCAGTGCCTGGTTCTGCAATTATTCTCAACTGCATCATTTACAGAAATATGAGAAAAATCAGTAGCAAGATTTTGTTTTCACAGAAAGCTGTTGGCAAGGCACAGCTATGGAGTATTTCCTTTTGGTATCACAAGATATAGAAAAAATATCACATTTTTACTTTAGAAAATACAATATACTTATTCATAAAGCAAGCAGCCTTAATAAGCCAGATGAAAAAAAAAGCAGTACAAAACTTAACTTGAAAAGCACCTGCATCAAAACTTGAGCTGAAACAAATTGCACAAGTTAAGATGCAGACTGGTGTACAGAGCTGTGCCTTAAGTTCAATAAATGAATACTAGTGCTAGCTGAGATATTTTGGGCCCTGAAATGTTATGGGGTAGGTTTTGTTTGTGGGTGGTTGTGGGTTTTGGGTGGGTTTTTTTTTTGGTTTTTTTTTTGTTCTCTCATCAGAGGAAATCATACTTGAATTTCTGCTACTCCAGAGTACAGTATGTAGTTACAAACATGTCTTCACTAGCTACTGCATATATGACTGAAACTGAACTAAAAGTAGGCACACATTCCTTTCTGCTGGCTTTGCTATGGAGGAGTGCTTTCCTGAATAAGTCATTTTATTGCTGATGTACTTATCCAGAAGTACTGGCATCACTGATTTCAGCCTTCTCCAGTAACTTCAAATAGATTAGAAAGGATTCAATTTTTCCACTTTGTTTACAACTATTTTAGTTTGGACACGGGGTAACTTGACTGATGAAGGCAGCTAGTTATCCTATATGAAATAACCAACATACAAACTCTATGTAACAAAACTTTTATTTAATTATACCTGTGCAGTTTCCACTTTCAGCTTGTCAATATTAAGAGTGTTTCTCTGTAATCCGCTGGCAACTACAGACAGAAGCTGTTTCAAAGCTTTAATGTCCTCTTGTACTTTAAGCATTGCTTTAGAGGACATTCTACTAATTTCTTCCTGAACTTGCTTTTGTTCTTTCACAAATTTCCTGGGAAAGAAAAGAAGAAAGAGGTGGGGAAGAAAGAAACATAATATTTTGAACCTGAAGTATCCAAGTGTTTACCTCTTGATCACACAGCTATTATTTTTTTCCAAAACCAAGTACTGAACAGTAAAATTACTGTACAGCATAGCATTAACTCCTAGCATGCTAATACTGTAAAAAAAATAAACAATCAAAAAAACCCCCAAACCCTGAACTTCAACAGCAAGTGTTTAAACATGTTATGCTGAACCCAGGCAAATTTACATATATATATTATACAACATAGTATCTATGCAAGAGTGATTACTACTTTGAACTCAAATCCAGTGACATACAGCCTCTTTGACTAGTCTACAACCTGCCTCCTTCCTGCCTGAGGAAAGGCACTTTTTCAATTCTTTCTACTCCCTATGAGATCCACAATGCACATGTGATACAGACATAAGGTTCAATCCTTACTATGCATGTGCAATAGGCTTAATACTCCCAGGGAGAGACGGATCAGATTCTAAGAGCAGATTTGTTGGGCATGCCTATTTGCATAAATGCATGGAAAAGTCAGGCTGAAAAAAAGAACCAACCCCCAAAAACCAGCCTAAGACTTCAGCTACTAGAATGATCCACCTACTCTGTTCCCAAGGTTAACCATGCAGTAAGTTATCCTGCATGCAGCCTGTAGTAAGGTGTTTTTGCCACAGAGCATCAATAGTGTGCAGTACTTCAGCTATTCAACTACCATAAATAAAAAACACCACTTACTGCAGATTTTCCACATCTTGACAGATTACTGGAGGTAGATTTTCATCCTTTAGTGCTTTGCTATCTCTACAAGAGACAACGCATGTTTAGATGGTGCCTGAATATTGCTAAACATTTTTGCATGATTACTAAATATCACAAAAACATTCAAGTGACTGTACATGCAATGTGTGCAAAACTGTGTATGCTGCAACTAGGAATGATTTGGATTAATGCACACAGATACTATGCCAGGGTCCAAGCCTGTGGTGTAAGCATTGTACACATTTGCAGAAACCATTTTTCAGACCACAGTCTACAGCAGATGCCAGATAAGCTGTTGGTATTGCATCTGATGGGAAAATTCCATTGTTTAAAATGATGAAGCACCATAACTAACTTTTGCAATATGGAAAACTTAGTAATTTATTTACATTTATGCCTTTCTCAAGATCCAAGTACTAGAAAAGACAACACATTTAGTTTAGCTGTTTTCTAGTAAAGTAAACCTGAACACTTACTCCGGTCTTGTTCCTGTTTTGTCACCTAGAAAATGAAAAGAGTAGGTGAGAAAAAAAAACTTTGAAGAACAAACAAGACAATGAGATTTTAGGAAAGAACTAAGGACTACAATCTGCTAGATTTCTCTTGATAAGAGGAACAGACTAGGCTTGGCATAAAAGAAAGAAGGTTTCAATTTACTCCCCCTTCACAGATAAATATCTTTTCAAGAACAATGGTTCAACAGTTGAGGTGCTAATTTCTTGGCACAGAGTGTAATGCAAAACATCTTGTGTCACTATACAAGTCACTACAAATGCATAAACAACTGCAGTTGCATAAGAAATCTGTTCCTGCTTATGCAACCACAATTCACTCAGACCTGCACCCACAAAATGCTCAAGTGTTTTCAACTCAGCAATAGCAAGCTCCTCTCAAATACAAAGGTAATGAAGGTTTGGCCATTGGAGTTCCCTAAGAATTCTGCTAGTGCATTAAATTCAGTAATGAATAGGCTTTCACAAAATCGAAGATGTTACTGCTTACCTACTACCTACACACTCCAAATTATGCATCTGTGGATCAAGATGCCAAATGCCTGAGCAACAGAACTGAAAACAGTATCCTGTGTAACAGGGTAGTAGTAATCACATCCCACCCCACAGCAGTCCACTAGGAAGAATACTCACTCAGCCCAAGAAGTGAGCTTCATCTTCTTCAGCTGGATGCAATTCACATCCTCACTACCCTCTCAATGACACTAATGCAGAAAGCAGCTACATAGCTAATGTCAGTGCCACAACCATTTTAAGTGCACAAGCCAGTGTTCCTGCCAGAAAAAGCTACTTCTTTTAAAAACAACATCTACTTAAATTGCCTGCAGACTCTGTTACCCAGTACCAGGACATTTAGAGAACCTGGAGTCCCACACACATTCCCTATGCCTTTTGCCAAGGGGAAAAAAAATCTACACAATATTAAAAAAAAAAAAAAGAAAAAAGAAACGATAATAAACCTTAGAATTTATGACTCCTTTCTCTGCTAATAACCTAAAAATTAGGTAGAAAACTAAGTATACTTTACTTTCTCTCTGCAACGACTTTTTTTTTCCTCTGTACATCAGACCAGTATTTACAAAGTAAAACATACAGATTTGAAATCAGATTTTGCTACTTTCTGGGAACCTGCTCCAGTTTTTACCATTTTACATTCTTTTGAGTGATACTCGAGGAAAATACGTGTAAGAACAGATTTGTTTCCTGCAGTCATATTTTAAAGAAATACTGGACAGTCAGTCTTCAGAATGAAAAGCTTTTATAACCAAGTCCAGAAAAGAGCACAAAAGTGCTAGTCCATATCTGTCCTTGGATTACTGGGGTAATTTTCTTTAGTAGCCACATCTCCTCTTTCCTTTTCTTCAGAAAGGAAAAAATAAATAAAAACCTCAAAACCATAAAACCACCCCCCTCAAACCTTAACACAGTTCCTCATATAGTAGTACAAACCATTGTACTGACAGAACTGAGTAGCAGCACACAAGTAGGGATATTTATCAGGGCTGCTTAAGCCAGCATATCCATTATGGAAAACATTCCTAAATTAAAACCTACGTTAAAAAAAAAAAAAAGGAAAACTCAAAAAAAACCAGTCCCCTTTGACATTTCCCACTGCTTAGCTAAGGGTTCTCTGCTTATCACTGTGACAGCAATAGTCCCACTTGTCCAGTCCTACTACACAACTCATGGGGAATTCAGGTACTCATTCAAGTTTCCAACCTAAAAACTTAGCGAAACAATGCAAGGAGATGTGAGATTGATTTGTGGTTCTCTGGTCCTCATTTTAACATACTTGTATATTACAGAAGCATTGTGACATGCTAATATTACAGTAATGGATATCCTCTAAAAACCTAGGAATCAGAGCTTTTTTCATCACTCCCAGTTTCAGTAATCATCTCCAAAAACAATCAACACCATGCAAAGCACTCCAGTCTGGACAGTCAATACGCCACTTCTTCTACAAGTATCAAGAACTATGTCTCTGCAACCTGTGTTACGCTCTAAAAATGGTTTCATGGAGTTTCTACATTTCCTTCTCTCCTAGCTATTGGTATACCCAATTTAAAATTTGGCTCCTGAATGGAATCAAGAGATAAAGTTAACAGTGTTGCTTCCCCAGAGAAAACGCACATCTTACAATCAGCTTTAGTTAAGCTTACTCTGGAAGTATAAAAGCAAGACAAATTTAATAAGTGTCCGTATGTCAATGCTCAATATTCCCTTACTTAAGAACTTCAAAGTTACCACAGACGTAAAGCTTTTATAACTGGAAGGTTTTACTTTACAGGCTTACAAAAAAAAAAAAAAAAAGAAACTAAGTTCAAGATCTATTATAGTTGGAGAAAGCTGGTTCGAGTATTTTTCATATTTGCAATGCATTACTTAAACATAGCTCTGCTCCCCCCTCTAGTGGCTATTTGGCATATAACTGTTCAGAAATCTACCGTGGTTTTTCAGCAAACGGCCCTTTGAGTCTTCACTCCTGCAAGGCTAAAGGGTTCTCTAATATGATATTGGCTTATGATTATTTTAAATAAATAGATGTACATTACACTGCATTTTCAACAAAAATCATGTTCTTCCATGGAAGCACAATATCCAAGAATGCTAAAAATGGAATTTACTGAAATTACTTGTAAGGGGCAGGGGGAATAAAAATTGTCAGCTTTAATTCCACACTCCTAACACAATGAAAAAGTGTGTCTGCTGCAGTGCTCTGATAATTTTATCCATAAAAAAAAGTTATGAATGTATGTTTTAAAACAAACTTACTCTTTTTGTCTGAAGAACTACTAAAATCAATGCCACCAAGACCTTCATTGGCAGTAGTTGAAGGAGTCGCAGTTGTCCCCAGAGTCAAACTCAAAGCATTCTGCCCAAGTCCTACAAGAAACCCAAAATGAATTTCCACACTTAAAATGCTGATAATTAAAACTTATTTTAAACTAAAAGCATATAACCTTGCTTGCAGTTTCAGTGTCCATTTACTACATTCGGATTTTAAAAATATGCAAAATAAACAGAGAAGAAAACAGATTGCATGAAGTTGCATACAACTGTACACAAGCGTTTTATGTAAATTCTTCACATTACTAGGTAGCTAATTAGACAGCTAACTTATCAGCATCTTAAGTATCTTTCTGTTTCATTTAGAGTTTAAGAGCAGTGTTACCAAGACTACAACACATTACAACAAATTTTTCTTCTAGAGCTGAAAATGACAGGAAGCCGTGAAATAACAATATTATCAGTTCAAGATTTTATTCAGACCAAAAGCCACCAAAATAAGGATCTTTCAACTTCTCCAGTGTTTAAGGAGATATTTGCATATCATTGCCCTCTCCCACTTATGATCAAGTTCCTGAAGTCAATTATGGCAGCGACAGACTTTTTATGCTTTCATTTAAAAAAGCAGCATTAATTACGAGTGAATTTAAGAATGAGAAAGAAGCTAACAACTTCAGATTTCATTTTCATTGTCCATGGAGAGCAACACTGCTCTTAACTGTAACAGTGGTAAAAGTTACACTTTCACAGTATTAATATTCTATATAAAGAAATCTTACATTATGAGTTTATGCAATCACACATCAAAGTTCAATGTTTTGAGAGAGCAGGAGGAAAAAACTAAGATAACTTTCACCTGTTGCTGCTGTGCTTGTATTCTGGAAGAGTGAACCTCCTAAACCTGCTAAGGCTCCTCCTAAGGAAAGGCCTGTGGAGGCAGTTGTAGTTGGAGCAGTTGTACCACCCAAATTTAATGTAAAGCCAGTAGTTCCTGCAGAGAAAGTAAACCAGGTTCATGCAGACACTGCATACAAATACATCCATAGAGAATCTGGAAAAACTGGAAGTCTGAACAGCATCTTTATCATAATTGGATAATAAACGCAATCGTTGTTTTTATTTCCTGCAAATTTTCCAGAGCCACTAGAGACTTTTCAATTGTATGTGATTTTGTTCTACAATATCGTAATCCTGATTAGTCCATATTTACCTGCAACTACGTAAAAATGTCAAGAGTTACCCAAAACACTAGAGAATCTAGAACCCGGCACAGAATTTATTTTACAGTGTAACGGATCTAAAAAGTACTGTTGACTTTTTATATTAAAATGCTGAAATGTTAAGATTTTAATGTTTAACATAAAACAATTTACACAAGACAGATGGTAAAAGAAGATTTAATTGGTAGTTTGAGCCTTCTTCTGGAATGAAGCACCCCAGCTTTTGATAGGATGGGGAAAACTTGAGTAGAGAAAGCCCATAGGCATAAAGGGACAGAACACAAAGAGCTAAGCTCAAATGCGACTCCTAAGGTTAAGAAAAATGAACTCCAGTCAATTATCATCATGCACGGTGCAGTTTAGCCGAGTTAAATATGATGACAGGTGTGTGTCAGTGTGAGGACTACACTGGAAAAATTGTTTCCTCTACTAGTTAACCATTTCAGGCCATTTACAAAAGGTAGACACTTTCTAAACTTTTCAACTGTGCAGGTAGGAAGCTCTCAACATTCAGCAGGGTTAACAGTAACAAAAATAACATTTTTACATGACCAATCAGCTATAGCTACACTTCTAATGACTTAGATTATACACTGCCAATATACTGCCCTCTATATAAACATAAACCTATCTGCATTAGGGTACGCAATTCTAGAAGTAGTAAAATACAATGAATCTTCGTATTGAATTACTACAAAATTACGCAGCTACTAGAAAAACTTAGTTCTACCATAAAGCTTTACTGATAAAAACAAAAAACAAAACCCAAACCCACAAACATTTTCCTACCTGCTGCAGGAGTCGATGTAAGAGCAGATGATAACGATAGGCCACTCGCTGAGGTAGAAGTAACAGGTAAAGCAAACGGTGTGGCTGAGCCTGCTGGTTTGTTGAAACCTAAACTAAAGCCCGTGGTAGCTGCAGATGTGGTGGCAGGTGTGCCTAGAAGAAACCCAAAACAATTATCAGTCTTACAATGGCTTTTTTTTTGAGACTGAATGCTCAATTCGTCTTCTCTTCCGAACTATTCCCATTGAAACATCACGAACATCACAGCATGCAAGATCACTTGCATCAAGTAAAATATCCCCATAACCCCTTCAGATAAATTTCAAAGCTTAACATTAATTGCACAGGCATTTTTTGCTCCAGAATTCCTAGTGATCCACTGGGCTTTAATCATGGACTGGATCTTATATCTACTGATAATCTAAAAAAAAAAGAGAATGTGTAAAATTAAGGGCTCTCACCAAAAGAATGTAACTGAAGCAGCAGAGTATTGGTAGCTGGAGCTATAAACAATACTGCCTAAAATACAGACTAAAATTTTCAGTTGGATACGCACACTAAAATGAATGCACGTATCCTTTCAATTTGTAAACAAGAAAAATATGTCAAGATGTTATTCCCTCAGACTTCGCTTTTGAACACTTTTAAAGTAAAGCAAATAAAGCTTCCACTTCCTCTGTTTTCACGGTAAGAATACATTTTACAGTATAGAATCCGTATTCTATAGTAAAGTGAGAGGTGTCCATAGACATACACAAACCACAACAGCAAGTACAAGAAACACATACTTGGTATTCTTAGTAACTGCTGTGTGTCTGTTTTGGATAACAATTTTCTTTCAGCTATTGAAAAGAATTAATGTTGATCTGCATAGTACAGACTGCCACGTGTGATTACGCATCACACAGTCTGTTCTGGGTTGGCTGCTGCTTCTCACTTCTTCTGCCCATTTTATTTCCTTCTTTATTCAACACCATTTTTCCAATTCATGAACAGCATGGCTTCCTAAGTTCTCGGACAGCAGTCTGTCTTGTAGCACCACTCCCATCCCCAATTTTTGTGATACTCAAGCTCAGTTTCTCCTCAGATCTTATTTGCTGACGTTTCAAAAGAAAGAAAAAACCCACCACAGCTACCCACATATTCCTGTATTTCCAATGACAGTTGAAAAATAGTCACTAACAATGCATGAGAGAACTAAAAGTAAGTATTCCCAAAGTCCCTTCCTGGTTCAACCCTCTTTATTTTTCTAAAAGTGGGTAATTACCAGATAGACTTATTCACACAAAGTTCATGAGAGCAAGAAACTCTGTAGGAAGAATTCTGATAATGTATTCCACCTCCCTTTTGCTAAAGGAAGAAAGTCATTAGGGGGACATCAAAACAAAGTCTAACTTTTCACGGTGACCACTGTCACTGTTGTTAAAGGGGTTATTCTATTCCTGGACATGTAACAGTGCCCAGAACTGTAGGGCTCTGCTCTGGTTTGCAGCCTTAACATTTGGGCTGCAAAGGAGACTGCAATCAGTAATGGGGTTAAAAGCTCACATATGACCGCTGACTTTCTACGTTACAAGAAAGATCTCTCTGTATTTTCTTGCCTGTGTAACATTAAAATACACATTAGGTCCTTACCTAGTGTCAGTCCTGTAGCAATAGTTGTTGCTGTTCCTGCTTTAAGAATAAAAACAGAGCAAGAATAGTAATTGACGACCACAAAGCATTTATGATAGTTATAAACATAAAACACTGAAATAATGCAACATTATGAGACAATATGTAGACTATTATACATGTTTTCTGTACAATGTTGAAAGCAAAACAACATTAAACATCGAAAACTGTATTTGTAAGCAACAGCAGCACAAATCAAAGGTATAACCAACTTCAAAACCCGTCACTTCTCTTTATAAAATAAGCTAACAGTGAAGCTGATGTTAACACAGCAGTATAGCAAATTGTTTGAAATTCCAAATAAACAAAGGTAAACAAAAGTAAGGAAACTAGTAATTCTATCAAGTTGGGGTTTTTTTCCAGCCATATAGCAGTGTGTAACATTAGCATGTAAACCAGCAGATTTACAGTATAATGAAGAGGATTACAGAGTCCAAAGTCTTTGTAAAATTCTATGTGTTGTTTTAGGGTTTCTGCCCCACTGTTAATTTAAAGAGACTATTTTGAACACAGAGCTATGCCATTTCATATTTAAAAAAAAAAAAATCTGATTAGAAGATCAAAAGAATCATTGAGAGCTAAAACAGAACTATCCCAACCTAGATAAACAGAGTAATATAGGCTTTCCATCTACTGTTAAAGTTATTTCTAGTAGATTGGTTGCTAGAACTTCCCCTATCCACTCATACAAGCGTACAAGAAAAAAAAAGATCATTTTGTCTAACAATATTGGAGCCAAAGTAAAATTCATTAAGTTGTATCTGCACTATGGCTCAAAAAAACCAACAACCCACCAATCAGAAAACTTTTATTCTTTTGCACCCAAATACTCATGTAAAAATCTGTATGTTCATAGGCTGAATTAGGGACCTAAGAAAATATTAATGAATTTCTTCATGCATATTGCTGACATTAAAAAAAAACCCAAACAACAAAACCAGAAATGTTTACTACTGCAGGGTTACAAATATCACATTACAAATACTAACAATCTCAAAATGTTTTAATGTATTTTTCAGGTCAAAATATACCTTGATCTTAAATCATAATTTTAAGCACCCTGAATGAAGAGTTAGATTTCTAGAAAACATCAGGATTCAAATTATGGAACAGTTTACACACAGGCCTAGGCAGAGTTTTCTGGTAACTGCATCTGTGTTTCTGCAGCACTGATACTACATAATTATCAACAAATGACATTTTAAACTGTTAAACAAAGCCTTTTAACAAAACTACTTAAGTAATATTCTGAGCTACAGAACTACTGTAAAAAAACTAAGCACATTATGACAACTCAGTTTTTGTATACAGATGATCTATTTCTTCATTGTTGATTCAAATTTCTGCTGTACAAGAAGTTTTTCTACCTGTACTGGTGCCTCCTAGTGTAAAGCCAGTTGTTGGTTTTGATCCAAAAAGTCCACTCCCAAAGCCCACTGAAGGAGCTGATGTAGTTGCTGTAGCAGTGGAAGAGCCCAGAGTTCCAAAACTAAGTCCTCCTGTTGAGCTATTACAAAATAAAACTATTAGCAATAATTATTTTTCAAAATAAAAAAAAAATCCAAACTCTACCCTTATTTCAGTTTCTTTCCCATGCCATCATTCATTTTCCCGAACCGCACGCAATGCATCTGGACAAGAAAGAGTCCAAGCTCCCTATGATCAAAGAGAAAGAGGAATCCCATCTCCCTCTTTCCTTCTACAGCTCCGTAATTCCCACCACTTCCCTGACACAGACTCCACCATTTGTTCAACTCCTTGCTGGGCTGATGCATTTTGCTATACCAGTGAGAAATTTGAACTTTTCTCCGTGATATCATCTAATTAGTTCTGCCTACTTATTCTCCTTGAACTATTGAAAAGGGAAAAAAAAATGCTAGAGGAAACACAAAGATGACAACAAACCTGCAAGGACATCTTTTTGAAGCAGGTTCCAAGTCCAGTTAAATAACCCTGACCAGAAACCTCAACCAATGTTGCTTTATTATTTTCTAAAGTGATAAGCACAGACAGGCAACCATTCACATCAATAGCACAACTTTGCCCTATCTTACCACCAAAACACGATGACGTATGAATTCATTTTCTAACCAAAACGCTACCCTTCCCCACAGGTGCAAACCATAGAGAATCCAAGCCTACCATACTTTCTCTTCTGACTGTATACTTGTCAGAAAGTCACAGAAATAAACTTACAGAATTATTTTCACAGATGAAGGGGAAGAGAGAGGAAGAAGAGAATCAGAGAACAGCCATCACCATGAAAACAAAACCTTTATTTTTCTATTCATCTGGGGCAACTACACATTTTAGGAGTTTCATGGCAAATCTAGAACAATCCTGACATTTAGCAGAGAATGCATTAAGTAATTGTACAAAACATGGGGGAATACAATAATCATTATTATCTCTAACCAACGAAATGACAGGCCCTAGCAGCCAGAGGTGGGTCTACAATCTTTAAAGTTTCGTTCTTAAACTGACAAAGGATTAGGTGAATAATTTGTAGTAACCTCCTGCTTCCATTTGTAAGCCTTTTTAGAAACTCCGTAAGTTTTCTCTTATACAATATTTTGCACCTGTACAACAGTAGCACTGCAATGAAATGCAGTTTAGACTTAAGAGTAACAACTGTCAAGAACTATTGAATGTTTCAGGTGTTCAGTATTCTCTCATTGTTCCCTCATCTCCTCTCTCTTTTTGTATGAAAGTACCGCCCAGGTATAACAAATGAAAAACAAAAGTAAATCCTTAAAAAAAGAGAAAAGGCTATAATTAGTTTCTAACATTGTAAGTTTTCAAAGTATCTACAAAACTGATTGTGGCAAGTGCAGCAGAAGTTGGTTGCCAAGTTCAAAATCTAGGTGCAAGTTATTATTAAAGAAGTAATTCAGGAAGCAGAGTAGCCAAGTTCAGAAGGACACAGGCCCACTAATTGTCTCACTCCACAAGAGCCAAAGCATTTCAGTTTGCTTTACTCCCAAAATTTCAATATACCAAACTACAGCACCATGACCCAACTTAAAAACTTAAACATACAGCATGGTGCTTCTCTCACCAGTCGAGATTTGATGATTGTCATCCTTTTCCAGTACAGATAAAGATTATTTTTCTGTGAAAATTTTTCTTGTTTCAGCATTCCGGTAGAAGAAAGCTAAGGTACAAAATATGCAATTCAGCACTATAGGACAAATCCTCAAAACTCTCAAATAAAATGAACTGGCATCTTGTTTAAGATAGAAAGAACCCAAAATGTAGAAGTAAAGCAATGGCAGTGTTCTTACTACTGGGAGAAAGCACGTGCCAGGAGGCCTATCTACTCCCCACATGTGGAAGGAAGAGGAGCTCGGGTCACTGAAGTCAGGTCTTAGCCCTAATTTTAGAGCTAGAACAAAGCATTGCACCTGGCTAAAGCATACTGTAGGGAACATCAATTAACAAAAAGAAAGAGCGTAGGTATCTGAATGGCTGTTGGTGCAACGCAGGGATTAGGCAGGCTGCATACCACATATGGGCCACCAGAATATAATCTTTGACTGGTCACACTGATGACTAATACCTGCGCTTGGAATACACAATAAAGCCCCTTTTCTTCAACACTTAGCAATACTGTCTTAGAAGAACAGCAATTTCTTCTTACAGCCTGAAACATATTCTCAAGCAAACCATCCTATAGGGATGCTCAAGATTCTGCCACCAATCATCCAACAGTAAGTAAAAAGGCCTCTTCCTCTGTGATACTCCTTGGCCAACAGCCCTGAAGACTCGTGCTGCTTGTAAGAATAAATACATGAATAAAAATGCAGAGTATCATACTGCTATTAATTAGCACCTGTTAAAATTCTACTTATTATTTTTAACAGATTAAAAAGCGAGCTAGAATGGCAAAAATAAGAACAAACAAAAATACTTAAGTTCAATAGACAATTTATAACAAGTGCAGATAAACAAGACAAAACAGTTTCCTTTGTTTCAGGCAGTATGTTTAAAATAATATTTGTCTATTCAAAAACATTCTTCTAACTTGCTCATTCTCATCACAGGAAACCTGCATTAAACAGGCATAAAGCAAAAGAAACTTAAGTTCTTTAGAAAATCCACATAAGCTCCACTGTGGGGGTAAAAATAACCAAACCAAAAAAAACCCCAAAACCCCCAAAGCAAGCACAGGTAACAGAAACCTTGTTCTCTCTCATATGGGCTTCCAAAAAGCAATACCGCCATTTAATCCAAAGATACTCTCAGATTCAGATGTTCTGTTCCCTTCCCCTCACTCACACTGCGAATTCCTGACAATTCTGACAAATAAGTATCTGTCTGACAGAATCGAATATTTTCAAACACATCTCCTACAGGTGAAGTTCCCTTCAGTAACTCACCCTACCCATTCAGTTTACATCACAGTGATCAATTTTGCCTGATCAGATTTTGGAAGAACTCTGATACACAGCTCCACTACAACTGCCCTAATCTTCAACAGATGCATAACAGCAAGCAGGTCAGAAAAAACAATCTCTGCCAATACAGCTGCGTGCAAAGAAAAAAGGGAAACAAAAACCCAGTAACAACAAAGACTTACCTATTCTTCTGAGAAACCTAAATACTAGTAATGCCTTTAATACAGAGCCTGCTGTGCATCACATGCACATCAAAGCACAGCAAAGTTCTCTTACTCCAAGACACTATACGCCAAATGTAGAGGTTATCTGTGTCAGAAAGGGTAAGACTGTACGAACCTTCGGAAAAAAACAGGTGGGGAATTTCACATTTGAGCATTAAACATTTGGGCTTTGGCACCAATGAGCTCCATACTGCACGCACGAGCTCAGGCTGATCGTTGAAACCTAGATACGCCTGTGATTCGCATTCTGTGTTCGGAACGTTAGAGTGAACCGCGAAGGGAGACTCCCTGCTCCGACGAAGCCAAAATAAAGCAAAATTAGAATAGCACCTCCTTTTCTTATTAGCTGCTGAACAGATTGATCCCTACGCCTGTATTCACGAAACCGGCCGTGAAGCAAACGAGGCAGGAGGGGGATCCCCGCCCCCTGCGCACCGGGGCAGGCATGAGGTAGCCGGTTCATCCACGCACTGAGGGCTCTTTGGGCCAAGAGTGCCGGACCCGCGGGCCTCTCCGGGGGAGCAGGAGAGGCGCCGAGACACGCAGGACGGGGGCTGCCCCCCGTAGCACTCACACGTACCGCCCGGGCCCAGGCCAGGCCCGGCCCGCCGAGCGACGGCGGCCTCGGCGGCGGGCCGGGGGAGTCAGGGGGCTGGGGCCTGCGGGAAGGGGCGAGCCGAGC
>JAOXJK010000001.1:190438467-190464246 GCA_025774025.1 Xenus cinereus
AGCCACGCTCCCTCCGCGCGCCCGCCGCAATGCACCACGGGACGGCAGCGCCGCCGCGCCGCCCGCGGGCCCTTAAAGCGACAGTAACGCGCGGGGCGGGTACAGGCCAGCGCGGCCGGGGCTGGCGGTGGCAGCGGCCGGGGGTGTCCCGGTCGGGGGTGGGGTGGAGGTCCAGATCCCCCCCCAGAGCCTCCAACACAAATTCCATTAAAATCCCCAAAACCGCTTAATTTGCGGCTGAAGCGGGGCTCGCAGCCAGCACCACGGCGCCTGGCTCTGCTCTGCCTCTCCGAGGCAGATCCTCACAGAATGCTCATAGATCCCCATAGATCCGCCGGTTCCTCATAGAATCATAGGATGGTTCGGGTTGGAAGGGACCTTAAAGATAATTTTGTTCCAAACCCTTCTGCCATGAGCAGGGACACCTCCCACTAGACCAGGTTGCTCAAAGGCCCATCCAGCCTGGTCTTGAACACCTCCAGGGATGGGGCATCCACAGCTTCTCTGGGCAACTTGTTCCAGTGTCTCACCACCCTCACAGGAAAGAATTTCTTCCTGATATCCAATCTTAAATTTACCCACTTCCAGTTTGAAGCCATTACTCCTCGTCCTATTGCTACATGCCCTTGTAAAAAGTCCTCCAGCTTTCTTATAGGCCCCCTTCAGATCCTGGAAGGCCACTAGCTGTAAGGCCTCCATGGAACCTTCTCCAGAAGTTGTGCAAACTACAGCACCTCAACATCACCAACTCAATTACTAATTACTGCCTGCGTTTACTGCCCAAACTACTGCCCCCGCTTTCCTGACCAGGCTCTCCTGCGCACACGTATGCCACAGGGCACCAGGCAAAGCTGTCACAGTGGCTCCATCCCTGCCCTGTCTGGCCGCTGGATCACGACGCATCTTCCACGTGAAACCAGGGAACTGTAAGAAGCCATTGCTGAAATGCAGGGGAGTTTTCTCAGCGAGTCCTGCAGACTCCTTGCTCAGGAAAAGGCATTACCAGACTTTTCTTCTAAATCTACCCAATAGTCTAGATGAATCATAGTGCTAGGAAAGGTTTTACATGATGACCTCAGAGTGTCTCAAAGCATTCCAAACAACGCAAACGCCTCTCTGTTCCGCTGCTCGGTGCTGTCTGCTAAAGGCCACAGGGGGCTCGACACCTAAAGCTGACTTCATGTATTCCATTAATGGTTAAACTGTAGGGAATGTTCTTTTAGAGAAGAAATATAGTTATTTTAGTAACCATCCTAAATTGTTTCAAGGACTTTGTAAGATAAGAAAGGATGTATGTGGCCCTAAGAACACAGTGGCCTAAGACGAGGATGCAATAAATATGGACATTGTCTGACAAACAGGTGGTAGCAGGAAGATCATTAGTTTAAATGGCTAATAAGGCAGTTAGAATGTTTTGCCAACATGAAAAGTGAGCCAAAGGACAGATGAAGATGGAGGAAGAAACAACCCTCACTCAAAATGAGGACCACCAGAAGGCATGACTACGCATGCCCAAAAACTCATTATAATTCTTGGAAATCTAATGAATATGCTAATGTTTTCTTGGAATTCCATTGAATATGTATACCTGTTGTGTATAAATTTGGCTTGATGACAGCATTCGGCGTGCACAACAGGAGGAACGATCCCCAGCACCGCAATAAAGAATGCCCGCTTTCTAAAACTTTAAATGGAGTCTTAGAAAGTTTTATCTGTCAGTTTGTGGTAACAGGCTGATGGGTATTATTTACTGAAAAGATCTTTGAGATTATTTATGGGTGACTGGATCGCTGTTCTTTACACAAGGCAGAGCTTCAGGCTCAGTTATGTGTGATTTGTGATGTTTAGTCCATGTTTACTTCTATATTTGAACATCCTAAAAAAATGAAAGATCCAAACCTGGGGAAATGTTAAATGGCACATTTAGAGTGATTTCTGTAAAGTCATTTCTGAACATGTTCTTCTGATCTGACAGGCCAAGAAGTGACAAGATATATTGGCATAACAGGAACAAAGGACCTGTCAAGGAAAGAGCAATGCTTTCGCAGACTGATTTTAGTAACTCATGACAGTCTATGAATGTCACCACTCAAAAACTTTAAGTTCAAGACCATATCAAGTCTTCTGCAACCTTTAAGCTAAGTTTTATCACGTCTCAACTACTGTGCAGCACACACAAGATTTTAGTGCACCGGGACCCACACAGCTGCGACATGGTTGAGCTACTGCACTGTGCAGCTTCTTACTTTGTTCTTGTGCAGCCTAAAACTCTAATTCCCCCAACACACTTTTACCAGCAAGTTCTTAATTCAGCAAGGCCTCTGACACTGTTACCAGTAAGATCCTCACAGAGAAGCTGTCAGTGTAGAGGCTGGCATAGCAGACAGGGATATGGATTGAAACCTGACTGAATGGCTGGGCCCACAGGGAAGTGATCAGTGCCACAGTCTAGTTGGAGGCCAGTAGTGACCTAGGGGTAAATATTGGGTCCAGTCCTGTTTAACATCTTCATTAATGACTTGGATGACGGGGCAGAGTATACCCTCAGCATGTTTGCAGAAGACACCAAACTGGGAGGAGCGGCCAATACGCCAGAGGGTCATGCTGTCATCCAGAGGGACCTTGACAGGCTGAAGTTCAACAAGAAGTGCAAAGTATTGCACCTGGGGAGGAACAACCCCAGGGCACCAGTACATGCTTGTGGGACAGACAGATGGAAAGCCGCTTTCCATCACCTGGGGGTCCTAGTGGTCACCAAATTGAACGTGAATCAGCAATAAAGGCAGCAAAAAAGGCAAATGTCATCCTGGGCTGCATCAGGTAAAGTATTGCCAGCAGATGGAGGGACTTCCTCTCTACTCAGCACTGGTGAGGGAACACCTGGAGTGCTGTGTCCAGTGCTGGGCTCCTCAATACAAGAGAGGACATAGTGGAGGGAGTCCAACAAAGGGCCACGAAGACGATGAAGAGACTGGAGCATCTCTCCCATGAGAAAAGGCTGAGAAAGCTGGGCTGTTCAGCCTAGAAAGGGCTCAGGAGATCTCATCAATGTGCATAAAGGGAGGGTGCAAAGGGGACGGAGCCAGGCTCTTCTCGGACAAAACCAGAGGCAACGGACACAAACTAAAACACAGGAGATTCCCTCTGAACATCAGGAAACACTTTTTCCCCGTGAGGGTGGCTGAGCACTGGCACAGGCTGTCTGTAGAGGCGGTGGAGTCTCCACCTTTGGCAATGCTCAAAAGCCAGCTGGACACGGTCCTGGGCAACCAGCTCCAGGTGTCCCTTCCCACCTCAACCCATCAGCGATTCTGTGACACTACAAGAAAAAGGACCATCTTCCAGGAATTTTCCCATTTGCGAGGCTCTAAAAGACTGAAACTCTCCATGCCATGAACAGAAGCTTGGGTAACCAGAGAATGGCTCGTTTTCCACACACCTACCGCCACTCCACCCCGGGGCCCAGGACCACCCTCTCCTCAGGGCCGGCTGCTAGGAGAGGCCTCACAGCACAGCAGCCACAGCCCCTTCCGCGCCCCCAGAATCTCACAGAGAAATCCCTGGGCCACTGTGAGACACAGCATAGCCCGGCCCGGCCCTGCCATGCGTCGCCCCCCCACAACCCGCCATCACGCTTGCGGCCATGACGTCGCCGCGCTGAGAGA
The DNA here is from genome assembly GCA_025774025.1 of Xenus cinereus. Taxonomy (NCBI): domain Eukaryota; kingdom Metazoa; phylum Chordata; class Aves; order Charadriiformes; family Scolopacidae; genus Xenus; species Xenus cinereus. The sequence goes on from JAOXJK010000001.1 coordinate 190,442,133, forward strand.
GGTGGTGTGTGCGTCCCCGCCCGCCGCCAGGGGGCGCTGCAGGGACTCGGCCCCGCCTTTGTGCCGTCCCGCCCCGCCCCGGAAGCGTTTCTAGGAGACGGCCGCCCCGGCCCGGCAGCAGCGCGGCGGGCGGCGGCCGCAGCCGGGCGGGCACCGCTATGGAGCACATCCGCACCACCAAGGTACCCCCGTCCTGGCTTCTCACTGCCGGCTGGGGCGGCTTTATCGGGGGGGAGGGAGGTCGGTCGGGGTAGCGTTAGCGTTGCCGGTAACTGTGGGGCGGGGAGGGCCTGTTCGGTCCGGTGAGTCCCTGCCCCGCCGCTGTCAGCTGTGGGCGAGGGCGTTGTTTTCCTTCTCCTCCTTCCATTTTGTAGCTGGTGCCTTCCCGGGAGGGGCTGCGGGGCGGCCCGTGCCGCTCGGGGTGTCCCCGGTGCCGGGGGGGTGCAGCTGGCAGCGGGGGGTGCCTGGCTCCGGTGCTTTCCACCCTCCGGGTGTGTTAATTTGTCTTCCCTCTTTAACGAATATGTAAAAAAAAAAAAAAAAAAGACGTATGGCCCTTTTTTCCCCTTATTTTTTTTTTCCTAAATATTTTTAAACACAAGTTTCTTTTTAAGTTACAGCTTTTATCGGATTAATTTTGTGACAGTGGTTTCTTTCTCGTCCTGCTCCTCAGCCCCGGCTGCTGAGGGGCTGCCCCTCTCGGCTGGGCCCTGCAAGCTGTCAAGTGATACAGTTCCCTGACCTCAAATTGAGCTTTAGGTGTGCGGAGAAAAGGAGTGGCTGTATTTCAGCTCCAAGTAGTAGATTCATATCCAACAATTACATAAAGGAACAGGTTCTTAACTTCTGTATGTAATAGCTTATATAAATGTTATCTAAAACGTGTCTAGCTGTATGTGTTGAGTGTTTGTTTTCATATATGTTTGTATGTGTATATATGAAAGAGGAGGAAGGTCTCTGATGAAGCTACTGTTAGCGATGCTTACAGTTTACTAGATAGAATAATCTTGCACCAAGCTGACAGATTGGAGATAATGTTTCTTTATCAGCCTGTTTACCCACAAACCCGGAACTCCTTGTTTGTGAACTTAATATTGTATTGTTACAGGCAATAGCTACTTTCAAAATAAGAACTAGGCTAAAACCAGAGTCTCTTGATGATCTGAAGAGCTGTTTAAGTTTCAGGCCTGAAAATAAGACCAGAAAGGCTACGGGTCACTGTCTTGGCATCTGCAAGTAATTGTGTTTCTGCATGTTTTTGGGCCCCTGCTGGGGAAAAAGTACTTCATGTAGCAATATAACTGAAGGGAGAAACAAGCTCCGAGTGTGACTTATGAGATACAAGGCTTACTACTTGAAGCAATTCTTTTTATAATTCGTACAAAAAATTATCAGTTCTGAAAGTATCAACTTCATGGCTAGGAATAGCATGAGTTTCTGGTTATAATGGTGATGCTCACTTAGCTTTTTGTGAGCCATTGGTTTATTGAATATCCAGGTGGATTAAAATGCCTATATACTAAATGGTAACAACTGTATTACAGTTACATGAACCAAGAAAACTGAATTACAGCCTGCACTGTGGGCCTTGAAAGTTCAGTGCATGTTCATGTTGGATCTGATTCCAATTGTTCTGAGACATACCTAATTTTTATAATCTGACAGCTTTTCACAGTTGGTTTTTTTCAATTTGTCTCATAAAGTAATGTTAAACTAAGCTTCAAATAATAGTGCAGTCTCGCACAAATTAACCGCAGTGCAGGGAAGCTGTCATCCCTAGGACAAGGTGATTAAATAAGTTTTATTCCTCCTCAAACTTCAGTTTGCTGGAAATGTTGAAGTTAAAATTGCCTTAGAACTTAATCTTAGAACTTAAAAAAAGTTAACAAAAAGTTAACCTTCTTGTGACATTAAAGTGTCCGACATCTATGTTTATTAAAGAAGTGAGCTCAACTTAAAAATGACTTCTGTCTGAGAATATATACTTAAATAGTGACAAATGACATACTGTGAACTGGTTTACATCATAAGTGGTGGGGAAACTACAAACAAGAATATTGTGATTTTGTAATGAAGCTTTAGAGCTAAAGTGTCCTTAAGAATATTTTAAAGCAAAACGTAGAAGAAAATACTAGAATTTCTTAAACTCTAGTTAAACAGTTAAATCTGTTTGTATATTTAAAGTCAAATCTGTTTTACGGAAAATACTGATGGAAAGTTTTGGAGATGGAAAGTTTTGGTTAGATTGACTGCTAAATCCTGAGTTCATGTTTGCGAGCCTGAGACAAATGGGGAAGGGAAAACTCCTTTAAATTTCAGTGAATGTCATACAAAGCTGTAATAAAAGAATCTTGGAATGATTACTATAATCTGGTTTTGTCTTGCTTTAATTGTTCTAATTTAATCCTTCATCTTTTTTAATGCAAGACTTAAGCATTGTTTCAGCCTTCCTTTCTGTTCCAACTTGTTTCCAATATTGAAACATTTCTTTGTGGGTTTTTTTTGCCTTTAGTCTGTAACTCCTAATCCCAATAAACTGTATGATGAGTCTTTCACTGTAAATACTCTGTAAATATTGTACTGTACTGCATTTACTCTGTAAATATTATTGAGGTAGCTGTTCAAATTCTTACTGGTTTAAAAACAACCTAATTTGTTAGTGCTACCTAGTGTCAGAATATCACTTCTGACTACTAAAATGACCTCTGTTTATAGATGTGCTAAAACTCAGTAACAGTCTTCACTCACTTAAATTTGTGAACCCGTTTTGTTTAAAACTGACAACTGACTTGTTTTTCTATACCTAAGGATTTGCCAAACTTTAAAATTAAAAAGCAAAAAGAGAAAGTGTCTATCTAGCTGAGTATCCATTAAAGCTGACTTGGGTCAAGTTTAAATAAACACATCATCTATGGGGGCTGAATCTAAATTACGTTTAATTTGTTTTTAAGAAAAGTGTATCTAGAACGTAACTTTCAGAATTCTTTAAGACTTTACCTTTGTAAGAGGAAGCTGGAGTACTGATGCCTGTCCTCATCTAACATAGAAATGCAGCTTTGAGAATAGCTGCCTTCTTACATGGAGGAGAATGGAACTTCAAGTGCCAGGGTTTTGTGGGTTGTGTTACTGGAGCAAAACTGGAGCAGTTTCTGTGCACTCCTCAATCTTCTGGGGAGGTGCAGTGCCAGGTACCTGAGCAGTTACTGCTGCAGAACTGCCCAAAATGAATTCTGTGTTTCGCCCTGCTATATTGATTTTTTGCCACTCTGTATCTCAGCACTGATACCTTGCTGGTTACAGCATGATGTATTTTGAGGTACTGATGCATGTAGCTTCCATTTTTATTTTTCGTTTTTGCTTTCTAAACTGAAATCCAGAATATCATAGTAGTGCTGCCTTTTAGTAGATATTTTTATTTCCTCCATTCTCTTTTGTAAGCGTTATGTTGCTTTACTAACTCTCAAACCTAAAATTTCAAACCAAAATCTGAATTGAAAAGAGAACTTTTTAGTGTTCTATATGTGCTTTCAGTAGATACATAAGTTTGTACATATGAGTTAAAAATGACTTAACCTCAGCATAGTAGATGTGGACTCTCCCAGTCACCTCCTCTGGGTGCTGGTCTCACTGGTGTTTTGGAGTTCTGCCATGCATTTAATGGCAGTAGCAGCAAGCCTCAAGCATAGGAGCTTTAACTTGGCGTTAATGAGACAGTGCTGCCAAGAAATAGAGGAATGCATGGAGATAAGCCAGTTGCCACACTCCTTTCCTGTTGTTGCACACAAAGAATCGTGTAATGTTTGCTTCAAATAAAGCAAACTGTGGAGCCTGTGAAGTTATGAGCAGCAGATAAAATGCAGGCTGTTTAGAAATCACTTTCTTTTGAAATGTTTTCCATAGGATTGAGATAACAACAATGTTGATGGAATACCAGAAGGAGAAATTTGCCCTTGCGAGACCCAAGCTTGAAATATCTGCTTCAAATGCTAGCACAGTCCTTGAATTTCTAGGAGATTGTTATAATTATTAGCATAATGCTTGCATTTCATTAGAATGTATTTTGACTATGAGGCAAAGTTATGATGATCAAGATTTTTAAAGTTGGAGATGACACAAAAGACAACTAAAATTGAAGTCAGGAGGACATAATCTTTATGGCTTTGAGTCTTTAGACAGCCAAGGAAACGTGTTGCTGACATCATCTGTTAATTCAGGGCTGGCATCTCAGTAATAGGAAATTGTTAGTGTATGTTTGCTCTGTTTTGGGCAAGCAGTCTAAAACTTAGTAATTAATTGCTCTTATTTATTTTTTTAAAACTTGATATCATGGCCTCTTCTACTAGTAAATAACCATAGTAGTTATGTGTATGGAGTAAGTATTCTGGTGAGCCTAGCATTGTGCCTTCATTATGCGCTTTTGTATTGAAACTGGATATTTTAACTAGTCAGTCTTCTCAAAGCTTATGTGACTGCTATTAAGTTCTTAATAGTTTGGCCTGAATAGCCTTGTATGTGCTGTGTTATGCTGCCTACCGTTTTCAAAATTATTGCACAAACTGACAGAACTTTTGAAAAGTTAGGACTTCTGCTTTCTGTAAAAAAAACCAAACAACTAAGTTTTGCTTTCCCACCCTTCTTTTCTTACAGGTAGAGCAAGTGAAATTACTAGATAGGTTCAGCACGAGCAATAAGTCACTGACGGGAACTCTATACCTTACAGCAACTCATCTGTTATTCATTGACTCAAGCCAGAGAGAGACGTGGGTAAGGATAATGAATGCTCGCGGCTCCAAAGCATGGGCTCCCCAGATACATTTGTTCTTCCTCATCTAAGGTTGAATTTGTTTACTAAAATGCTCATCTAAGGTACCTCTTTTTCACGGTATCATAATAAGTTAATGATTTACAGATTGTACTCTTGCATGACACTGCTGCAGTTGAATATGGGTAGCATTGAAAATGTTCACTTCCTTTCAAGTTGCTGTAATTTCGTTTGTATTCCTGCGTGAGTATGTGGTGGTTTTCTTTAAACAACTGACTTGCACTGAAATTCAGAGGCAGGAAGGGAGACTGTCAGGTAGTTTAAGCATTGGGTTTAAAATTTCTGCATTAACTTACCTGGTATTTAGGTCATGCCTAGGTTAAATGAGATGGCAAGATCCAAAGATCTAGGCTTTGGTGAAATATTGAAGATCCCATGCCCTTTTTTAAAGTGGTAAGCAGCTGTTTCTTCCCAGATGTTCACCTCTGGAATAAAAGAATTCGGAAGGGCCTGCAGCTTCTTGGTGACCACTGTTGGTGTTGTACAATCAAAGTTGGCTAGTACAGTAATTCCTATTAATTTTTCTGCTCAGTGCCCTGGTGGCACATGTGGACATCAAGTTCTGACTTCTATCACCGGCTACCTGACTGAGTTCAATGCCTGAAGTCTATCATCCTTCAGGATGAAATCTCATTGCCCTACATGAAGTTAATTATTTTTTTTTCTGTAGGTGTATTACCTGTAGCTGTGTTTTTCTGTATTACCCTTAATCCTGTATCCTGGTTATCTGATTAGATACTTTACAGCGCTTTCAAGAGAAGTTATTTTTTTCCATGATTTGTTCAATTTTGTACAAACAAAACTGTTATCCTTTCATACAAAATGGGTTATTTGGCAGAACACGATTCAGAAGCATTACTTGCGCCTCCCTATGCACTATGTTGAAAGGTTTCATTTTGGGGGAAATTGAATGTATAATCAGAGTATTGCATTTCTGTGGGATAATGCAAGTATCAAGTATAATTATGGTAATGTCTCAAAGATATAGTCTCTTTGTAAATGCACATTTGGCAGCAGAGTTTTCAGGTGCCTGTCTAATTCTGATCAATATTTAAGAGGAGATGATTGCTTCAGTGAGGTAATTGAAACGCTATAAAGAAAGTCTTTCTTGTTCTGTTGTGATAATGTATCTGTGGCTTTCTTCCCATGGTTGAACAGCTGTTTCTTTCCCATGTATTTTCTTAAATTTTCTGTAGATCTGCCACAGAGATGAACCTATGGAGGGCTTCTGTGTATCCATTACTGTAGCAGTCTTCTGTTAGAGTGGTTGAAAGGCAGTTAGCCGAGAGGCTTTCGTTTCTACATAGTGCAATGGGTAATACAGGAGATGCATTCTTATCTCCTGCTCATTCTATAGATGTTGAATACTGGAATTCTAAAATCTTCAGTGTCTTCTGTATCTTTTATATGTTGAGTTGCTTTCCCTGATCTGCTTTATTTTGCCTGAAAACTCTGAATTATGTTTCTGGAGATCCTTCTTAAAAAAAAAAAAACAAAAAAAAAAAAAAAAAAAAAAAAAAAAAAAAAAAAAAAAAAAAACAAAAACAAAACAAACCCAACACAAACCCTCCAAACATATTTGGAGCCTGCCTAATTAGATGTATCAGTTAGCTGAGTTATAGAAGAGGACTTAACAGCCCCAGTGGAGTTTTACTACTCAATTTTTGCATTTGGGAGGATATTTACTGCCCATTGGAAACATTAGGTAATTACTCTCTTCCTTCATATTGAGGTATTACATTTTGATGAGTTATTGTGTCTTGAGCAAAATGCCAGTCTTGGATTTCTTCTTCTAAATTAATTTCTTTTCATGACTAAGTGATTTACAAAATTAGTCAAAATCCCTATTCAGCATTGCTTAATATCTGCTTTTGTAAATAGAACGCTGTTCTTATTTTTCATCAGTGTGCTTACGCTGTAAGTTCTTGTATGCCACAGATACTACATCATCACATTGCTGCGGTGGAAAAACTTCCCTTGACTACTTCTGGATGCCCCCTTGTCATCCAATGCAAGAACTTCAGGATAGTTCACTTTGTTGTTCCCAGAGAAAGAGATTGTCATGACATTTATAACTCCTTGCTTCAGCTGTCAAGGACAGGTAATACTTCTAATTATAAAAGACTTTGCAGTATGTCTGGATAACAAGTTAGTGGTGGGAAACCCATGGCACTTTTTTTTTTAATGTGCATTATGTAAAAGTCTTTTAAATGGATTTGGTGTGTAAAGGAATTTTAATGATTAAGTATTAATCTGCATACAAATTCAGAATATGTGTTGTCTGGCTTTCGTAGGTCACTGAAGTTCACTAGCAGAATGCAAGATTCCTGTTTTTTTTTTTTTTTTTGCATTTCTAATGTTATCCCTGAAATTGTGAATATAAATGTGTATAGTCTGTCTTTATTGGTGTGTTCCATAGATAAAATGCTACTAAGCAAATACTAACTTGTTACTGATTTTGTGCAGCTTCAAAAATAAAGGTGGAGTTTTCATGCTAAAAATAGCACTAACAACTCAGCTGTATAAGAGAGTTCTGTCACCTAGTATGGTCTCTTGCATTTTCTGCTTTGTGTTTTGAATAATGTAAAATGTCATCATCTGTGATATGTGAATAGTATATTAGGAAAAACATAAAATATTTTTAAAGCTTTTTTGCTTTAAAGGAAAGTTTTTAATACTTACTGCTTTTAAAGGTCAGCAGATGTAAACTTCTGTTCTTACCTCCAAAAATTATTTGTTCTTTTAGGTCTTGTGAAGTATTCTAGTAATTCTGCTTTTTGCCTTGTTTAATTCTGTCGGTCTTAATTTTGTGACTTTTGCTTTGCCCTTATGGCTTTAGAAATGTCATGGCTGAAATAGATCAAGCACACTTCAGAAAGCTCTCATAACTTACCTTTAAATTAAATACCTGTTATTGTGTCAGTTAACAGTATGATAGTTGCAGAATAAATATTTCAGGAGTGTCAAGTATGTATTTAGTCTTGCTTCTGAGAATCTTGAAGCCTGAAGCTTTTTCTGCAACTTGGGCAATTTCAGGACTTGTCAACTGTGCTACCTTTCTCCACTCGGGCGTTTTTGGGGACAACTTGTTATAGTGTTATTCTTTACCTTTTAGCGAAATATGAAGAACTGTATGCCTTCTCCTACAATCCAAAACAAAATGAATCTGAGCAAGTCAAAGGTTGGCAGCTTATTGATCTAGCAGAAGAATATAAGAGAATGGGAGTGCCAAATTCTAACTGGCAGCTGTCTGACGCAAATCGTGATTATAAGGTAAGTGTTGTAATGTTTTGCTCTGTGTCTGTTTCTGCCTTATCCTCTGACTCTAGTTTTATAGAAAACAGTCTAATAGTGTGAAATCACTTAGCTTGCAGCATAAGCAAAAACTTGCAGGTGAGAGTTAACTCCTTAATCAGTCCACAGTCTCACAACTTTTTAACTGAAGCTTTTTCCAAGGCCATATTGAGAGAGTATGTGTGCATGGATGCATGTGTTCTTAGGGGTTGTTTCTAGAGTATACTTAACCCGTTTGAAGGCCAGCCCCAGCAATTCTGGTGCTGTGCAGTTTTGTTATCTCTCTTAACTGAAAAGGATTCTGCTTTAGCATTTGCGATATTGGTGGTGGAAGACAATGGCTGTGGTGGTGCAGGTGATTCCCAGATTAGATTTTGTCTTTGTGGTCTGCAAATACAAAAAAAACCCCGAGGGAAATCGTTTCAGCATTTTATTTGAAACACATTTTTAGCATCTCTTACTGAAGAGTTGCATTCTTGAGGGTGAATGCTGGTATAGCAGTGCTTTCCAACAGTGCATGGCTGTATAACTTGGATACCAATTTGTACTTCTTTGTGCATGCTTGTCTCCTCTTTTGACCTATTTATGTATATATAGAGAAATATATTAGCATTTATCCTTTCTCTTATTTCACCTAACATAACTCAAATCAGATGCAATAAAACTAGTACAGGCTTTTTTTTGCCTTGTACATAAAATTCTATTTTGTGTATCTGTGTCTTTCAGATTTGTGAAACCTATCCTAGAGAACTCTATGTTCCCAGAACTGCAAGCAAGCCCATAATTGTTGGTAGCTCCAAGTTCAGAAGCAAAGGAAGATTTCCAGTGCTGTCGTATTATCATAAAAATAAAGAGGTATAGTGTGTCTTCTCTTGATGGAAATGTCTTGAAAGCTATTTTTCAACACTTGGCAGTAGTTCAGGGTAGGTAAGGAGAAACTGACCTCAAGATGGCTGAAGATAGCTTTTTGTCAAGTGATTGGTCTTCCTTGATATATCAAGGATAAAATCTAATAGGTCAAAATGGGGGTTAAAAAAAAACCAAAACAAATGCCAAAAGAGCAGAACTATTTTTTTAAGGAGGAATTTGTAAGGAAAAAAAACCTAGAGGATGAGAAGATGATCTTGCAGGGTTTGGTAGAGTGGTGTGAAGCCACATCTGCCTGCCTTGGCTAAGGAGTATCTTTGAAGGGAGAGAAGGATTGTTATCTTCCTGAGTTGAAGAATTTACAGAGGATGAGTGTTAAGCTACTAGATGCATTTGAAGATAACTGCTACTTGGAAGATGCACCTGATACCTTCTGAAATGCAATGTGTCATTGAAAATGACACCATTAAAATTATGTTAGACAAAAACATATCATAATTGCAGTAGTAAAACCAAGCATAACTCACTTCGTGCTAAGAGAGTAACTTGCTTTCCCAAAGTCTATTTTTTTTTCCACTCGATGCTTTCTTGGAACTTTTAAACTTGGAGAAAGCCCATTATGTAAACTGGTAAATTGCCCATGTAGATGAGCCTGAAAAAATGTTTTGTTAAACTTTTAGATTTAAGTTGTAGGTATTGTGCTTGAAGTTCTACAAGTGATGTGCCTAAAGATGGAACGCCTACACTTTTTTTCAGTTTAGTGCTGTTACCTGCAAAATAAAACAATTCGTTTCAGTGTCTTTCTAGAATTAACCAAAGCATTTCAATTGCAGATATTAAACTGATGCTAATTTATTCTTTGTTTTTTTATGGTAGGCTGCAATTTGCAGATGCAGTCAGCCTCTCTCAGGTTTCAGTGCCAGGTGCCTGGAAGATGAACACATGTTGCAAGCCATCAGTAAAGCGAATCCTTCAAATCGCTACATGTATGTCATGGACACCAGGCCGAAGGTATGTACTTCAGGTTCTACAGACTAACCTCTCTTCCTGAACATTAGAGTATAGGGATACGGTGTAATTCTGAAAAATTTGGAGTTAAATATGATTCCATTGTGGTCAAAAATATTCTTTAAAGGTAAGATTAGGCCTCTCTATACAAAAGCAAGTACTTAAACACCTGAAAAGGAGTTGCTCTCAGATCTCAACTAGAGTTCACTGAATGTGCTAGTAAACTTTTGGGGAGGTGCATTTTAAAATATACTTAAAACATAGTTAAGACATGAAAAGCTGAGTCCTATCCAAGCTATTGTAACTGTTTGAAGTTAAATTCATGGTGAGCTGCGTTGGGGGTTCCCTGAGAATAGGAGAGACTACTGTATTCTGGGTAAATGTTCTGTGAAAACTGCTATTGCTGCTATACCCAGGAAGAAGTGGAGGATCTGTTGTAGCATTCTGAGCTCATACTTCATCACTATCTAAATAAAATGAATTATGTTGGGTTTTGACCTGTGTTGGAATGTGCATTTAAATTGGTATTCATTTCACTCAAATCTCTGAACACAGGAACTGGAAAACAAGGATGTAAAGTGAAAATCTTACACTGCAGGATCTGTGCTTATTTTGCGCAGAGTTCAGCAGTAGGTCGGTCTGACAGACTGAAACTGAGCCAGCTGTGCATTTTTTATAGCTGTAATTTTTATAGCTGCAGCAATTTATTAACTTACCCCCAAAACTGACATTTTTAGGATGTCTGCAAAGTGCATGTATTGTTAAGTCTGGGTCTTGCTCTTTCCTTTTTAGGTTAATTGTTTTGTAGTGTCTTTGCTAAGAAATGTTTGGAAATAAGTAAAGGTTTGTTGGTGGTAATATGGAGGAGAAAATAGGAAATTATTAAATGCATTATTCAGATATGTCAGCTCTAAATATAGACTGCATGTTATCTACTGTGCCTTTCTTACACTTGAATGCTTCTAAGTTGATTTGCTACAAACTCTTAATTCATTAGAATCTGTTTATAGTATGTGCTCTTGTGTGGTGATGTTTTTCCTCAGTGTATTCTATTGAAAATCACCTTGCTTTCATTTCTTAATTTGAGTTTTTTATTTGAAATACTGTTTTTCAGTATTTTTATTTTACTCTTTTAAGCTTAATGCCATGGCAAACAGAGCTGCTGGGAAGGGCTATGAGAATGAAGACAACTACTCTAACATTAGGTTCCAGTTTGTTGGCATTGAAAATATTCACGTAATGAGATCCAGCTTGCAAAAACTTCTGGAAGGTATGTTCTAACTGTACAATAATAGTGTATATGAAAATAAGATAAATATTTTTCTGAAGTCTTCAAAAATAGCTTACACAAACTGATATAGAGCTGGGATAAAATACAGAAATGTTTAGTACCAATTTGTTGTGCTCTGTGGTAAATTACCTTAAACTTTTACCTTTAAACTATAAACCCAATGAATGGAGCTATTTTGAAGAAAATTGAGTTGCACATATGTCTTGGGTGAACTTGATTAGTATGTCAGTGGCTTTTGGCAACACTTCTGTGTTTTCCAAGTATACATGTATGTGTACATAAATGTGTAATAAATGCACAGAATAGTGTATGTCTGTACATACATTTTCATAACTAGAATATGGATTCTTCAAGGAGCACTTAGTTCCACAGATCTCACAATAAGCATATTGTCTGTACAAAACTTGAGCTTTTTTGCCTGGTGAGCCACTTCTGTGCTTGTAGGGACATCTTAGAGTGTTTGTAGAGAGTGGGGTAGGGGAGAAGTGAACTACTTCACCAGACCACTGCCTGCCACTTGGCTGTGAAAATCATAGACTCGTCTAGGTTGGAAGGGACCTTTGAGATGACTGAGTCCAGCCATTAACATAACGCTGCCAAAACCAGCACTAAACCATGTGCCTAAGCACTAAGTCTACTTCTCTTTGAATCACCATTCCTGGAGGTATTTAAACGACTTCCCTGAGCACCCTGTTCCAATGTTTGATAACACTTTCTGTGAAGAAATTTTTCCTAATATCCATCCTAATCCTCCCCTGGTGAAACTTGAGGCCATTTCCTCTGGTCCTATCACTTCTTACTTGGGAGAAGAGATCGACCCCCACCTCGCTACAACCTCCTTTCATGTAGTTGTAGAAAGCAATGAGGTCTCCCCTCAGTCTCCTGCAGGCTAAACAGCCCCAGTTCCCTCAGCCACTCCTCGTAGGACTTGTGCTGTAGACACTTTGCCAGCTTTGTTGCTCTTCTCTGGACACGCTCCAGAACCTCAGTATTTTATTTAGGTAAATGGCTGAAAACAAATTTAAGACACTTTGTGGATTATTAATACTGAGATTAGAGTACAGTGGCAGAAGTCGGGCTTCCACACTTGACAAACAATACGTTTATTAAGTGCTTGTCTTCTAGAATTATGCAAACATTTCCAGTCATGGAGAGAATGATCATCCTTGTACGGAAGCCTATTTTGATGAGGATATTTTGGTTACATTGGTCAAGAAATCCTACAGACTAGTGGTGTAGGTTTACTTCATTCCCATTGAGCCTCTATCTGCTGCTTACCTATTCTTCAGGCACTCTGTATAGAATTCTGCTGAGCTTTGATAATATGTATTATTCTTGTAGTTATTCTTGCATGTATTTTATTGAATGGAAAGGTGGTCAGCGTGAGCCTGAACTTCAGTTTTTGTGTCTGGCATAATCTCTCTTTTGCTAATATCTTCAGTTCCAGAAACCTAGCTAATAAATCTTGATTTATTTTTTTAAGAGGCCTGCTTCTGTGTAATAACGCCTGATGCAGAAGTTTGCGCATCAGACTTTGAATTCCTTTCATTTGACGTAGCATCCCACCAACAATACTTACCATTCTGTAGCTTTCATTAAGGATGGAATATGTTTCAGGTTTTCCTTGTGTGGAGGATTGGTTTATTTAAACTCAATTGAAATCAAATCATGCATAATGTCTATAGTTGTTCTCTAGATCAGGTTTTGGGGTAAATGAATGCAGTTGTTTGACCTCTGTTCACATAATTCACTAGATTTTTGTGGAATGCCAGTCTAGAAGTAAAAGCATCTTTAGGGGTGGGAAGGACCCTTAAAATTTAGGGTGGTATGCAATAATTTATTCTTTAGACCCCTGTTCAAAATGTGCCATCAGTGAGGTGATCAGGAAGGAAATGCTATGAAAATGGCTCATAGCTTAAAATGAGGAAAATGCTATTTAACTTCAGTGTACCCACTTTCCCTGGATGTGCTGAACTAAATGTTCTCAAATCAGGAACGTGATACCAATGACCCTATTCTTTCAAGAGCCATTGTAACTGTGACTGTCCTCAGTTTTATTTGTAACAAACAACTGTTATTCATTCTTCAGCGTGTATCCTGCTTCTAGGTTCTTCGTCTATCTTCCTGATTTCCTTCAGAATCTAACAATTCCGTTCGCAAGCAGAATGTAAAACATAATCCTTCCCAACATCTTTTTGTAATGGGACTACACCATGGAGCATGCTAGGGGGATTTGCAGTCTCTTCTTCCTCTTGGATTCAGTTGATTTTTAAATAACTTGCATGCAGTGAAACAAAACTTTTCTGAAATAGTTTTCTTCAGCGTGGACATGAGTCTGCTCCCGATGGGCAGACTGCCTATCTATACACCACTAGTCGAAGAATCTTCACATAAACTAAATTTGTGGCTGTGGTATTAAATATAAAGTCTAGTTTTTATATATTTGAAACCATAGCACTACATGTCAGAAAAGATTGATAAGTAAAAAGATTGATAACTAAGAGTTTTTGCCTGTGTCAAAAACCAGCATTTCTGCAGGAAATTCTTGAGGAAAAAGCTCAATAATAGCTGTTGTGGTCTGTTGCATTTATTTTGATGATGGAGGGATGTTAACTACGGGGTTTTTTGTGGGTTATGTGGAGTGTGTGTGTGGGGGGTGGGTTTGTTTGACTTTGTTTAGTTGTTAAAAACAACCTCTGCCCCCAGCCTGCTGTGCTTCAGTCTGCAGGTTGTAGTCACCTCTTGAAGTGCTGCCTGAGGCATTGTTAGTAGGGTGTGTAAGGACAGTCAAGAAATAGAACACCGAAGTTTTGGAGCTCACATGCAATGCAGGGCATGTATTTATGGTGGGATCTGTATAGGCAAAACTATCTGGAATGATAGTTATTGTGAAGTAGCTAAACGTCTTAGTGATACCATAAATCATCTTTGATCCTTTTAGGGACCATAAAGGACTAGAATTTTTTTTTTTCAGCATATGAGTGTCAAAATAGTGTTAATGCTATTTCTTTATTTCATCACTAAGTTGTATAAAAATGTCTGTCTTAATTCACAGAAATGGAAAGTAATTCTGTGGGCTTAACATATGTATTCCTATCTCTGCCTTGGCTTATAAAAATATAGAAATCCATTTAGAAGGGGGAGATAACAGCGGCGAAATGCTTCTACCAAGCTTAAAATTCTGATCAAAAGCAGACTTCGACAGCACTATCTGGGTGAAAACAAACTGAGGGCTGGAATCCTGTTTATTTTTTAGCTGGAAGTTCGTGCTTTAAACCATGAGCTACAGAATGTAAGGGTGAGCAGCCATGAATAGTGCCTCTAGGCATTGCCTTGTCTCTCCAGTCCCTTTCCTGCAGACATTTGTCTTTCCAGGTACTTGGGTATTTTGAGTTTCTTTCCTTTACCGTGGAGTGGTGGACTTGTTTGTGCACTGTTGAAACCACTGGTCCAGTGACAGTGTGAGCTGAAAGGATCAAGTAGATCTCAGCTGATCTTTTTTCCACTGTGTGGTAGATCTCGCAGAAACAAAACCCCTCCAAACAATGCAGTCTGTTTCAAAGACCAGGGAAAACTGGCATAGCTTTTCCTGCTTTTACTGATATTTACAGACTAACCTTTAAAATTAGGTCTTGTATCCAGGGTTTTTTTGATGTTTTGGTACTTTGTTGTGCTGTGGTTTGCTAGCTCTTTTTCTGGATGACGAAGATCTTCAGGCTTTAGAAAAGGTGCTGTGGTGCTTCTTTGGAAGCCTGTCTTTGTTACAGAATTCAGCGGCAACTGGCTTTGACTCTCTCTCTGAGGAGCCATGGGGAGTATAGCTTTCAGACTTCTATGTCTGAAAGCTGAGACATGTAGTGCAGATACAGGAAAGCTCTACGAGGCAACGGTTTAAGAGTTTATAGCCTTCATTACATCAGGGGACTTGACTGAACAGGAAACTGCATCACAGAATGACTTTGTGGATTTTGTTCTCTGCTTTCCCTACTGACTCACTTCCTCCCATACTCGGATGTAAAGATTATTTTGCAGCTGCTGGATGAATATCGCCACTGATACCTTTCAGCTACAGAGACTTTTTATTTTCATTTGGGGTCCACTAGCTGGGTAGAAAGGAGACTTCCACTGCGGTGGGGAGAGGTATTTCTGTAGATGACAACCTCGGGTATCCTCTGTTGGAATCGCACATAGCTAAAGCTGTATCAGCCAGCTTTTATTTTCAGAAGTTGATCGTGTTTGGACAGTAAGGTAACTGTTGAGTTGCTACTCAAAATCGTATAAGAACCAGGTTATCTGTCTCACTTGTGAATTGATAAGCGTCCACGTGAGAAACTTGTAGCGTAACAGCAAGAGGTGCACAAGTAGACTGGAAGCTTTCCTTTAACTTTAGTTTTTCCCTGTCCTCTCAATCAGCATTATTGTTACAGGATCAAAGTATGCCAGGAAGAGTTGTAGAGTCAGAATTGTAATATATCAGTTCTGGAGGTAGACAGTCTCTACGGTTTCCAGTTCATCACCACGTCCTTGTTCTGCACTAACTTTATTCTCCTAAGCAGAGTGGAGAAGGTGATGAAACTCTGGCAGTCTGACTACAAACTGTGTATACTGTCTGGATGCAGCTGCTTTCTACTACTAGTTTGTAATCTTTAAGGATTTCTGTTAAGCTTTTGGCACTTGCATTACCTTTCTTGGAAAGGCTCCCCGTTGGGGATAACCAGTATATTTACTTTGAATGTAATTTTTTTCAAAAAGACATAAAGTTCTCGCTCTTGTCATTCATGACTACTGTAGTTCTGCAGAATTGAGCTTTCTATGAAGCACACTTCGTAGTGCCCCTGTCTTAACCGTTTCAGTGGTGGCTTTCTGAAAGATTTCTAATCAACTTACAGCTTAGGGCATTAGAAAAAAACATACAATTATTATTCTTTCTCAATTGCAGCTGCTTAAGGCTTTCTAACGCTTGGTCTCTTTCAGTCAGTGGCACGAAAGGTTTGTCTGTCAATGACTTTCTGTCTGGTCTGGAGAATTCTGGATGGTTGCGTCATATCAAAGCCGTGCTGGATGCTGCTGTCTTTCTGGTCAAGGTAACTTGTATGCTGCTGCTTTGTTTGATGGCAAGTTGGCTTGCTACCAGGCAAAATTGTACCTAATGTTATGCAATGTGTAAAACTCTGCAACTCACCTTTTTGAAAGTAGATGCTTAGTATACACCAATACATCTGATACAATTTCTTAAGTATTACATGTTTCATTATGACTAGAGATATTAAATATGCCAGCTAATGTTTTGGGATTTTTTGAAGGCTGTTTGGTCACGTTATTGGGAGATGAAGGGATTCTTACACTCCCTTTGTAAGAAGGAAAAGAACCTCTGGTTCTTTTAGGTATTTATGAAAGGTGTAATCAGATTTGAGGTGGATGGAGCAAGCTATTATTTATTGTACCCTGAAAAACAGAACTCCTGGGGTACTAATTGCAGAGAAACCAAATTGACTATGCTGACTTCATCTGGTAAGGGAATGTGACTCTTCATGAAGAATTCAGAGGAACAGTTGCCTTTTCCAGGCACTTAGGAAGCCAAGGAATTGACGGGGGGGGGGGGGGCTGGGTGGAGAAAAAAGCTGGATCTTTGTTTTTGCTAGGTGAAACAACAAGGAATTAACTGTAGTTAAAAGTGGATGATTCTCCTGAAGATGACTCTGAAAAATATTTGGACTAACAGCATTTAATTCTTAGCTGAATATAATAAGCATTTCCTAGTCCTTAACTTTTGTGTAGTGTAATGTTGAACAAGAGGCGATCTTCAGTGGTTTGTTTATGTTGGTTTATTTTTTAACCTTTTTAGTCTGTAATGTGTAGTTTACTTTCTTAGTATGCATTGCAAGGGGGGTTTATAAGTGTAGTTTTATAAAGGGTAGAAAGAGAACTAGGAACTACTGTAGATGTTCTTGTTACCTTGTGCAAAGGTGGTAGTGGAATTTCTTCTTCCTGAAGCATCAATTAGTTTCCTCATAACAAACATTTTTCTGACTTTGTTAAATAAAATGCTCTATGCTGTGAGTTTGGGATAAATGTAGCTTTTGTATTTATCTGCTAAATTTTGACTTCTGTCTAGAACAGAATATTCGCAAAGAAACAACTGTGTTTTGCAGGCAATAGCAGTTGAGAGCGCGAGCGTATTAGTGCACTGCTCGGATGGCTGGGATAGGACTTCCCAAGTTTGTTCTCTTGGAGCTCTCTTGCTAGATTCCTACTACAGAACAATCAAAGGATTCATGGTAAGCCAGCTGTTGCGTTGTTGGGTTGTTCCGTGGTAAACAAAGGATGTAAAAAGAGTATGAAAGTGAGCAGTGTAAACATACTGATGCTTGCTTTTTGTAGTTGTAAATATAAGATTTGCAGTATGCTGATACATCTTTCTTCTAGAAATACTTCGCTACTGGGAAGAAGTATTTATTTAAAATCTAAGAAACTGAAATACAAATAGTGGATTGCACCCCGCAGAAATGTTGCAATGATTGCCTTTTGCATCCAGAAAAGCCCACTGCCTATGGAAATACAAGGATTCCAAAGTACTTATGTGAGATAGTTGTACAAAATTATAGCAGCTCTGTGCTTTTTATCACTTGTCCCAAAATCAACATTATCAAAATCTAAAAGTGACAGCTTCCCCAGTGGCAGAGGCCTGAAGATATTTAAGTAATCCAAATTTCCACATCTTTCTGTAGAGAGGAAGAATGATTTTGGTATGATTATTCCAAACTTTAAAGTAGGAAAATCGACAATGTTTTGCAGTGGTGATGCAAGGTGCTATGGGAACTCCTGAAAAATAAAACATAAAACTAGTTCCATATATTGGTTGGAACGAACTGCCACAAATATTACAAGCCAGAAAAGTGAATTTGAGGAGGAATTAGAAGAGGATTAATTTCTTGGGAATAGTGATAACATGTATAATCTGTAGGGAAGTAATTTCATCTTTTTGTTTTGCAGTCCTCACTGTCAGTTAGATTTCTGGGAAAACTTCTGCAATGGGCAGACAGTGCTGCATTCCTTTTGGTGCTTGATACAGTGACTGAAGTGATAAAACAAGCCAGTGTCCATATAAACAAACTTGTTGCTATAAGATGTTACAAAGATTATATTGTGTGGCTTTATGTAAACTATGATAGCAGGGGTGCAGTAGTAAAATTTTTTCCTATACTCTGCAATTTTTTTGCAAGTTGGTTGCTAATCTGTGAAGTCATACAATATTAGTATGCTTAAAGCAACCATGGCTTAACAGCAGTTAATTAAACTGCTAAACTTTGAGAAACTCTTGTGAAAGACTTCCAAGAAAATAAAGGAACTACAAAGTGACAAAGAGACGCTCCTTCTGTAGTTTGACTCAAATTTAAAGTATGATTTAAAATAATTTTATCAATAACCTGTGGGGTTAATACTATAGATGTAAGACTGAGTAACATTTTACATGAGACTTTGTTTGTTTTTACCCTTAGGTCTTGATAGAGAAAGACTGGATCTCTTTTGGGCACAAGTTCTCTGACAGGTAGTTCACTCTCCCGGTCCAGTAAAATACATACAGTGAATAGAACTACTGCAGTGTTGCTAAAAATTTTGTAATGAGTGAGCTATTTTCAGTAGGCTGCACTTTTTGTATTGCTGTTTATAAATCAGTTATCCAATAGGTATTTGAATATTATAGACATAAATTTCTAGCGAGTGGTGCCTTGCTCTCAGATGTTGATAACTGCAGCTAGATCTGCATTTATGCACAGACCGTGCAAAACCTATAGAAAGCTATGTCCCAGCTATTTCAGCAATATAAAACACTTAGTTTTGAAATTGTTAAAAATGAGTTTGAATTTATGTTTATTTCTAATTATGAAGTCACGCCTACCTTTAGAAGTCCTGTATGTTAAGAGTTCTGTTTCTCCCTTGATCTGCCTGTCAGCTATGAGAATAGCTTTGCTGCTATTTACTGCTTTTAGCAGGTGTACTCCAAATGTTGACTATGGAAGTAATAGACACAAAGGAATTTAACTGTCTTATGTTTCTCTTCTGTGCTGAATACAGATGTGAATACTTACAAGTCAGAAAAATAAGTTAAATATAGACTTATTTCTATTCGGAAATTGCCCCAGTTCTCAAAGTTAGGTGCTTAATCTCCAAACCAAAGCTACTGTCAAATTAATGTGCTGTTGTTTAAAATCAAGTGCAACTTAGACTTTTTGGACTTCTAACATAAATCAATTTCATTCTCTTTATGGAATCTTTTTCAGATGTGGTCAGTTGGATGGTGATCCAAAAGAGATCTCGCCAGTGTTCACCCAGTTTTTAGAATGTGTGTGGAATCTGACTGAGCAGTTTCCACAGGCCTTTGAATACAATGAAGCTTTCCTCCTTCAGATCCATGAACATGTCCATTCCTGCCAGTTTGGTAACTTCCTTGGAAACTGCCAAAAAGAGCGAGAAGAACTCAAGTAAGCAGATATATTGTAACGTGTCTTTTGTTTATTCTGGCAGACTAAGAACTCCTGTGAATCTTCTCCATTTTAGGCTGCTAATAGAAATAGAGGCAGGACCGGGAGTTGATGTTGAACTGCATCAGGGAACAGCAATGCTTCTCATGCTTTTGCACTCTGACAACAGTCTCTGTAATTCTGGGAGAAAATCCAATGATCATTTTTCATAGGGGAAGTTAAGGCTTCTTTCTCCCTCTTTTCCCTCGCTGCCCCCTCTCCCCCTACTCCCTAAAAATGGGTAAATTCAAGTTTTTGGAAGTAGAAGCATTCCCTCCCGCAGTCTGTTTTTAGGTGACCTTACAATTTTTCCCCATTCAAGACTAATTACTGTCAGCTAAAAGTATTAATAGAATGCCTCTTAATTCTTTCAGTTGGAAAACTTCCGTAAAGTTTTTGTCAGTTCATCTTTTGTCTCAAACTGTACTTTAAAAGCATGTATTGCTACTAGGCAAAAAATGCTCAGCATTAGCACTAATACTTCTAAAACTGATAGTTGCAAGATTAGTATATGGCAGGAAGAAGTTGATTTTACGTAATGCACTTACTAGAAATAGTTACAAATCTTAAATTAACTTACTTTTAAAAGTTAAGATGTATTTATTATGTTCAGTTGAACAGCTTCTGGTTTTTGCTTGTAATCAGTGTCTTGACTGTGATCTCTTCTTGCTTTAAGGTTAAAAGAGAAGACATATTCCTTGTGGCCATTCCTTCTGGAGGAACAGAAGAAATACCAGAATCCTCTGTATAATCCAGATTTTTTTCCAGGACTAACTCTTTTGGAGCCTAATACAGTATCATTCAATTTTAAGTAAGTTTGAATTATGTACAGTATCTCTTCTTCAATTCTCTATCCTGCATAGTTAAAACTGTCTGCTACATGCAGGTTTTGGAGAAATATGTACCATCAGTTTGATCGAAGTATGCATCCCCGGCAGTCTGTCTTCAATCTTATAATGAACATGAGCGAACAAAATAAACAACTGGAGGAAGAAATTAAAGAACTGGAAGCTGTAAGTATTACAAAATAAGTATACTCACTTGTGACTTGTTCTTCAAATTCACTTTTATAGTCTAATAATGCTGCTGGCTTTCATATGAATGTCACTACTGTGACTACTAGAATTTGTTCTATGTAATGTTGGCTTTGACTTTCACTGTATGCCCCTAGGTTGAATGCCAGACTGTGCAGCCAATGTTCTGCTCTTAAACACAATTTATTGTGCCTTACTGATGAGCTGTATTATGTAAAAGTGCTCCTACTACCAAAGTGTTACTGAAGATGACTTAAGTTTAACATAACTGTAACCTATATTAGCTTAGATGACAAGGTACCCATTGTAGCTGCAGTTGTGTTGCTAAACCAAGGAGACTGAAAGTGTTTTATTTCCATTATAGCTACTAAAATGGAAGTAGTAAGTATTGTTCTTCTTTTAACTTTGTATGCAGGTGCATGCTATTGTAAGTCACCATGATTATGGGGCATATATGATATACGTTGTACTGCTCGTTTGAACATGGGTAAATACAGAAATCGGTTTTCTATAAATTACTTCTAATAGGTTGCTACAGAAAACAACTAGAAAAGACTGAGCAGTGTATCTCTCTTCTGGGATGGCTTATTGAGTAACATTGAATTGATATTTCACTGTTGTCACTTAAAGTGCTGAAACTTCAGAACAATACCCTTTAAAATGCAAAAGTTCTCTAATTACCTTTTTTTTTTTTGTGGTTAGAAATAGTAACACTTAACCCCAAAATAACACACAGGAGTTATGGGAGAGGGAAGTTCAGCTTTTCCAAGAGGAAAGATTTTACTAAAGTGATCGTACCATAATGAATTCGGGTCACGGAATCTTAAACTGTTTCAAATCTTCATTGTATATTTAAAAGTTCTTGTGCAACTGAAGGAGCAAGATGAAAACTGAAGATGAAGCAAGTGGAAGAATAAGCAAGATGAAAATTCAAAACTGAGTGTTCACTTTACTAGAACGTTGTTCCAAGGTGTTAAATGAGAAGTGTGGTCTCAGGTGAAGTTGAGTGATGAAGAGATGGAGTGTGAAATCTTGATGTAAACTTTCATACTGCTGTTTCCATCTTCAAAAAGTTGCTGTCAGGATACACTAAAGTCTTCTGGGCTCTGTCTAGGTTTTAACAGAGCATAAACACATCAACAAAAAATATCAGTTTACTTAACTAGTTCAAACATTCAGTTACTGGGTGAGATTTGATTGAATTAAAAAAAAAAAAGCAGACCACCTCAATCCAAATCTTTATTTTTTTTTTATTGCTTGGTGCTTCTAGGATAGG
>JAOXJK010000001.1:190464346-190483524 GCA_025774025.1 Xenus cinereus
ACCACCTCAATCCAAATCTTTCTTTATTTTTTTTTTTCTTGCTTGGTGCTTCTAGGATAGGTCCTTTCCTCCAGTCCTGCTTTCTAGTTGACATCTGTAGTGTATTCCTGCATTTGAACAAACTGTATTAGCATTTTTCAGATATAAAGGAAAAGTCTTTTAGAAAGCTTTTCGGAAGGACAGGGCTTGGGTACAAAATTACTTTTTGTCTTTAAGAGACTTGTGGTCTGCTGCAAGCTCACTGCTTGGTAATAGTTCCAAGGCCTGCTTTCCTTTGCCTGTATGTCAGCCGGAATTCCCATCTTGATAGCAACCAAACAGAGGGTAGGCTCCGAAGAACCTCTCCTTCTCTATGGATGTTAACAGGCAACCTTTCTGCCTTCTGCTCAGCTGCAAATTTTAAGCATGCAGTGCTTGTAGCATCTGCTGTCAACTGTGGGGGAAAAAAATACTGTCTTGTCCAGTGGCCTAATTATAATAATACTGTTACATATCTGATCTAGTATATGTAATAGAGGGTTCTGCAGATGCTGAGTTAGCCAGCTAAAAGAAGTGAATATTCTTGCAAAGCAGAATATTATCAGTGAAGCCATGATGCTCACTGTTAGTAACTATTTCTTATGTTTCAGAAAATAAAGCGGAGAAGCGGGCAGTCAGCTGCAGTCCTTGTGAAGGAACATCAGCAGCCTGCTCATCCTGCACCCACGGCACTGAAAACCCCTCCGTGCTTCAAGAAGGAGCAGCCGCTGATCCCCGTGAACGATGCTGTAAGAACTATAGAGGGCAGCAACACAGCAGACAATCGCTACAGTGAATTTGTGGAAGAGTTCTCGAAATCCGAGCCTGCTGTTGTCAGCTTGGAGTACGGAGTGGCCAGGATGACCTGCTAATTAAAATGCGGCACTGTGTTCCTCTTCTAGCCCGGTTGAATTGAGATGGATTATTTTGAGGATGGGTCTGTGCTGCATGACCAAAACATGATCTGTATATCAGCAAATTTCGTTAACCTAGATTAGAACAGCATGCTAGTTGTCAAGTGTTTGCTGTTCTTTTAAGGGGAAAAAGAAAGTGTAGCTGTCTTTTAAAAAAGAAATAGGGGCATTTGGTAAGTAGTGACTAAAATCAAGGAATGGTATGTCTTTGGACTTAAATCAGTTTGCACTAATTTGATTAAAATTGTATATTACTTTATTCAGTATAGGAAAACACAGGTGGTCTTTCACAAATTGGTTTTATTTGGGCAAGAAAACTTGAACTTTCTATTTTAGGAACTGAAGCTACATGTATATATCGCGTATTATATGAATATGTACACCCTTATTTAATGTCACCCAGTACTAACTTTCAGTGTATTAAGTGCCATGAAAAAGTACGATATATTTCAAGTCATAATAGTTGGCCTTAAACCTGCCAGATCAATGATACTGTTTTCCTTTACTACTGCAGTCTACCTGGCTCTGTTTACATTGTATTTGCTCAAATTGTTATTTCCTTAAAACAGGACTGAATATAAGGAATGAAGCATGCCTAAGCTGGCGCAGCCTTTCAGCAAATAGCTATATGAATGTTAAGTTATCACTGAAGACCTGTTCTTTCTTCCATTTCCTCTGTTTAAAATGTAATAGGTTGGCCTGATTTTCCTCTCTGGCAGCTCAGTATATTGAGCATCATTGAAGCTACAGGTTGTCTGACCTTAAATGTTTTGATTTGTGGCAAGTTATTTAAGCGTAGAGTAAGAAGAGTAAAACACATCATGTAAGGAAACAAAATGTAGCCAATAAATGAATAGTCAGGTTCATTCAGGTTGTTTCCTATGTGCTGTGCAGCTGTTCCAGTTGCAAGAATGGAAGCAGAAGCCTTCTAGGTGTAGTCTACTGGCGTTCTTCCCCATGTAAAAGAGTTATTCATTCCTGTGTCTGAAGCTCACAGGAAACCGAGTGCCTCCCGAATCTTTCATTAGAAGAAGATTTTAGTTATTGGTGAAACACTCTTGTAAAAACTTGTCCAATCTGTGCGTATTTTAGGAGTCTCCAGAATGTACTGAAATGACTTATGTAATTGGAGAGAAGACAAAAAATACTTCTAGTGGGATGTGGTAGAGATCATGGGACATAAGAAAAACGGGGGACATTTAGAGTTTGTAAGCTTAATTATGTATCCGTAACTTTCTAGTAAGATAGGAGGTTTTTGCTGAAGTTATCATGATGAGTTTTCTGAGCAGGTATCAGAATAAGGAAGAAAAATGCTGGTGCCCAGCTCTTAAATGGAGGTATAGATTGTAACTTTGGGGTACTAAGTTCCCTAGGTATTATGTTAGATTAATGCTACTAACCTTTTATCTCTGGATTTAAATCACTTTTGGTTCCAAGTGAAAATGAGTTTATTCTCATCCTAATCCCTGAAGTCTGTTTTGTTAAAATTACTGGTGTGCCACATGCAATTTGACATAATTGGCAGCGTTTCCCTCTGCACCGCATCGGATCCAGGACTCTCTTAACAAGGCCAGTGTAGGTCGTGATTGAGTTGCACTTGTGAAGCTGTCTGGGAGAAATCAACTGCGACTCCTGTATTTGAGTATTAATTCACCTGTTTTCGCTAACTTGTTTTTAAAAGGCTGTAAGTGTAAATAAAGATTCGTAAGTATCTTTATTCCCAAAGATATGAGCATAGTGTCATCTTTAAAATACATTATCCAGTCACTTAAAAACGTTTAGAATTTCTCCACTGCAGATTTTGATAGTTCCACGTTTGCACAGTGGTGCCTTACAGGGTTGCAGCAAGAGAGGGTTTTGTGCCTTGTTATGTATTGTCTCCCCTTCTCCCTCGCCTTATGTATCAACATGGGTCTTTGGTTTTCCTTTGGAAAAACATCCTATATATTAAGCTTGTATTGTATCACAGTAGTGAAACAAATTTATTGCTGACAATATAGGTAAGTGTTATCAATTTGCACTTGTTTGTTTTATTATTTAGCTGCTCTGGTGTGCCATGTACATGTTTTATATTTATTGTTTAGAGTTTATAGACCCAAAGGATTATATTAAGCTTTTTTGCAAATACCGTTGTATGTTGTTTTTACTTCAACAACTGAGTGCCCCTGTGTACAAGGCTTTTGAAGAGAAGAACTGTTCCTTTTCAGTACTGTTCAAGTGAGTTTATTTCAGCCTTCAGGCCCTTTCTATTGCCAGAGTTCACTCCTTCGCAAAAGGAACCGGGATGCCTTTTTATTTTAAACCAAGGTAGGTGCGTGAGATCAGCTTTAAAGTGTCATAAAACTATCTGCTCAGACACAGAACCTGTTTCTTCATCAAAAGATAAATACTTCCTGATCTGAAGTAAATATTTTACTCCAGTTAATACGTGAATAGAGTTTTGAAGGCTGTTTTTGTTGAGCAACCGCCTTACAGAGTCCAGATAGCTCTGCCAGCTCAGCTCCCAGGGTCACCAGCGAGAGAAGTTCCTGCAGGGAGGCAGCTGTCTCTTCTCGTTTGCTGTTGAGGCTTAAGCCAAGACTACCTAAAGCACAGGGGACCTGCAGTGAAGTAAATAGATGGTAGTGAAGTGAGCTCCAGCAGAAAGCTTGGCAGGGTGGCCAGGACTCGGCACAGTGGGACTGTCCTGTGCCCTTCAAGAAGGGCTTAAAAAACATGGAGCAAGTTGACTAAACTGGCTAAACTTCTGGGAGCAAAGAGAATTTTAATTCTTATTTTTGCGGGTGAGCTTTTCTTCATCATGAACATGCCGCTCCATGAACACTGAAGGGTGCCTGGTACAGATCAAAATAATGCCCTGAGCTCTCTCATGCCGTGGCATCAACGTGCAATTGGTGGACTCACCAGTGGCTTGGGAATGTAATGTCCCGGATAGAAAGTCGCTCTAGTTGATTCTGCTCCATCGCCTCTCAATTCCGTGCTTCATCTTGAGAAGGTCTTGGTAAAGTCTTTGGGTTTCTACGTGCTTGATCTTTTTCCCAATCTGAATGCTATAAAAGAGAAATAATTCCTTTTAATTAACTGAGCTGATAGTCTCACCTGAGCAACGAAAACTGATTTCACTTTGTACTTCAGGCAGTTTAAAATCTTTATTTTGCTGGTACCGAAAGAATTGGGCGCATTTTTGGGAGGCTTGCTGTTGTCATAATGTTTTCTTCAATACAGATTTAAGTATCCAACTGTTCTGTTTTGTAGGCCGACTGCCAAATCAACAGACTAAGAAATTAATTAAGCAACGCTCAACTGAGCCTGTGCATTTTCCACACATGTCCAATTACTAGTGACCTAAATCCAGGGCAAAAGCCTGAAGTCTGGAGAGTCCGCTTAGGGAACTGGAACAGCAGCCCTTCCACAAAACCACACATCCCTGTGCGGAACAAATGCCCTTGTATAATGTTTCAGAGGGAAAGTTATCACAAACTGTGACGGTTTGATTGTGTTTCTTCCTCAGGATAAGCCTTGCTGGGAAAGGTGATGTGTTCTTCCTCTGGAGCTGCTGTTTTCCTAGGGCCTTTTAGTAACATAACGCATCAGCAGATCTCTGAGAACTTGCTGCTCCCGTTCTGGTAAACTCCACACGCAGCTGGGTGCTGAAGTGGGGCTGGGGTAGCTTGGCTTAACTGCTGTCCTCCTAGGGAAGTGACATAAATAATATAGAGAAATTTGCTGTTAAAATAGCACAGGGCACGTGCTATCAACGTCTGTTCTTTGGAGCCCTGCCCTGCTCTTGAGCAAGTGGTGTGAGCGTGAGGGCCTCGCAGAAGCGAGATGATTGCTTTCTAGTTAGTTTAGAGGTAATCTGATTTCAAACTAGATCATCCCTCCATGGTGGTAATTTACAGATCTTTAGGTCAGAACCTAAAGATTGTTCTTAAAACTCTTGTTTAGTTGCGAGTAGCTCTAAACCTGTAGCTGGTCATAGGCTAAGTATACTGGTCGTGAAACCTATATTGACCTTTAGGATTAGATCTTTAGGTTAGGCTGAATTCTGCTTTGACTTGCTTTCACCACGTATGCCACACTTTGCTCCAAGCGTTCCTTATTGTGGTGCTTGCTATCTGTCAGGTGTAGCGGGCTTCTTCGTGCTTTGGATGTTTCAAAACCCTGGAAGTACTGCAACTTTCTTCCACTGTTCCGAAGGCTCAGACCAGCCCTTAGTGAACAGCGTGGGTGAGCTCATGTTTGATCTTGACCTGCCTACGTGTTAAATAGCATTGAAAAACAGCACAGAACCATAATTCAGTATGCACTTCTGTATGCACAATAGGCTAAAGGAAAAGGATGTAGTCAGGGTCCCTTGTCACAGCACGTAGCAAGGAACAGGACCCTGCTGGGGTGTGACTCATTAAAAGTGGAAGCAGTAGAGCTGGTTTGATGTGCAGCAGGGACTTGAGGAGGACAGTCAGGGACATGCTGCTTCTGAGAGCAGTTTCCAGGTCCCAGAGAATTCGGTGACCTGGTCTGTTAAGCACTTGTAACCAGGCAATTCTGCACTGGCATCAAGCAACAGAAAATATACATGGGTCTGTTTCTTCATCTGCTGGCTTCAGGTAATAGTTGTCTTGCTGGTGACATTGAAATTGGGGTGCAATATTTTGTTTATTCTTGTTTATAGTTTAACTCAAGGTCAGTTGTCTACTGTTTATAATTAAGGGGGATTATAGTTCTTGACACACTATGAAAGCGTTTCCCATCCTAATGACAAGGTTATTGTGTACGTATCTTGTGCTTTATATCTCTGCATAGATTCCTGCTGAACACTTTCCTTGTGAGTAGGCAGCCCTGGTGAAGTCCCACGCTGCCCCACAAAGGCATTCCTAATTACCCTGCGTTACAGGTCCATTTCCTTGCTCTGTCTTACTGTTGCTCTTCAGTCTTATAGTTTATCTTTACAGCTGTCTGTCGGCAATGTCCCTTGACAAACATCTTTCCATCAAAGAAAACGGGTTTGTTGTTTTTCTTTGTCTCAGGGATTTTTACCCCTGGACTAGCGAACTTGAAAAATATTGCTTGTTCTCCCTTTCAGGGCTTCTGAGTGCCTGCTGACTTCCACAGTCAGTTTACTTACACATTTTTAACTTCCGACCTGGCTATTTAAAAAATAATTAAAAAAAAAAAATTCAAATGTTGAATGTGGCAAAGGGAAAGGAAACTGTTTTCATTGTAATGTGTCTGGAAAGACTGGCTGTTTCACTGGCATTTATTGCTCTATGTAATGCTCTGTAAAAGTCATTTCTCTGTGTGCTGGGATCGTGCTTGATGTATATTCCTCGAGAAACTTCAGCAAATGGAAATTTGTAATAAATATTTTATTTGTATGTGTTTTGAAAATCCATAAAGCTTAAAATAAAATTGTATTAATATTGCCAGTCTAACTGGGCATTAAACAGTCCATTTATAATAGCAGTGTATGAACATTAAACATATTGAATAAAATTTTCATTTTATGGATGAATTGTATCCGATACAGAGTACAGAAATGACTTGGCCTATTTATTAGTTTCTTGAACCATTCTGTAACTTTTAGATATGGGAGACTGGCTCAGCTTTGTGTTACTGACTCTAGACGCTGGTCTATTTATTTCAAACGTTATTCTGTGCTTAGTTTAAGAGTTAAGTGTCAGGAGAAGAGAGTGCTCTGTGCTTACTTAGCATTAATGGTGCTCCACACTTAGTAATCCAGATTAGTGTTTTCAACAGCTCCAACAAATCTGGTTAGGAAACTGGAGGAATTTTCTAAAAACACCGGCTTCTCTTCTCGGTGACTTTTCCATTAAGAATGGTTTTCTTTAATTCTTAGTTCTGAGGCTTCTTAGGACCATACAGCTGTATTCTTCATTTAGTAAATATAGCAACTGGGTTTTGTCATGTTCATAAAGCTCTCCCTAAGTACTAGTTGCTACACAACACTCAAGCTCCTTCCAGCAGCATTTTGCTCTTATTTACTTACTTCAACCCACATCCAGCTCCATCTTGACCTGCTCTGAGAACGTGGTTTCTGTTGATAGTACAGATGGGAACTGATGTACTGGAGCACTGGGCTATGCAATGTCGTGATGGTTATTACAGAATGGGACCCTCCTGCTGTAGGTAGATGCAACTTAAAGGGGTCTCTTCAATCCATTGGAGGTTTTTATTCGAGTGGCTTCCCTTCAGGTAGGCAGGCCCTGTGCTGGAGTGCCCTGTGGGAGAATCTGGTGGGTACCAGTAGGGGAATATGTCAAAAGTCCTGCAAAGTCATAGCAGTATGTTCTAACCACGTGCCACAACAATCGTGATGTCTGTCAGTTGTGTTCTGTATCCAGCAGCTGTAGCTGCTACGTGCAGTGCCTGAACATGTTCATCCACGTGCGCTTCTAATGCCTGGATGCTACGGGATGCGGTGAAAGTGCCGAGTTCCATATGGATGTGAAAGGAAAGCAAAGTTTGACTTCAGCTCATTAGTATAGTCTAGAGGCTGGTTAATTTATTTTACTGATTGAGTCTAGGGAGCAGTCATTGACTCAGTTGGCTACAACCTGCCTAAGTTTAGGTGTTCCTTGGAGTGTGCATGTTTAAACTGAGGGTAGCAGCATGTGTGAGAACTAGCTGGCTGCTGCACAGAATGGTTAGAGAGAAGGGAGCAGGCCATAAAAAAAACTATAAAAGAGATGGAGATGTTGTTCTTGACCTTTGTGGCGGCCACACTGGACTGTTGGAGAAAGGGCTAACATTGCAGTGGCTCAAGAGCTTCAATACTGGCTGAGTGAGTTCTAGAATCTGATGCAGGATTGAGTGATCCAAAAAAATGTTGCTGTCTGCTTTCTGTTTTATTTTTTTCCATCCCCTGAAGCTGTCCTGGGTAAAAGACCAGAGATGGCTGCGTTCTTGCAAGAATATGGGTTGGCAGAGGACAGGGCTATTCTCTGAATACTCAGGAGCGTGTGTGTCGTTCAGACGTGTTCCTCAGCTGTGATGCTGGCTGCGCCGGCCGAGTCCCGCCGCGAGAGCTGGAGGGTGCTCTCTCAGAGTCACGTGGGAATTCTTTGCTGGGGGAAGTGCTCTCGGTGATTGGATCCTTCTTTAATTTCTAATCCCAGTTTAAGCTTTCAGTAAACTTGTTGTCAGTAGTATGCTGGTGGAAGAAATGATTCTCAATAAGCCATGATTCTTAATAAGTTTACTCTTCTGCCCAGTTGCTGGATTTTGCATGTGCACTGACTTTCTAGGATGGTGACATGCAAGTGTCCTGTTAGCCCACAATACATTCAAGAGGTTAAAGTGGGACTATCACGATAGAATAATAACTTTGATCACATTTTTTTTTTCTCTTTTGAATGCGATAAGGACAGCACACGAGCAGGAAAAGTGTTCCAATTGCCAATATATCATTCGTTTGAATGGCTTTTAAATGCTCATTGTGGGTGCAGGAAATGTCAAAGCTGTTACGAAGCACACTGAAAAGGAATGATTAGTGGAAGAAAAAGGATAAATGTTTATGCATACATTGAATATACATTTAAGTAGGGGTTTGGTTTGGAATTCTATTTCACAAGTGATTTAAATCCCAGTGTGAATGCAGCTAGAATGAGAGAGATGTGTGGTTAGTAGTGCTTCAAGAGAGAAGCATAAATGCTCTGGTGCCTTTGTAAATACTAATCTAGTGGTTCTTTTTAACATCTTATGGTGAGCTGACTTGGAATGGTGAATGCATTTTGGGGCAGGAAAACATAAAGGAGGTACATGGGGCACAACTGGATGTAACTATCACGATGAATTTTGTGAAATATGGTGCAGAGGAGAGCACTGAGGCTTTGGTAGCTATAAAAAAAACAACTGAGGCTGAGCTGCACTCTAATTCCTTTGCTGCTGCTTGTATCCCATTGCACACAGGTCCATCCACAGTGCCAAAGGAGAGCCTGGGAGAAGAGAGATAACTGGTATCTGGCTATTTGCTGATATGGACCAAGAACAGGGAAGGAGGGCTGCTTCCCAAGCAGAGATCCCGTGGAGGAGATTGCATACCAAGAGAGGGTCACGAGGTTGTAAGAGAATGAAATTCTACTTAGGCTGGTCAGCTGGAGTTCAGCGGTGGGGAAAGGATTAGGGTTAGCAATAAGAACTATAACTTACTGGTCTTTGAGGTATTGTATGGAGGAACTGAGTTATACAAATAACCCTATAACTGAGTTATATATAGCCCCAAAAATTCAAATTCCTGGGTCTCAATTTGGCTTGTTCTATTTCAAGATGAGAATCTATATGTCTGTCCTGAAGTCTTGCCAAAAGTTTATTTAAAGAGCACAACTTGGCAGAGACTGCTGTCTTATCCGCAGCTTTGCATTGAGTCCTGTTGTTGTTACTGTTCTTGTGGCTATTCAGTTCAGATTCTGGTCATTTCTGCTATTTTCTTGCTTTTTCTCTCTTATCTGCCTATATTCAGTCAGGCTCCAAGGCAACTGAGGCTGAGAAGAGCTGTTTGTCCGTAGCTGCAGAGGTCAGCCAAGGGACAGTGGTTTACTTCTGAGCTGCATGTCTTGGGTAACAGCTATCCAAGTCAGCAAGGTAGAAATCCACCAACTGGGATTTCTAGCAACAGTACACAGTGCTCGGGCTGAGCTGCAGAACGGCGCAGTGATTTGGAAACTGGTATTAGGGCAGGTCTGCAGAAGAGCTGACGGCCTGACCCCGTTCTGAAAAGGACCATTAGACAAGTGCTGGAAGAGCAGCACTTCTGAGGAGCACTTGAGGATGTGAACACTGTTGTGCTCTGTCATTGTGAGGATTAGGGAGAGCTGCTCTGATTTAGTGCAATTAAAAGGCGTTCTGAGATTGCGCTGCTCGTGCTCAGTCTCGTTGCGTTGTAGGCTTGTTAGTGTAACAGATAATGGGGCGCCTTTAGTGTTAGTTAAACAGGCAGCGTGTATATTAAGGACATGCTCTTTCCCTGGGGAGCTTTTGGAAATTGCTAATCACAGCCTGGAAAGAGTTAAGGCATCTCAGGTCTTACAAGGTCAAGGGAACTTGGTTTTCGGGCAGCGTTTGGGCCATTAAACAGGGCTACACCTACACCGCTGAGTGAGACTCTTGGGCCCATTAAGAAAACATGTTTATCTTTTCCATAACTTCTAATTTGCTTTCAGTTTTCAAATTAAGGAAAAGCTCCCTTCCCAGCTGTCTAGTAGAAGTTGGGCTAAACTGAGTTTGCTGCTTTGGATAAAATACTCTGTATTCGGCTCCAAATTATAATATGCTTTATAGGACGAAAAAAAGAAATCCAAAGTGTTCCTGTATCTGAGTAGTCTTTGAATTAAAAGTAGCAATGTGAAACTGGTAGCACTTTGTGTAAAACTTTTTTTTTTTTAAATCCATATAGCTTTTAATAAAAAAAAAAAAACCCACCAATGAAGATACTTTTTGGCTTAATTCTGAAACTAATACTGGACATTTGGTATAAATTTTTTAATACTTTTCTTCATATTGGATACCCACTCCCTGAAATGGGTAAGTAATGCTTCTCTGAAGACAATATAATGAACACTGTGACCTCAATTTTTGCCACTTTGTTAGGAACGGGATGGTTTCTTCCATGCAAGGATTGTTTCAAATGATCTATTGTCTTGAAGATGTTCCTACCTGGATGCTCTGCAGAAGCAGTGACTTGTTAATACATCATTTTCTTCACACACAACAACTTCTTGCTTTTTTCCAACTATTTTTTACCTTGTTGTGAAATATTGTTATTAATACCCATCAAATAATGTAATCTATGATAGTGATGTGTACTCCACAATGCTTTAATTGCCCGTTCTGGAGTGTAAGTCTTCAAATATACAGAAGTTTAGGAGAGAGGGCAGTCAAGCCTCTATGCTTTGGTTCACATTAACAAACTGAACAAAGCCTCATTTCACTTTTAAACCTTCATTGAGTGTGAAAAGCTCAGCACAGAAGTGTATTAATGACATATTCGTCCAGCTGCTCGCTCTTCTTGAGAGACCCTGGCTCTCTGGACTTAAAGCAAAGAACAGAGAAGGGTCAGGGAGAAGACAACTTCTACAGGAAAAAAATTCCTCTGTCAAGGCTAAGAATACCTTGTTACTAGAACATAAAATACTTGGAACTGGTCTTTACGGTGACCTGAAAATTGAAATATTAGCTACTGTTCATCTAAGTTTGAGAGGCAGCTTTCAACACTGTGTTTAGTTCCTTCTTTCTACTGCCATTCAGACGACAGTGTAATTGGAGGCACGCACCCACTGTTGTCCTTGTCGGACGAGCTCTTATGTGCCATCCAGACTGATTTAAAACTACAGAAAGAACCAGAGGCTATTTATGTAATGCAGTTATGCTGCTCTTACATCCTCATTTTCAGCTGTAATGCTTAAAGTACCAATAAATCAAATTACTTTTTTTCTTTCCATAATACAAAGATAATAGTAACTGTTCTCTTACTTTCTTTCTGCTATTTTTGTACAGTTTAATATGTAGTGGGTTGTGTTTTATCAGACTTTATTCAGTTGGATAAGTTGATTTCTGAAAAACAGATTTTTATTTAAAACTAAAAGCCAGAAATAAGGTAGGGAAAGCCATCTATATAACTTCTTAGGGAAGATGTGCATTGATTTTTTTTTTTTTTTTTTTTTTATCAACTCCTGTAAGACTACACATAGGACTGAAAACTTGCAGAATAACGATGAGGTTACTAAACAGTTAATCCTAAAATTCTCAGTCATTTCCAGAATACTAGATTGCTATTGGCTAGAAGAGGTGCGTGGAATACAAGCGAATTGCATATGAAAACTTGAGCAAGCAAGTAATGTTAGGTATTTGTGCAAAGTATTTTGAAGTTGCCTTGAGAGTTCCTAGCACTAATTTAATAAAACAGAGGCAATGTGGAAATACAGTCAAAGCTGTAAATCATAGAAAAGCAACGGAAAGAGAGATTAAATTACGCTGCCCACTTGAGCCAGTATCCATGTACATTACTAAAACCCTTGAGGATTCTTTCCAGGAAGCTTGAAGGAGGAATCACAAGCTGTTGGCATGTACCCAGGCCCCAGTGGCACCCGGTGGGATTCATCTCCAGCTTTATGTGCCCACTTCTGTGCCGGTATCCACCTCCAAGCTGGTCACCTTTGGCCCCTTGCACAGATGAACAGCTGCTTCTGGTGCACAGCTGCCCTTGGGTGAAGGTGCACATCTGAAATGGGTCATAGGAACCACATGGTGAAAATGGCTGGTTCTGTCACTTGACTGTGCAGGGCAGCCTCGCGTGACCCACTCAGCCGTGTGTGAAGTCAAGCGCCAAGAGTCATATCCCCACTGCTTTTCCAGGTTAAGAGTCCTAGAATTTGGAGTTGCCCAAAACCATGCCTGGGGAAGTAAAGGCAGACGAAAGAGCAAGGTGCCTAGATGTTCAACGTTGCAGTGGATATTTGATGGAACATTTCACGGCAGTGGCCTCCAGAGCAACTAGGGAGTGTTGCAAGGCACCTGGACGCCCTGTGCTCTTCATGGAGACTTGGACACTCACAGTTGGACGCTATTAATAGACACCAGAGACTGATGTCTCGACCTACTAGTAGCAGAGCTTGGGCTACTGCCCAGAGATGGGTTTGCCTGGCTGGCATGAGAAACTGGAGAACAGGATTCAAAAAAGCTGGTGTGCTGAGCAGGGAGCTGGTTAGAGACTGCCAGCAAGACGTGCTGCTGCTTGGCAAAAGATGCAAGGAGGTCAGGAGCCAAATCCTGCCTCTTCTCTGTTGCCTTAATGTACTGGTTAAGAGTTGCATATGAAAAGGGAGGCGTCAGTTCATTTTCCTAATGGAGCTGGGTGGGTTTGGGCAGACACCTTTCTGGTGGGGCTGTCCTAGCACTCGAGCTGCATGTTGGGCTGAGCAGGGTTGCAGCACAGTCGAAAGCATGAGAGAGCTCATGTTCTCATCTTCAGTCTCCCCTTGGGCCTCTCTGGGATGACTAAACCTTGCTGTGGAGCACCACGGTACTTTCCATCCCCCTAGGGAAGCAAAGTTGGCCTCCAGATAGCTAATCAATATACACAAAGAGAAGGAAAAGGGCATAAGGGAGCACAACTCTGAGGGTACCTGGGTAAGATCACCGTAAAACCCCAGTCTTCATCTTCCTGGCTAAGTGCTCTGGGACTCCTTGTGGCTCAGGGGATGCAGTGAGACCAGCATGGATAAGGGAGAGGACTGAACTGCAGTCCCTACTGGGTAGGGATATTTGAGCCTAATGAGCCAGAGGAGACCATTCTAAATAGATGAGTTATCTCTGAAAAGGGAAGTGTTTCTAAAGTGGTCTGTGCTGTAAGTATGTTGCTGGGAAAACCAGGCTAGAGCTGAAAAGCAGGTTTTTGCAGAGCTTTGCAATGCTAAAAGGAGATGTGCTTTGTGTGCTTAACCTGTGATGTCTCTGAGGAATAGTGCTCCTCTATAGGCCTATGTTTCCCAAAGGGCCTAGTGATATTGGGGTTGGGTCCTTATTTCCAAGGTACGTTCCAGATGTGCCACAATACCATAGGTATTCCAAGGTCTGAGGGCAAAAAGTGATGCCAAAAGTTGCACACGTTGAACTGGAAAGTGGAAGAGCAGGGTCTGTAGTGCTGACTCCATTGAGGAGCTCCTCACTGACGATGAAGCCTCACATATTGTGAGGAGGTCAGGCTTTTATTCCCTTGGGCATGCAGGAAATCCTTCTCTCCCTTCTCTGTCAAAACACCGAGTTTGAAACACATATAAATTGCCTTCTGTGCAATGGCCAGCAATTGTGCTATACACCAAAGATATTAATTTGTTACCTATTAGTTTTGGTATCTGTGAAGGAGATTCACTGCAAGATAAGTGTGGAATAATGTAGCAATTGGTGCAGAGAGCAATATTTCCTTTTTATGTTTAACAAAATAGATGACGTGAATTATGTGCCTGCCTTTCACCAAAGCATCTTAAGTAGTTTGTAACTATTCCGATATGCCAGATTCTTTAGGCAGAGCAAGCAAAAAAAAAATTTATTGTACCCCAGTTCTCTGAAAAAACTGTTAAATTACTAGCAGATACATGATTCAGAGAAAGATATTTGGTTTCTCTATTGTAATAATGTGCAGACTGTCATAAACTTAGGGTTAATTCTCTAGCTTTTTTTTTTTAATTATCTCTTATGATTGCATGAGAGCAGGAAGACAGCTTCACAGTTAAGTGTGGAACTTCGGGAGATGTGAATTGGATGGCAGGGTCTGCTGCAGGCTGTCTCTGACCTCAGATAAGTCTTTTAATCTCTGTGCTACTCCTGTTTGCCTCTGGAAAACTGAGATAATATCCTCTTTTCATCAGTTTTCCCTTTGGTTTACTTAGATTGCAATCTATTCAGGCCAAAGATTTAGTCTTATTTTACATGGCATTTATATGGACCAATTTCACTGAGGGCCCTGAAGCTTGATCTATAGATAATTCTATTTTCTAATAGTATTATCTAGAAAATATCTACAATTAATCCATGAAGAGGTACTAAAATCACAATGAATAACAACTTCTCCCAAACTGCTTAAAATTTCTGTCAAATTGCAGAATGGCAATATTATACCTAGATCATGAGAAGAACAGCATACAGCTGGCAGATGAAGGTCCCCAATGTTGGCACAGGCTGAATATTTTATGTTAAACTGCTGGTTTTACTCTAGGATGTCTGGTATTTGTTATGTCTTAACATCGTGTCTTAAAAAGCTTGTAAAGGAGAAAAGTAAGTTGTGCAGAAGTTAAGCAGTAGCATTCCCCCTCATTACCTATTCCAGCAGATCTATTGGGTAAGAAAAAATGATAAAGTAAATACCAGTGAAATCAAGATATTAAATCTTCCTCTTCTGTTAGCTTGTGAGGCAAAACTGAGGAAGAATAAGAACATCTTCACAGCAAACAAGATACTGAAGCGAATGGAAGGTCAGTACATTTTTTTAATGCATTGGCTTCCTTTGGAAACAGAAGAATCAAAATTGTTCTAGCTGAAGATGTTGGAGAAACTGGGAAGTACAAAGTTAAGCAGTAGTTAATAAGAATAATTTAAATGCTTTCCACAACCCTGTTCAGAGTTAGATAAATAACATAAACAGATTTCTTTGCCTTTGGTGAAGCAGGTACCTGCAAATGGGATTTGCCAGCTCCCCCTGGTAGGTTGTAATGTTGAAAGTCCTCAGGCCTGGCCTCCTGCCACAGCACCTTTCCCCAGTTTACCTAGCCCATCTGTAGCATGGCTTTAGTCATCCCTCTCCTGTGCCACCAGGAATCTAAGTGTCCAGACGTTAAGTGACAGCGTTTGAAAGTCCTCTGGATTCCCTTGGAGACAATGGAGAGAAAGAGATGTTTCTAGGTAGTCTTCCATGTCACCTCTACCTCACTTCAGATTTCTCTTGACTGACTACAAAGGATAGATCGTGTCTACAATAGCTTTTCTTCCTTTCTGTAGGATAAGTGTGAAACTATTTGTCCCCCAGGAACTAAGAGCTCCAGGCTCTTCTGCTGTGACACACAGGGGCACATGTGTCCTGGGTTGGTGCCTGCCTTTAGTGACTCCCTCAGTGTGTCATTCGGCCTCTGCTCCTCCTGCAGCCGCCTGTGTCACCATAGGGGCACCCCCCAACCCTGCCCCGGCTGCCGTGTCCTGGGACTCCCTGCCTGTTGGTGGGGAGGGGGCTCTTAGCTGTTGGGGCGCTGGGCCCGGATCCTCACTGCTGTGTAGATCAGCCCTGGACAACACGAAATCCCTGGTTTGGGTTTACAAGGCAAATAAGCCTGTATCCATAGCGGGAAGATTTAGGTGGAAATGTGCCCAGGGCTGCAGGCTGAGAGCATGGTGCTAGCTGTTTCCCAGGAGCCCTTCCTCAAATAGTGAAAGAAAGGGGATTTAGAAATGAAAAAAAAAACCAACAACAAAAACTGAAATAATGACTTAAAGGATAAATCTTCCCAGTCTCTGTCCTCACTTCCTCTGGGGTGTTGTCTTCTGTTTCCAAGGCATTACACATTTTAAAATGCCTAATCTTAAAATCCTTACTTTTTCCCAAATGATAATGAGTGTGGTGGTCTTGCAGCCTGCTGACCACTTGCAAAAGCTTCGGTTCCTCTTTGACATGCTTGCTGAGGGGGGGTCCCAGTAGTGGAATGCTGGTGGGGTGTTTTCTGGACACCTTCACTGCTTTTAACAACTGCTGCTGCCTCCTTGCTTGTGTAAGGACAAGTCCGTGTGGACACAGTCACAAGAGAGGAGTCTAAGGGAGCGAGAACTTCAAAGTTTCAAATTATACATTTCACTGAAATGTATAATTCATACATATGAGAATTGTGTACAAATTCCTGTTGCATTGTATAATTTGTGCATAGATCTCCTGCAGTTCCTCAGTGGATGTCTTTATTCTTTTTTCTTATTAAAAAATAAAAAAAGTTTTTTCTGTTGTCTCATTTTTCTACAACTTGCCAATTGTTTGTAATTGGACTTGCCTTAGATATAACATTCTCTGTTCCTTGTTGGATGGGACGTGCCTGAACAGGGAGTGTGAACAATTATCATATCAGTATGTGAAGATTTAATGGCAAAACATCTGAGTCCTTTGCATGCGGTGATGCTTGGTGTGCCTAATGGCCATGGAGTTAGAGCGGTGGTCCTATAGATGACGTCCTGCTGCTCCCTGCACTAGTTTAGTCATATTAAATGCTGTTGGTTACCCACAGTTCTCACCAGCTTGAAGGGGTTTTGTAGGTATGCAGTGCTTTTAGAAATTGAGACCTCTTAAGGAAAATAAGCAAGGACTCAATTAGCACTCTTCAACCTATGTGACAGCTAATCTTTTTCAACTTTGTCTACTGTTTTTTTCAGGAGACAGAAACCTTACATCTTTGCTTTAATAGCCCCTAATTAATTCACATTTTCCTCTATTACTGGCACACCTGACACCTCTTCTTCACGTAGTATATAAACATGATCTCTGTTTTTCATGTCAGCAACTGAGTTTCTCATTCATGTCGTGTATCAACCCGTGCAGCTTGGATCTCCAGTGTTTTCATCAGCAGCATACAGTATACTGTGCCCTTTCCTAATATCCTTAATCTCTGCTTCTGGTAAATAGAATAGTGACCTACTTTATTTTTCTGCCTTTGGAAAAAAAAACCCAAAGTGCACGTGGTGGAGCAGCAGCTGCTGTTTCCTGCCAGGGAGCGAAGAACCGTAGTGCCCCTGGTTCAGAGCTTTGCTAAAGCCGTTCCTGCTTTTACAGCCCCCTCTCCCCACTCAGTGCATCTCTGCTGGTGGTGTTTGGGTGTCCTCACCCAAGCCCGGACAAAACAGAGGAGAAGAAAGGACTGCCTGCAGATGAGGATGAGTTAATTATAGGGAAAGTGGACTCGGGGGGGGCTGCAATCCCCTCTGTTAGAGCTCCCTGATGCAGTGATGACTCTTGCTTGCAAAGCTGGAAACTTGCCAACAGCTCTGGAATGATGCACCTGAGCTGTTGCTTATTTGGAAAATGTTTTTATGCTAGGGACCAATGCATTGCATTCACTTTGCAATATGGGGAGAATGGGGGTGTCTTTCCCATGGTTCCACCCCTCTCCCTTTCTGCAGTGGATGATGGTGGTGTCAGTGTTGACTCATCAACCTGCTTGCTTCATGGGCATCTTCCAGCATCTCCAGTGCTTCACAAGACTGTCATACAGCGATGAGAGCTAGGCACCAAAATAGAAAATCAATAGTATGCAAGCAGTCTCCTCCCACATGCGCTTTTAAAAATCTCCCCCACACCCTTTTGCATCAACACTAACCAGATTTCACCTATAAATCTGCTACACTTAATCTCCCTGAGTACCTCTCCAGCACTCGTCTCTCATCCCCAACTTAATCTCCCTTATTGACAGATGCACACACACAAACAACTTTTTTTCCCCCCTTCTCAATCCTCCATTGTTCAAAAACAACATATGACGACAGCTCTGGCAGGGCTGTATCCATCCTTCTTTGCGCTCAAAGTACTGAATGGTGCAAATTGGGAGGATGGAGCTTTGCTTCTGCCCAGCTTTCACAGAGCTTCTTGTGAGAGGCAGCCAGGCAGCCCGTGGTCTCAAATTTGGGGGCTTATGTGGCCATCTCCAGCCTCCCTGCGAAGCCATGGCATGTATCTGCACAATGGCACAGTGGCAGCTGGATGTTTTACCCTTGGCTGGCTTTAATGCTGTCTTCAAGTTATTGTTTCAAAGCTGCCTGATGCAACATCAAAGCGGCAGCCCAGACAAAGCACATTCAGGCTGGGAGCTGGGGTGGAAAGAGGGAAGATTTGCAGCAGAGCGATCATGCAGGCTGGTTTTTCTTTTGCTTCAATGGGAGTGAAGGGCATGCAGGAGACCTGCTGGCAGAAGAAATTTTATAGGTGTGAGCCTGGTGAGAGAGAAAACCCAGCCCATCTCAGAATGCTGTTAGCTGCATTTTTATTTTTTTTTTTGACTGACAAACTTTTTTAGTACATACTGATTGGAAGCGTTGGAAGGAATATCTGGAGTAGGGTAACAGCATGAAGAGTTAACAGAGTTTCTGAGATAAATGCATTGGCTCTTTCATGTAGTAAAAAGAGATGAGTAAGCTGAGAACCCTAACAAGAAATAATCTCCATTTCAGATCTTGTTTAAGAGATTAATTATGGAATATTGTAGACCTAATTAAACACATAATCAAGGGCAAATAGGCACAGCCTTACACCAACTAACAGAAATATAAAAACTGTTGTGCTGGAACAGATTGTATTTCTGTACTTGGAAAGTGAGAAACAGCTACAGCCTCTTACAGCTCTCACATAGATGAAACCAATAACTGCAAGCAAAAAATGGTCTCAGTACATTAACCTACAAATTCTATAGTAAAGAAAAACTAATGGCCTTCTACAGCTACAATTGCAGTGAGTTTTGTGAGTACCAGTAGGTCTTATACTAATTATTTTTCCACTTGCATAGCATCATCAATTTAAGGAACCTAAATTACCATAAAAACATTAATTCACCTTATTACTAATCTGTTGAATAGCTGAAAAAACAGAAACCTAAGTACTGAAATGATGTGCCTGTGTTCTCCCACAAAATTGGTGAAAGAAAAAGTAATATAAATTGAGAGTCTTGACATTCAGCTGTTCTGTCAGGATTTAAGGATTTAAGGATGTTACTT
>JAOXJK010000001.1:190483624-190498922 GCA_025774025.1 Xenus cinereus
GTAAATGCAGCTCTGAATACACATTGTACCCAAAAAAACACCCTGGGGGGAGTGAAACCACAAATTTAACTAATTGAGATAAATAATTCCAGGCTGCTCTTGTCAGCTGGCAGCTCCTGGGTTTGAGGTTTTGCTTTTCACTGAGCTCTTGTGAATTCCTTGTTGACTCTCCAAGTCTTCACCACTTAGAAAAACTGGCAATTCTGTATTTTTTATATTTTTAAATGAAATTGTCTGTCACAGACATGTCAGTTTGGCTCTCTGAATTCTGCAGTTACTCAAATCACGCATGGCCATCGAATCAATCATATCCTTAAGCGAGGGATATACACATATATGTGTATGCATGTGTGTTACACACCAGCTATTTAGTTTCAAAGTGTTTCTGATGCCCTTTTCATCTCCTGAGAGGAACGGCGTGGCGGCCTTTGCGGTGTGGGTATGGTGGTGATGCCTTTGCCACCAGTGCGTGTGCTGGAGAAGCTGCTGGCTTTGGTTACAGGTGTCCCTGCTCCCTGCCTTTGAGTCACCCCAGGTACTGGGGGACCGTCTCAGGATGCAGCACTGCAGTGTGGCCGTTTTGGCCTTTCCCTTGGCTTTCCAGCCCATCTGTTTCAAGTCTGCACCTTTCGTCAGGCCCAGCCATTAGTCAGACTTCTTTTGCGTGCCAGGTTGTTATGCCCTGCCCTTCACTTGTTACTCCTGGTTTTCTCCTGCACTTGTTCCTTTTTTATAGTTGACCCATTTTGGGCACTGCATTTTATCCTCTGCTCCTGGAGGTGGTACTCAAAAATCCTTGTCCTTTCCTGTTTTTTCTTTATTGCTTCAAAGAAATAAAGAAATAAAGGTGTGTGCTAGTTTTGAGGACAAGAATACGAAGCGTCTGTGTTTGAAAAGAATGTTGAACACAATGTCTCTCATCTGCATGTGTGGGAAGAAAAGAAGTGAAAAAATCGCCTGTGTTACACTCAATCTTTCAAGAGTTTCAAGGATAACTCTAATTTTACAGGGTATATTTTTTCCTTAAGGAATTTTTGAAGGACACACCTGAGAAATAAGGAAGCGATCAGAAACAGAAATCAGATGAAGGGGTTTTACCTGGGGCTTCCTGTGAAGCTCAGCCACTTCCCAGGCTGCCAGACTCCTCTCTTGATGGTGTTGCCTTTTAACAGCAAGAGCAAGCTGTGAGATAAAGATCTGGAAGGGCCAGAAAATCAGTAACTGGTAAGTTGAGCTAGCTCACACTGGTAATGATGCCCATTGTGGTTAGGCATGGCAATAAGGACAACAGCTGGAATTTGGCTTGTGGCAGACAAACCCAGGAGTCCTTTGGGTGTTAGAGAGAACTCAAATAGTCTTAGTTCTTGCAAAAGTAGGTATTTTTTTTTCAAGGTTAACTTGTTTATAAAACAACTGTCTCAGTCAGATTGGTTTGCCCTTGCCTGGAAAGGACAAAAGAGAAAGGTATGAGTGGTTTTTTCCTTCCTCTTATCTTCATGCAGCACTTCCTGCAAGTTCAGGGATATTTCATTTCCTTGCTTTTCAGCCATGCGTGGAAACCAGTGTGTAGTGAGGGTCTCAGTAACTTCTCATGGGACAAAGCAGTTGTCCCAGTGTCCCAGTGATGCTCTCCTGCTCCAGCCATGGCAGTAAGGTGCCTCCTCCATCTGGAAAGCAGCAGAGGATGGGCGGTGTTTGCAGCCAGGAGGTGCCTGCGTGAGGGTTCACTCTTTGTCAATCTCACCAGGTCCCACCTGTGTTAGCGCTGGTGGGACACCTCTGGAGCAGCCAGGATTGGGGCTGATTTTCTGTTGCAGCACTTATGTCTGTTTGTGCCTTCAAACATTATTTTGGATTGCTGGCTGCTCTGCCAGGCTGTGTTGCCTGCATTCCAGCTGTGTTTCTAGCTTTGCTTTGCAGTAGATTGCTTTTCAATACAGCTGAAGCACTGACATGATCACAAAGCCGCAGGTGCTGGGGCTGCACCAATGGTCTGGCCTCCTGGGGCATCACTTGCGTGGGTATCAGCCTCTGGGCCAGCTTGGGCTACAGCAGCCCAGGGTATTTCCCAGCTGAGCTGAAGTCTGTGTTATATGTTATATGTCCTGTGAGAGGTTTTAAACTTAAAGGGTAGATTTAGGCTAGATATAGGAAAGAAATTTTTTACAATGAATGTGGTGAAACACTGGAACAAGTTGCCCAGGGAGGTGGTAGATGCCCCATCCCTGGAAACATTCAAGGTCAGGTTGGACGGGGCTCTGAGCAACATGATCTAGTTGAAGATGTTCTTGCTCATTGCAGGAGGGGTTGGACTAGATGACCTCTAAAGGTCCCTTCCAACCCAAACTATTCAATGATTCTGCGTTAGAGAGAAGACAAGGTGTTACTTCTGCATACTGTACTTTCTGTACTTTCTGTATGCCATGGCCTTATCATTTTTCTGTCCTCATCCTTTGCTGCTTTAAAAAAAAATAAAAATTCTTCATTTCTTACCCTACTTGCTCTCTGCTCTCTCATCTCTGTTGCATGCAGAGCCACCAGAGCCCATGGAGGTCCCATGAGTGACATTGACTGAGCTCTGTCTCCCCAGGATCTTCTTTGCTACCTCCAGCTTCTGTTCCAGGTTATCCCCAGCGGACCACAAAGCCAACACCACTCTGGCCCCACTTTCCATGACTCCAATGATCAGGTACCTTCCTAATCAAACAGAACTTGTGCATTTTTTAATTTCAATAGCAAAATTTTGCAGAACCAGGAACAAATGTTCCTTTGTAGTGATGCCAATAAGACTGGCATAAACCAGTGCCCTTAACGCATGTGTAGGCACTCCAAAGTGACTTGTGATCGCTCCGCTACTGAAATGGGGAAGACAGCTACTGCAGTTACCTTTCATGCTAAAATCTATGGTTTTGTCCAGCTTTTAAGGAGAACGTAGAGAAAAATTGAAGAGAAAACATGTTAAATATGAGAGCTGTCTGTGACAGTTGCTTCTCCCCAGAGCAGAACTCAGTCTTCTATCGTTTGCTGTAAACAATACTAGTGGCTAAGATTTGCAAAAGTGAAAATGTTGATGGCCAGGTGGATCCTGCAGAGCCTTCGGGAGTGTGGGGCTGTATCCAGTCACATGGATCAAACCCAGCATACACCAGCTCCTGGTGCTTTGCAAGATGTCAGGAGAGATCACTGTTTCTCTCCCAGGGTTCAATAAAATTATTTGTATATTTATGGAAAAAGAAAAAAAACACCAGCCATTTCTATTTTGGTTCACGACACACTTTGTGTTCTAGAGGAGCAACAGAAAGAGTTTCAAAAGTTTGCATTTCCCTGGGGAAAAGACTCAAGAAAGGTGCTCAGAAAAAAGACTGTTTCACAAACACATGAACCCCCATTTGTCTCGCTGAATGGCTGGGGACTGGGCTAGAGCAAAGAAGTTTTGCAAATATATATTTTTTTTAATCCTGCTAAAAAAATTGCTGTCTTAATAGGACAGTAATCCACATGTGCTGTAATCCTGGTTACTAATTAAATCATTTTAAGAATTAGAAATGCAGATAAAGCAAGCAGGGATTAAACTGCTCGGGTAGTTTTAGTCTCTTTAGGAAATTCCCAATTGAGTTTCTACAGAAAACTGCTTAAATGAGCACAGAG
This sequence comes from Xenus cinereus, assembly GCA_025774025.1. Classification (NCBI taxonomy): domain Eukaryota; kingdom Metazoa; phylum Chordata; class Aves; order Charadriiformes; family Scolopacidae; genus Xenus; species Xenus cinereus. Next base: position 190,487,273 of record JAOXJK010000001.1, read on the forward strand.
ACATGAAAAACACCTTTTCAACAGTCACTGTTTACTATATGGAGCCTGTATATCTCTAATAGTGATGTCTTTGCACACATTAAGGGAAAAAATTATGTGATACTGTCATGGTTTCAGCTGGGATGGAGTTTCTTGCTAGCCCTTTGTACGGGGCTATGTTTTGGATTTGGGATGAGAGGGGTGTTGATAGCACACTGATGGTTTTGGTTGTTGCTGAGCAGTCAAGGCCTTTTCTGCTCCTCACACCAATCCAGCAGAGAGTGGGCTGGGGGTGCACAAGAAGCTGGGAGGAGACACAGCCAGGACAGCTGACCCCAACTGACCAAAGGGATATTCCATACCGTATGATGTCGTGCTCAGTATATAAAGCTGGAGGAAGAAGAAGGAAAGGCTGGAATTTGGGTGTGCGCAGCTTTTGCTTTACTTATTACACTGTCTTAATCTCAGCCCATGAGCTTTCTCACATTAACCTTCTGATTCTCCCCCAACTGTGGGGGAAATGAGCAAGCAGCTGCATGATCCTAGTTGCCCACTGGGGTTAAACCATGACAAATACAGATGAAGTCAATACTTTCTATAATTTGGTAATATCCATTTTTTTTTTACATGTGAGATAAACCCATTTTCCCCCTTTGTTACTGACGGAAAGTATCAGCCTGGGGCGAAGAGCCATACCTGAGAAGTGTGAGGTGTATCAAACTAAGAGGCTCCCAGAGGCATCATGTATAACTTGGACACCATGTGCTTTCCTAGGAAGGATACGGTTGGCATCTGCCTCCATGCTGTCCACAGCTCTCCCTTTCCTTGGCTGCTTCCTCTGGAGATGCTTGTCTCCCTTGGAGAGGGCTGAAGGGCTAGGATTAGAGGTGTTCGCTTCTCCTGCAGTCCTCACGAGACCTACAGGAAAGGGAAATCCTTTCCTGGCTCCGTGTGGTGCAACACCATATTTCCCTGACTCTGTGCAACAGGTATCTCCTTGGTGGTCCTCAGGGGTCTCCAGCTACGGGGAATGGGAGCAGTGGGGAACCAGGATTTTGGGAACTGTCTCCTGAATCAGGCCAGGGCTGGCCACAGTGCATCCAGCCGCCCTCTCCAGCAGCCTCACACCGACACAGGTAGCATCGCTGCTCTGCTTGGTCTTTGGCTCAGGCTTCGCAGAGCCTGACTGAGCTCCTAGTCAAGTCATCTGGTATTTTTGTACAACTTTCATTTTTGGTGCTTTCATTTAGCTGTTTATTAAGATGCTTAAATGCCAATGTAGGCACTCAAATTGTGGTTTATGCATTGTCTAGATCTGTACTTCTCACTTGAAAATATGTTGATGTAAATTACTGGCAAGTGCAGCTTTCTACATCTCTGATAGCACTGTCTTACACAACCAGGTCCCCGGGGTTCTGCTTGATCCTGCTGTTACAGATGTGGTATAAAAATAACTAAATTTTCAAGCCCTGCCTTTGTGGTTTAACCCAGTAGTACGATTGTCCAGCTATGGCTTATAGCAGGAAACCCTCAATAAAAAGAAACACAATGAACCGAGATTCATAGTGGCATGCTCTAGTCTTTTCTCTTTCAAACAAGGAGAGTGAAAACCAGTGTGAAATGAAGGCGGATGGAAGTGTTTGATTATTGCTTCCTGCCGTTTTAAGAGTATCCAGTGTCATTCATTTTCTCCTTAATTCTTATTAAGTATAAAAGAAACACAACAAACTATGTACAAACACCTTATTCCAAGATAGCAATTTGCCATCTGATGCTAAGACACATTTTAAGAAATCTCTTAAGAATACAATATGCTCTTAACTGGTAGCAGGTTAATGTATTTCCTTAGGGTAAATGACTTTTCACTTTTGATGATAGAAGAAACTTCTCAGGAAATCTTTCTCCCTAGCTGGAAGCAAATACTTTGCAGTGTTTTATTATAATTGAACAACCATAATGTCCAGTGTACAAAAAAAAGAAAAAGAAAAAACCTCTTACAAGAAATACCCTATCAATACTATAAATTATTAATAGAAAAGCATTATTCCCTTAAAATGCTTCACCATATTTGCAGTGCAAGTCAGATGCTGGAGTCACACCAAATTTACATTATTGCTCTGTGCTCCTGTGTTCTGCTCTATTTTATTTTATATGCCTTCCTATCACTAAGTGCTTTCCAATTGTTCAGTAAGGGAGCTAATTGATGTGATTTGTTCTTTTTCTGACCCTTTCCTTTTTGTTTGTGCAATGGAGTATTTTGGTACGGTTAGTTTTCTTTAGGATACACAAAACTATTTATTTACATTGGAGAAAACAGAGAGAGAAAGTGTTCCTTGCACTTGGGACAAACATTTTTAAGGCTAAATGCCCCCAGTCCTCATGGAACTCCATTCCCAGAGCAACTGGGCTCCCTGATTTCCAAGGACACTGTGCTGAGCCCTTTCTGAGAGCTGCATTTGGGTCAGCATATTTGGGTTTTCACATGCCTCTGACAATTAACCAGCTCAAACTCTCCTGCCTCCACAAGATTGCATCCTACCTCTGCAGTTAAAATCTTCCTAGAGAACGGAAGGAGCACAGATTTAAGCCGATTCACGACAGCTTTAATTAAAACTCAATTAAACTGGTTCACATTTAAACATCCAGGAGATACATGCACAATCCACACTTAATTACCGTAGTGCAGCCTAATGCCCTCTTCTGCGCCCACAGGTGGTGGGCTCGTGCTCAGGGGCCGTGGGGTGCGGAGCTCTGCCGGGCTGCTGGAGCCCTCCGCTCCCTTCTCTCCTCGTCTGCTGCTCCCAAGCCCTCCTTGCCCTCTCCCCGCACCTTGCTGAGGCTCGGTGGCCCCGGGCGAGCAGCTGCAGAGCATAGGGAAGGCAGGTGGGGAGCCCAGAGCCACCCCAGCAGGGCCACCGCCGTGCTGCTGAGAAGAAGCCGCTTGTACGGTCACAGGGGCAGCGGAGGCTGGTGGTGCCCGGCACTGCCTGCAGCCATATGGCTGCTCCAGGGGCTCCCTGGCACAGCCCCCAGCAAATCCTCTTAGTTCAGCTTCACCCTCTTTCTCGCCTCTTTGATGTCGGTCTTGCCTTGGTCCCTGCTCCCGTCTCAATTCCCACCACAAACCCTGGCCATCAGACGGTGGTTGTGGGCCCGTAAGCTCTCGCGGCCTGACCACAGCTCAATGACGGGACGCTGAGGTTACATCTGCTCTCTGCTCACCTGCCTGGTGATGGGACAACAGGCACAAAATGGCCCGCATTCATGCCATTAAACCCTCTTGCCCCCCCAAACCAGGTGGCTGCATCAAAACTACCTTGCCCGCTGCTCTGATATCTATCGTGTCTATCGAGATGAACTGGCCTAAGCAGAGCAAAAAAGGCGTTTTGTAATGAGGAGCACTGCCCGGTAGCAAAGAACAGGAATGAAGAACTTAAATCTGCTGCTAACATTGATTCTCCTCTTTGACACATTGATAAGGTATCTATTTGTCTCCATGTGTCACAGGCAGACAATAAACAAAAACGCACTTTCCTCAGGCTGTTACAAGGATTTTTTTGCTAAAAATTAGATCAAGACAATGAAAAGCAATAAATAAAATGTTCTTACATAGAGTGAAAGTAGGTGCACAGTCTTAGGTACCAGGAAGGGTGCGCTCACATTAACAAGAGGTTGTTGAAATTTATTTTGTTCCTCAAAATCTAGGTAAGAAAAAAAAATCCCTGCTGATCCCTTTTCAGTTTTGAAGCAGCACGATAAAAAACATCTGCTAAAGATAATGACCGCATTTGCATAGATTACATGTGACAATCCAGCACACAACAGGGTGTCCTGCCATGTAGACAACGAGCCACAAGGGTGATGCACTTCTTTGGCATTTATTGCCAGAAGTCAGCTACCCTTCTACAATAATAGCATCAGCTCATTTCCAGGAGGGCTTTGGCTAAGAGTGCTGGAGAAAATTACTGATTCTCTCTTGTTTTCCGAGCTGAAAGGTGTAGGGCTCCCTCCTGCCAAGGGTGGAGGAGAGGTGGAGGAGGGAAAATAGCTTTCATGATGGCACCCTGCAAAACCCCTTTGCTCTGGAGCAGTGGGAGGAAGGAGTCCGATTCTGCTGGGCTCAGGCTGAGCGAGGCTGAGCCCCGACCCCCAGCAGCACGGGCACGGGGCTGGCCGCAGGGGACACAGGGTGGCTGTGCACAGCCCTGCTGTCCGCCGGGCCGAGGGAGGGCCGGCGCCTGCCATGGGGCATCGTGGCTGGATGCCACGTTGAGTTGGAGGGGAAAAAATGGTCCCTTTGTGCTTTCAGCACAGTGGTTGAGTTTTATGGCATCGCTTTGTTATTCTTGCAGTGTCGGCTATGGACAAATACAAGACGACAATTTATATCCTAAGGCAAACTGGCTCTAATATGGTGCTACTCCTTTTCGTTTTGCTTAATTGGGCTAACAGAAAAAGACAACAGCTGCAATGGTGGGAATGAAAATGCCTTTGCTTGTCCTGGTTTTGACAGCAATCAGCCTGACAAGGGATTATCAATTGATCCAAGATAAGTGTTAGTGAAGGATGCAGTTTGTTGTCTGTTTATCCCCTTTACTATTTCATAGATACAATAGCACTTCAAAAAACTAACATAGAGAGTTATTTTTGGAGAGAGTAAACTCTTAGGCATGTTTAAGTAAGACCAGAGTGGGAAAAGAAGAGTTTCTCTGAAAAAAATGCTTTGGGACTTCTTTGTGTTTAGATACACACGTATGTGTGCGCATGTGTGTCATGAAGTAAGCAAATAAAAAGAGAGACTGGCCATACGCACGTGTTTTTAAAAAGAATCAGGTCATTTTCTCCAGCTTGTGTCTTCCAAGACTGCAGATCTGACAGTCACGGGATGCTTCCTTCTGGCCTGGTAATCCACGAGTTCAGGCAAAGCTCTGCGACCACCTGTCAGCCTGTTTTTGTGAAGCTCCACGGAAAAAGCTCTGCAAAAAGGACTGGATGATCTTGACTGCCCCGTTTGATACATGTGACATCTTTTGGATTGGCGCATGGTTTTCCCATGGGGTTTTGCTGGAAGCAGGGGATGATGTACCCTGGCCAAGAGCCAAGAGAAATGGGCTTCCCCCAACCACAGCCAATGACGCCAGGCAAACCCATGCTGCTGGTTTCCAGTTTGCCCGCCTCTGGCCCCAAGCCAGCACCATGGAGCTTGGTGGGAGTTTCGGAGTTGTCCTTGGTAGGTGCTGAATTCAGCTGTTGTGTGTGGAAACGCCACCGAGGAGAGCCCTCCAGGCCCCCACGGGCTGGGGGATGCTTGCCCTGCATCCTGGCTACCCTACCAGCCAACTCAAAGGGTCTAATCCTACCTTTCTTCCATGTTCCTTGTGCAATTGGTGCATCTCTGGAAACCTGATTTGTCCGAGCACGAAGAAGAGCAGGAGCGGAGGCCCCAGTGATTGCTCCTCTTGGTACTACTCTATTCTTAAACTGAACTGTACTCTTTAGATATTTTAGTAAAACTGTCATAAATCAACACCCACTGCTTCATTTTTCTTGGTGATGAAAAAAAAGGAAAAAGAGAAAAGTGAAAAGCTGTCCTTTAGCTGACATTCAGATGGAATTGATCAAGCGATCTGCTGTCAGAGCAACAGCTCTTGTCAAAAATAGCCCTTTGGAAAAAAACCTCCGGTGTAATTTGTATCGCGTGTACCACACAATGGTCTTTGGTGAGAGCAGGGCAACAGAGACCAGTATTAAAAAGAGATCAGTGAAAGTGATGTGTGGGAAATGAATCGTGTGCTTCTCGACAAGCTACCAGTGTCCCTACGATCGCCTCCAAACTAACAAGTTCACTGATGTGTATCAAGGCATCATTTTTAGAAAGAATAAGCTGGGGTTGGATTTCTTTAGAAACTCTCACGGCTCTGAGGGACTGATACCACCAAATTCCAGGCTGCACCAAGCCTTTCCCATGGTGTGACTTTGACCAGAGTCCCAGTCCTGCAAACTCCCGGCCATCTGAGTAGCTCCCCTGGTGCAAGAAATAGGCATCGCCACCTGCACATACACTGAGCGATGCACGTGCTTGCATTGGAGATGATGGAAAATGTTCTATTTCCGTGTAGCAATGTTTTCCCCAAACGGAAAAACTGAAAGCTGAAAAATGTTGGCTGATATTTTTTGGGAAAGGGAGGAAATAACTTGAAAACCACGGAACATTCGGAGAGAGGCTGATTTGGGCAAACTTCCGTGTTTTTCTCCGAACATTTAACTTGGACTCAGAGCTTTTAAGGTAAGATTTACCTCATCCACCCTTAATCTGACATGTAAAACAGGTCAAATAAAATGCACCCTAAGAACACCTGTCTTTTGGCACATTAGAGAAAGGGGATTTAGGCAAACTAGCTGAGATGCAGCTGTTTACCCTGCAGCTGGTTAAAGCACGGGGAGACAAAACCTACCCTTTGGTTTGAAACAGATGGGAACCAGTGTTTCCAAATGAGCGCTTTGGGATTTTAGCTATTATTACACTATGTGGCCTCTTCTGTTTTGTATGAGGAGGAGAAATTATGAATGCAATGAAAAAAGTTTACTAAATGCTTCAATTTAATTTCAATCTGTACTTTATATGAGCCCATTTATTGGATTTAGAAGAAGTCTCATTAACTGATGAGAAGCTGGGTTAGAGCTTTACAGTTTCTTTTCACTTTCGGAAAGCTTGATATCTCATTTCATTGTGTTACACTTTTTAATTCTAGCAGAGGTAAACATAGACAACATTCGTAGGTATATAATAACTGATGGGATGTATGAAGTGAAATACATATCCTTCACATCCATGGATTCTCTGGTTAGGATTCTTACCTAATCTATGACATCTATGACAATCTATCTATTACCTAATCTATTCTTACCTATCTTCTATGACAAAGCAAAAAGATTTTTCCATGAATGCAGTAATTTAAATTGCCAAACGCTCTTGAGTTTGCAAGGTATGGCCTAGTTTTGTATAGCATCTTATATTCAGGCCTTTTGGAAGCTGCTGAGACATACTCTGTTTCAAATATAAAACACATGGCATCTGTCTGCTTAAGAGCAGCTCATATAGGAGTAGTTGCAGTTTTGGGGCTCCTGAAAAAAAAACCCTGACAATGAATTCTGTTATTAGTTTAGCAAACTTGCCATAATAAAAAGCACAATTATTTCTCTCCCTTCCCACCATGTTCCAAGGCCTAGATTTAGTCCCACAGCTTTTCGGTAATTCCCTCGCAGCCTGTGTGTTTCACACATGCTCAGGTCTCTTTTCCCTCTCTCGTGCTTGGCCTCTGAGTCCTCTCACCTGAGCCCAAAGCCTTCCAGGTGCTACCAGGGTGCGGGCACCCAACGGCTCCGGCTGATTGTCTGTCCGAGGGCTGGTTGCTTTATATAAAGTGAAATGAGGGGAAAGGATCAAAGTGAGACAGAGCACTCCTGAAATCAAACTAGTGATGTATCTATCAGTAATTGCTATGAAATGACTCTTTTTTTAGCAGCTGAATCTAGCAATAATCTTGCTGGTGAACGGGAGACGTATTTCTTATTTTCAAAAAAAAAGCACAAGTAATATAATCGCATCTATCTTGGTATCCTATTTAGGGAGGATGAATCTTTAATTAAGGGCTGATTCTGACTTTTACATCCACGAACACTAATCAGCAGTATTTCTGCTGAAGTCAACAGAAAGGTCCAACATAGTACACAGGTGAAGAAAACACTCAGGCTTCCCTAATATGATGAAAGTTTTTTGAATGCTTAGATCTCAATAAAAATGTCCTTATCCTCCAAAAATCATTCTCAACTGTTTGAAAAACACATTCTGACCCAGTATTCCCATCATCCCCCTAATCTGCTTACGCTCTTGTTTGGGCTTTTAATTAAAGGTAGTGGGCAAGACCCATCCCTCCTGTGGATACTATTGTCTGTCAGGTCTGCTGGGACTGCACACCCAGGATTTTATTTTCATTTATTTTTGAAGTAGAAAAACTTAACTAGCACAATTAAAAAAAAAATAAAATTATTATGTCTGGGATTTTGCAAGCATCCAAAGAAGAAAGTGAATGGCTATATATTCATGTAAAAATCCATATTTATGGGATTTTTTTCCTTTTTTTAAACATTTCTCTTTTCAGTTCAGGATATGGAAGAAAATAAACTGTCCACATTTCTAGTAATTACAGTGCAAGTAAATCTGGGATTGGGCTGGGTTAATTCTTAGAGGTTCTAGCTACAATGTTACAGCAGGATTAATCTATAGGGTTTGGGTTTTTTTAATGCAGAGGGCTAGGGCACAAACATATTATTAATTAGAAGTCAATCTGTCCCTAGGGGGACTACATTCACTGCCTGCATTTTAAACTCGTATTTAGCTTTAAGAAAAATGATGGATATTTTCCCCCTTTCAGTTTCTCAGTTGCTTCCTTATTTCTCTGTAATCCTTTTGTTTTGCAGTGGGACGAACAGCTGGACAACAGAGATCGTATGCAGACTATTGACTTTTTCAATCTGTTGGCTGAACTGGAAAACACTCAATAATTTTCATTTGGGTTGAACTTGTGTTTTGCTTCATTTTGGGAGGGTTACCATTATTTTCCTATTTTTCTCTTTAAAACAACAAAATGTAAGCCATTTATATAGAAATGTTGTTTCAACAGCAAAAACCCCTACAAAAATCTTTAACGAAACACTGTAACTTCATCCTTTCTCATCTCACATTGTTTAATTGATTTCAGAAACCCCATGATTGGTTTGTTCAACCTGAACATCCATTTCTTGCTGAACTTTTTTTTTTTTTCCCTATAAAATTGCACCCGGAATGGATGCTGGGGCTGAGTGACAGCAATAAGAGAAAACCTCACAGTGGTCACAGGATTCTTTTCATGTGCAAAGGTGTTGTTGGCCTTTGCTGCAAGGATGTTATCGGTGAGAAGTCCTCACTAGCAGGTCTCTGGTCTAATACACAGTCTTCCAGGCTCATGAAATGGGACTTATTCCCATTTTGGCTAGACTGGACCAGTGAAAAGTCAGTGGCTTTTTTTTTTTTTTTCCCTCTGCATTTATGCTGCAGAAGAGCATGATAATTTACCTGTACAAGAATCTGTACCTCAGCTCTCATTTGGTGTGATTCCTTGGAGATTTAGGGGACACTTTTGTTATTTAAATTGCACATTTCTACAGCGGGCAATTTCAAATTCTATAAGCTTGTGAGGTTCAGACATGGTTTTCTGAAACTAGAGTTCAGGTCTCTATTTTGAGAAACAGGTCTTGTTCCGCTCACTGTACGCTTCCCAGTGCCGCAGCCCTTCAGCCAATAAAACCAAGTAATGACAGTTTATTACTTCCCGGGAGACAGGAGATATACTTCACAGGGACATGCGCATCTCCCAGCCATGGGGATCTTTGCTATCTCTACATTGCACTGATACCAGATTTTCCCAGTGACAGTTTTTCATGTGTTAATCGGGCAGTGTCTGATGAGCATGAAGCCTGTGTGGAGATGACAGTCGGATAGAGTAGAGGAAACTCACTTTATCCCTCATCTTCTACTTACCACTCCCTATTCTTCCTTCCGTATACCATATTTTTAGATGCCTTTAAGAACCTTTTCCCTGAGACATCCCCAAGTTTGAGCTGCCTTAGGGTGAGGGCCAGGCAGGCTCTGGACATGCTGACCTGCACATTTATGCTCTTTATGCCTCTGCAACTGAGGAGAGTTTGGTTTGCAGAAAAGGATGTGGAAAATGGTGTGACCTGGGAAAAAAGGGAGGAGTAACAAAGCAAATGGCCCAGAGGAGCCCCGAGGAGCTGCTGCCACATGGGCTGGAGAGGGAAGAAGGAAATATGCAGTATTAGAGGACATGGATCTGTTGGGAGGCAAATGCAAACAAGTGGCAAATATTAGGAATCCAGACACTTTTCCCCTGTAACTGTATGAGCAGACACTTCCCACTGGTATGTGTTACAGCAAGAAGGTTCATATGAGGGATTCTTTAATTCCCCATTTCTTCCTCTGAGTTTTTTTTTGCTGTTTTTAGCTATTCTCTTTTTTAAGTCCCAGTGGTTCCCTAAGCAGATCTTAAGGTATCAGCAGAGATCTGACATTACTTATGTCTCCCTTAATGAGCCCATTGATCCTGTAATCCCACAAACAGCATCTCTTCCATTTCTTGATACTGTAATGCATTGAAGAGTTTATCTGTGCAGTAGCACACCTAACCACGTAAAAAGAAATTGCTACGTTGGAAACAACTTTTCAGGTAGTGGGCCAGTTTTCCTTATGAACATGTTATTTCTCTGGGCCTCCCTGTGCTCATCCTTAAATTCTAGACCCTGGCATGGTAACTATCTATGGCTTTTTAAAAGCCTGCTGACTTTCTCCCATCACCAGCTGGACTCTAGAGGCAGGCACTGTGCTGGCCAAACTCTTGCAACTCACTCTCTGCAATTTAGATTCACTGCTTATCATTAGAAAGGCCTGCTAGTTTTAAATTGATATAGCATCTTTGAGTCCTATGAATTATATATACACTATGTTGTACGTGATGGTAGAAACACGGTTGCAGAGAATGCTAAGAAGAAAAAAACGGTAAAGAACTTCAGCAGAAAATGGGTAAACTCTGAGCATATCCTGAGTACTATGTTGAGAGGGCTGCTCCTGACTCTCTGGAGTCACTGAAGACACAGAAATGAAGCACGAAGTGAAAAAGTCCTGCAGAGATTTTCAGACACCTCTGTCCTGTCACTCTGTGACAGCATGTGAAACACCAAAAAAAACTCCAGGGCTTCTGTCAAAACGAGGGGCAGGGTTTGCTAACTGTCGCTTCCATCACCAATTCATACTTGGTGAATCCTAGGATTTTTATTCAGTATTCGTTCCGTGCCATATACTGCAGTCTCCGGGGGAACCGAGAGCGTCTGCCTGGTGTGCAGTCCCCGGGGAAAAGCAGGGTGAGGCTCTGCTGCCTGGTTTGTAATTATCACCGCTGCTGCTTCACCTGATGGCTCCCGCTGCGGGGCTGCCCCCGTGGCCCCAGCCGTCCCACTGTAGGGAGTGAGGCCGGGACAGGACTGTGGTGCCTGCGGGACGCTGAAGAAGGCACCCTCGCCTGAAATGATGCAAAGAAGCGGCTTCCTGAGGATCACAGCACAGGTCAGCGGCGGAGCCAAGGCTGGGAGCTGGGCCAGCAGTCTGTGACAGTAACCGTCAGCAAGCAGTCCCAAAAAGCTGTAGAGTACATCCAGGGAAGAGGGAGAGGATAGCCTTCACCTCAATGTCCTTAATTTCTATTAAAAAAGCGTATACTTATACATGCTACATGTTTTTTAAATGGCCTTTTCTGGATATCTTTGTAATATGGTGTTTCTTGGCTGTTTTTCTTCATTCATATTAATTCTGAAGATGAAAAAAATCCAACTTTGAAAGCATTTCTTCCACAGCCCCTTTTCGATACTCCCTTCAGTTGGAGTAAACCGAAGGTGGCTGTGTGTGGCTGCGCCATGCAGCTCGGCATGGGATCTCTTCCACCCTCTCAGATGCCCCTCAGACTAAGCCAGGCCAGGGGGGATCACAGAATTGTCAGAGTTGGAAGGGACCTCTAGAGATCATCTAGTCCAACTCCCCTGCTAAGCAGGATTGCCCAGA
>JAOXJK010000001.1:190502609-190526681 GCA_025774025.1 Xenus cinereus
TTAAGTTTATAGAAGCCGTTTTGGGGAGGGGTGGCGGCGGGGGCGCTGCCGGCGGAGCTGCGGCGGCGGCGGCTCAGGTCGGTTCCGAGTGGGCGAGGGCGGCCTGGCGGAGGAAAAGCGGCTTATCCCACACACCCCCCGCTCCCGCTCCCGCTCCGCCGCCACCACCTCCGGGTTGCCATGGAGACGGGCGGGCGGCGGGGCTGTCAGTGAGGGATCGCACCGGGCACCGGCGGCGGAGGGGAGGCCGCGGCGGCGGCGGCGGCAGACATGGACTCGCAGTGCGACTGTGCCGAGCCCCCGGCCGCCGAGCAGCCGTCGGGGAGGATTAACAAAACCGCCTTCAAACTGTTCAAGAGGAGGAAATCGGGGGGCACCATGCCGAGCATCTTCGGGGTGAGGAGCAAAGGCGGGGAGGGGAAGGGCGCCGGCAAAGCGGCGGGGATGGTGCGGAGCCGGACGCACGACGGCTTGGCCGACGCCGTGCTGGAGAGCGGCAAGAAGGAGGAACCGGGCGGCGGCGGCGGCAGCGACCCGCAGAGCACGGAGCCGCAGGGCCGGGCGGCCGGCGGCCCCGGCCTCTCCCCCGGCAGCGCGGTGGCCAAGTCGCACAGCTTCTTCTCCCTGCTGAGGAAGAACGGCAGGGCGGAGAGCGGCAAGGCGGAGGGCGCGGAGCAGCGGGCCGGCGGCAGACAAAAGAAGGGGCTGAAAGGCATCTTCAGCAGCATGCGGTGGCATAAAAAGGACAAAAACGGCAAGGAGGAGCGGGGGGAAACCTCGGAGATCCAGTCCGGCCTTATCATGCCGGGGTCTTTGACCGCCAGCCTGGAGTGCATCAAGGAGGAGACGCCGAAACCTTTGTCTGAAACTCCGAGCGGCGCAGGGGACGTGGGGCTGGAAGCGCCGCGGGAGAAGGGCAGCGGCGAGGCCCATGCCTGGGCCCAGGAGCCCCCGGTGGGAGGTGGGGAGTCGCGGGACAGCGGTGTCCCCCCCGGCGAGGACCCTGCTGCGGCTGGAAGGCAACCCGAGGAGCCCAGCCGCGAGCGACCGGAGCCGGGCGCCGGAGAGGTTGGGACTGCGAAGGATGCGGCCATAACAGGTGACATTCCAATAACGACTATTCCCCCTGTTGAACCTCACTGTGATAGCGGTCAAGAGACGGCAGCCGCCCCTGACCCTTCCTCTGTTGATCCACCCTCAGAGCAATCGATTGATCGTATTTGTTTGATGTTTGCTGACGTGACTTCACTGAAAAGCTTTGACTCTCTTACAGGCTGCGGAGATATTATTGCGGACCACGAGGAGGATGTGGGCAGCGGGAGTGGCGGCTGCGGGAAGAGCGCCCCCGGGGCCAGCAAGCTGGGTGCCTCCAAGAAGCACCCCACCATGGTGGCCTACCAAGGAGGAGGGGAGGAGATGGCCAGTCCGGACCAGGTGGATGACACCTACCTGCAGGAGTTCTGGGATATGCTGTCGCAGACAGAGGAGACCCAGACAGAAGCAGGAGGAGGTGGAGGAGGGACAAAGAAGCCCGAGGGGTTGAAGGAGAACCGAGGTACCGAGGGGGCCCAGAACAGGGTGGCGGTGAAACGTGGTGGCCTCCACCAGATCCCCATTCACCTCAACCACAAAGAGGAGCAGAAGAGCAGGGAGAAGGATCAGCACGAAGGCGTCCCAAACAGTGACGAGGGCTACTGGGATTCTACCACCCCTGGTCCTGAGGAAGATGGTTCCACAAGCATTCAGAAGGAGACCATTCCCAGGGACAGCTACAGTGGGGATGCTCTCTATGACCTCTACACTGAGCCGGATGAGACCCCGCCAGCGGCGCCTACGGAGGAAGAGGTCGCTTGTGTGCCACGCTCCAAGCCCGTGTCTCCAATAACAACCACGTGCTCACTGAAAACACCCTCAAGCGCGCTGAGGGACTCCAAGATACCCATCAGCATTAAACACCTTTCATCACATCCTGCCAGCCATGGAGCAGACTCCAGTAACAGCCATCACGTTGCACACCATCACCTGGCCAAAAGTGAGATGCACAGAACAAAAATCCCCGTCTCTAAAGTACTGGTACGCCGGGTCAGTAACAGGGGCTTAGCAGGGACAACGGTGAAAGCTGCCACGTACCAGGACAGTGCCAAAAAGTAGTTGAGTAAGAGGTGGAGACAAAGTCGGACAGCAAGGTCGGTGTGTGAAAGTCTGAGTAGGAGACCACAGATAATGAATTAGTTTTACATCACCTGAAGAAAGGCACCAAAAAGGCTTACTTTACTGTGCTCCATGGGCCTGCACTTCTGAATCCCGTCTTATTAGACTATATGGCTGAATATAAAATAATCAACGTCTTTTTGAGCACTTTTTTTTACATTTGTATTGTTTTTCTGCAGCTCTAAACACTGGGGAGGTTCATTTTTACATGCCTTTTTGGAAGCAGGACTTGGATTACGAACCTAACTGAGCATCCTTCCTCATGCAGAGCAGTGCCATCAGTTCTTCAGGGGAACAGAGTTACAAAAGGAGCGACACGAGAGGTTCTCCAATACGCTTATCTTTTAATCATTTCTGGGGGAGGAGCGGAGGGTGGGCGCCTGGCTCCGAAAATGGTGTTTGCTCTCCGAGATGTTGGAAAAAAATGCCAAGCAAAAAACAACCAACCTAACAGGTATTTTACCTGCTGTAGGAACGAGAGCGCTGCTCAGAAGCAGACTTGATTGACTTGTGTGCAGTAGCTAACTAAGGAGTTAGGTGGACTTGTCTAGCAGGAAAACATATTTTTGTCTGTCTGTCTGTCTGGTTGGTTTTGATTTGGTCTAATGTAAATGGGTAACAGAGACACCTGACCTAGGTTCAGATGTTTACATCAATACTTGTCTGATAATGCATACAATCAGGTTCAGGGAAACATTTTACTAAATGCCAATAGATACACACTGTTCACATTTATACAATAACTTGCTCGCCATGTGTAAATATATACATATTTTAGCAGATTTACTCAATGCTACAGATTTTTTATAAAAAGAAAAAAAAATCACCCGTCTGTATTATCTAGAGTTTAAGCAAGAGTTAGTTTTTATAGGTAGATAATTTTACAGTTCTAAAATGATAGAACTTTGTGTAAGTACCTTAAATTAGAGCAAAACTCTGTTTTGTATGGGCTCATGCATCCCCAGATAAGTAAGTCTGAAGTGCTGATTTTATTCCAGTGGCACATTCCATGGGTTGGAGCTGAGGTTCTGACAGCATTGCCACTGCAAACCTCTATTTTCAGGGGTTTAGACAAAGTTGCTCTGGGCTTAAACCTTACAGAGAAGGAAGCCGGGAAAGAAAGGTGTTTTTTAATTATTATTTTTAAAAATATATAAAATTAGTTTTTGACTATTTAAAGAAAGTTTGGGTTCTCGTTGCTTTTTCTTTTCGTTCTTAATAACGTCAGAATAATTTTACTTTAAGAGAGAAAAAGAAATACAGTAAGCTAGTGGTACATAAAATGGTCTGATGAGCTTGTCTTTTATGAGAAATGTATTAATGGCCAGGACGTTTTTGAACAGTGGCTACTGTACGTGGGCATTGACAACATTTCAAAGAAATTTAATAGGGTTTTAATGTGCCTGAGGACATATTTTTATGATACACTGAAAAAGCTCCCAAAATCACTGAAGTCTAAGGGTAAATGTTATCTATTTACAAAATATTTTGATATAAGTATTTAATCATCAGACCACAGTTAATATAAAATATATGCTCCAGTGTATCTGAAAAATAATATACATTTTAAAAATATACGTGTTTATATTACGCAGAGAATCCTAAATTCACATAATTGAAGCGAATGGATCTGATCTTACATAGCAGTTGGTTTTATTGTCTCTTAAATCAAAAGAAAAAAAAAGGAAAATAAATATACAGAATATACATTTGAAGGATATTAAGGTTATAGACAAACCATAAAAGGCTGGGAAATGCCATAATAAGAATAGTATATATGTATATGTGTGGTTCACTGGGGAAATGACCTTACAGTCACAAGGGTAAAATTGGCATCTATTTCTGAAATTACTGCAGGATTTAATACCAAACTGCAACGCCCCAGTGAGCAGGGAGAAAGCGGTAGCTTTCCCCATCAGTCCCTGTTTTCGTGGTTTGAGGAAGAACCTTAATACGCTTCAAAGAAGATTATTTTATATGTTTTCTTTCTAACGTGTATGTATGTGTGTGGTTCTCTACATGCCTACTCACACAGACGTGTTGTACATATGCATGTGTGGTCAGAACGCGCCTCCTCCCGGGGTCCGTGCCCCCCCGGGCGAAGGCGCACACCCCTGCACACTCGCGCTCGTGCGAACACAGCCACGCGTGCACGCTCCCACGCACAGGCTGAGGGGATGTGCTGTAGATCTGTCTCCGAACACGCCGGCGGTGATTTCCTTTGCCTGAGAAAGGGATTTGCATTTGGCCTGACTCTGCTTGTGCATTTTAGAAAGTTCGAGCTGAAATACCCTCGAAAGGGGGAATGTACAGAGCATGGAATATTACCCTGGTCCTCAGCCCTAAACCTAACATTCCTGTTTCTGTTCTTCCGTTTCCATTCGACTGGAAGGGACACATCTTTCCTTGCATGCCAACTCTGCAGAAAAATCATAATTCCCCATTTTGTTGTAAGGACAAATTGTGCAGAGAGATTCTATAGGGCACTGGAAGTTGAGAGGGAGGGAGGACGTGGTGAGCTTGAGGGAGTACCCTCAAATCTGGAAGCACTGGGAACAGGTAGTAGGAGTGGTGCATCTTTAAAACCACTAGAAGATAGGAGCTACCGTCTCTACAGGACTCGTGTGTGGCTAATTATTCCTCATATGCATTTTGTTTTGCGTTGTGGCATGTCTGTATTGAGAAACCAATGGAGTGACGCTAGACTAGCTCCCTCTCACCTAATGACTAACACGAATCATCATTAAAATGCTTTGGCTTCCCTTCATTTTTCTCTCTCTCCTTTGTTTTCCGCCCTGTTTTTCCTCCCTCCTCTGCATGCTGCTGGGGGGGCCTTCCTCCTCGGTGGGACCCCCCCGGTGTGGAGCGGGGAGCCCTGGGGTTGGCAGCCGGGCACGGGGTGGGAGGGTGGCCGGGCTCCCGCCGAGGCCAGGTGCTCCCCGGTCGCTCTCTCGGTCTTTCCATGGCGTACCCAGCGTTCCTACATTTTGCAAATCTCTTGGCGGTTCGTTTGGCTGCTTGCTATGTACATATTTTAAGGACAATCATATCCTTAAAAGGAAAATGGGAAAGTAGCTTGTGGTAGGGCGTCAGCGTTTTGACTCCTTGCGACATACTGACGTTGATTCAGGGTAATGGTTGTGTGAGAGTAAAAATATAATTTAAAGCTCAAATTAACTTTGTATTTATAAAACTCACTTTTGTCTTTAAGCCATCTATGTTTTTTATTTCAAAAGGTAATAGAAAATTTAATATTTGGTAGGGCTTTCGATTTTCATAGAAATATATTTGTATAACTCCACACAATGCCTAAAACAATCATTGGAAGGAGGTTCAGAGGCTTTCTTTAGACCTAGATTTAATTACTGAAAGATCCCTGCAAAATACTGTGAGATACCTAAGAACAAACAGTTAATGGCTTGCTGGATTTAAAGGCTGAGACATAAAGAGGTAATAGTCCTGAGGCATTCTGTGATGGTTTGCATTCTTATTTATGTTACCCGGTTCAAGCATATATTTTCTTTGGCTTTGGTAGGTATCAAGGTAGAAGTGGTGTTCTGAGTCCCAAAGATAACATTCCCAACAATGTCGTCTTTTTTATTTTCTTAAAGAATACTTTTCTTTATTTGTTTTATTTGTTATTTTGTGGTCTGAACAATGCTTTGTAATTATCAGCTTGTACGTAATTCATAAAGGATTTTATAGATCAGGACTTGCCATTTAGTTATATATGTACTCTTTGCACTTTCAGGTCACTACTGGTAAATTTTGTATGTTCTTAGAGTATTTCTATATATTGCATAGTGTTTTATAGCTAGCTATCTACAGTGATTTCAGTGGTACACATTCCTGTCCTATATATCAGCACAAAAGATTTCCTTTCCGTAGCATGAAATGATGTTTTTGTGGACCTCTTTTGTCATGATAGGAGTTACGTTTCCTGTACTGTATGTGTGGCCTGGAACAGATATAAAGGGTCTTATTTTCTCTGTAGTGCGTATGCATTTTGCTCTTGCCAGTAATAGGACTCAAGCACACGTAGTAGATTTCGGAAGAAATTCCATGACTAGAATAAGAAAAATCTATGTTCAGTCTTATTCCATCAATCACCAGCATTTTCTTCATCCACTGTGAGTATCCTCACCGCCATCCAGGGTAGTAGAGGACTGAATCTTAAAAATTACATGCATAGATGTACACTATGAAAATTAATTCACTGATTATTTTTTAATGACTCCTACTAAATTATTTATCTAAGCTAAGCGAATATTGCACCAAAGTCTTCAAAACGTCTGATACAGATGGCATTTTCAGTAAGATGCTGTAAGTGCAGATGAGCCAAATTAACAGGCTTTGCTTTGCAAAGCAAAACCTTGTTTTTCCTTAAATTTGTAGTACTGAGTGAGCTTGCAGATAAAAGGGAGCCATTGATTCTGCTACATGGCCATGCTCAGAGGTTTTTTCCCCCCCTGTTCTAATGGACTACTTTCAGAAAAGGCTTCTCAGCAAGATAATGGCATGAAAGAGACAGTTCACAGTAACAATAGCCACTTACAAGGCAGATGGTTATCTAACAGCCACAATGGGGGACCCTGAGCAAGGTGGCCTGAAAATGTATTTTCGTAGTTATTGATATGAAAGGCTGAGGCTTCTGTCTTGGAAAAACAAATTGACACTGACTCACAGACGCTGCAGAAATGAGTCTTGGCAGATTTTACACGTGACAGCTTCTGCAGGTTTTTAATTTTTTTTTTTTTGGCTTTTCCTTTTTTGTTGTTGTTTTTGCTTTGTTTATGTTTTCATTGTGATGACATAACCCCACGTGTCCAGGCAGAATTGCACAACAACTGACTCTTCTGAGATTCAATGCTGAGAATACACTGTCAGTTGTCTTCAGTGGCCTGGGACTGCTCCCCGCTGAACATCCCTCCTTGCATTGAGGAATGGGAGGGATGAGATGATGGGATTCCCTTGTCACGAGCCCATGGGCTGTTTACTGTGAGCGGGACGTATCTGAATCTCTCTTGCTGTTTGTGTTCAGGGGACAGTTTGTTTTTAATCTGACTCAGAAATTTTTTAGCTCATCATTAGCACACATGTTGTCTTCCTCATGAGCATCTTGGCTAGGAGCGGTTGGCTTTGATTGGTGTTTCCTAGGTCCATTTCTTGTAAAGAGAAATGGAAGAAGTTGCTGTATGCAAGGGAATAAGCTATATCCACTCAATCCACATCCTGGAGGCCTTTATTCCTGCAAAAGCAGGTTGTTAAAGCTCTTCCTGCTGTAGAGGGCTTCTCCATTCAAACCAGTGAGGGCTATTGCCTGGGACCACTTTTTTTTTTTCTCCTCTGACTTTTGTTCCCTCTCAGCCATACTGCAGTAGCTTGGGAAACTGAGGTTTTTGACCTATCGCTCCAGCACTAGAAAAGAGGAGGTGCTGCCAGTGTGTTCTTCAAGGGGGCTTTGCTCCTACTTGGTCTGGAAAAAATGAATTCACTTTCAGAAGAAACTGCAAAGGTATTTAGAACTGAGATCTCTGCTGTGTGATCTCATACACGTGGGTGAGAATGTTGAGTGATATTTTGCATAGAGTGGAATATATCCCTCCACTTTCCTGTTGTGGACCATCTAGCAAATCTAGCAGGAAAGCATGTCACTCTTCTGGGAAAGCCCAGAAGCTGTTTGTTATGGAGACTGTGCCCAGATTTTCTTTATCTTTGGTAAGAACTGCTTTTCTTTTTCCTCTGTTTCTGCTTTTCTTTTTCCTCTATTTCAATAAATAGAACCAAAGTTGCAGTGGAGAGAGGAAAAGGTTACGTACTTCACGGGGCAAGGAGTTTAAACTGCTAGGCTGAAAGGTTTCTTGTAGCAGTGGCTAAAAGAAGATTGCTTTGCCTACTGTAACATCACATGCAAGCAATGCTCTGAAATAGAAGCTGATCCAGCTACGGCCACAAACCTAAAAAACACTGAGAAAACGTGACTATCTCCTTCCAAGGCCCATTTGTTCTGTGGCAAAGCTTCCACTAACTCCAGTAAGAACTGGAGAAGGTCCTCAATCTCTTAATCTTTAAGGAAATAGGAAGTGGTTCTTAAATAAGTCTTCCCTTTTTTTAAAGATGAACATTATTCAGGTGATTGTGCAGTCTTTTATATTATGTAGTAGTATTTTCACTGATCTGAATGCAAAACGTGTCTTTCCGTTGTTCTTCCATCTTAACAAGCAGTCACTCCCGCACATAACCCCAGTGCTCAGCATGTTTAAATTACAGCTAACACAATCACTGCCTTCCTGAATTTAACTTGTGATGGCAAAACCAGGACCAGATCCTTTCCAAAGCACTAAAACCCCTTCTTACTGTGTTATTGTTCTTGTTTATTGATATGGTAACTAATGATGCCTCCCTTTAATTGTTTCACAGCCACATCTTAAATCTGTTTTTAGGGAGACCAGTGCGTAGGGATTGGATGGTAAGAACTTTAACATATTTTTATTATTTTGGATGATGTTGCATCAAAACAGTTGCTATTTCAGTATCAGGTTGTTTCCATGGGCTTTTTATGCAGATGCATTGGAAGCTCTGAACATAATGTGCTCGTAAAAGAAAATTGGCTACATCTGCTTTGAATTAAGCCTGACCTTAAAATGCAAAAGCTTCACATCTGGTGATGTTTCTTGGTTAATGGCAGCAAAGGGGAAGGTCTGCCCCAACTCACCTGCACCCCACGGATTTGGGGTGCAAGGCACTGTTAGCGGGAGAATTTGCTGTCTAACCCTGCCCTGTGGTCCCACCAGAGGGTTCTGGGGTGTCACCGTGTGGAGGTGTCTACCAGGCTGGACAGCAGCAGGAAAAGCCAGGGTGGTGGTGCTGTGCCAGGATAGGAGGGTTGATAGGGTGGCTGGGAGATGGGACGAAAGCAAGGGCTGGACCTCTGGTTCCTGTGGAAAAAGAATTAAACATACGCCTATAAAATCTGGCTACTTTTTTTTTTTTCCCTCCTTGCATTAGCGCTTGGATTGCTGTGTTACACTGAGTTAGGAACCAGAGTCTGGGTGCGTTGAAGCCAGTGGTCCTGCCAGTGGACTATGGTGTGACTGCTCTCATCAACACCTGAGCAGTTTCTGAAGGCAGTTTTAGCACAGAGACTTCCACAAATCCCCTGTAGCCCAGCACTGACCTGACCTGTGGCATCTTCCTGCGCTTCCATCCTCGTTTTTCCAGGGGGGTGCGACGACCCAAGCCCTTGGCAGGGGGGTGAGCACTGGCTGCACCTTTGCAGCCCAAGGGCAAGCGTGGGGGAGTGTGAGGCACACCGTGCAGCAGCACTGGATCCTAGCTAGAGTGCAAGAAGCTTTCTGCAGCACGTGGCTTGATAAAAGTGAGGTTATCCTGCTTTTCAAAAGAGGGAGCAAGACTAAAGCGGTTGCCTTTATGTAAACGTGCAGCAAATCCTCTGCCATGGGACAGACTGTAACAGCTGGACAATATCTCAGTCCACCAGTATTCCCTCTGAAATCAGTGGATCTGTTAGTGGTTGTGGTTGTTATTGAGTGGAGATCCTGTAATTTGGCCCCATCTGAATTTTCCTCGCTATGTTTGTCAGCAGAGTCTGTCTCGGAAAAGCTCTGGTGTTGAGGCTTGTGGCCCTGTTGAAATGGGGGATGAGGTTTGAAGGTGGCTGGTGGAAAATGCAGATTCAGTAAGTCCGGTAAAAACACAGCCTGGCTTCAGTCTTTTATGACAGCCCAATTCTGCTTAAATATCATGGTGTGCCTGAGGAAAATGTAGCAGGGACTGATTCCACACCGCATATGACAAACCGATGCTCTTGGGGTTTCCTACGTGCTGAAAGGACAGATGTGTCCTGTTAGAAGTCACTTAACCTGTTCCTATAAGACGAGTCACAGCTGACAGATCACTGTTAATTGCAATTTCCCCTCGTATCTTTTGTGCCAGGCACCGCCAGTAAGGTAGAATACGAACTATTCAAGATAACGAGCGTGTAAACCAGAACTCCTCGCTCTTCTTATCTAAATGGTTTGCTAATAATCTGACGAGTCTGTGTGCAGCAACTTTTTATTAGTGAGAGCTCACAACGCTCTGGGGGGTGTTTTTATAACAGACTGTTAGACACACTCTGCTCCTTTCCACTTCTACAAACTTCGATGAGTATGTGTCTCCTCCAATCACTGTATTTACAGCCTAGCTGATAGCAATAGATGTCTTTCTTCCCTGGCAGTTCACAAGGATATACTAATCAGTGTTTATTATATTTTTAATTCTGTAAATATTTATTTTGGTACTCTGTGTATTTATTGGCACTGATTCTGGTGTTTGCTTATGTGTCATTGTAAATGTTGATGGTTTCAATAGTCTTGCTTCTAATGAATGTAAGGAACTCAGACTAACTGCACTTTTCTTCCATTCAAAAATCTTACAGTGAAAATTATTCCCACTGTCATATTATGTGTTATAATGAATACAGTTAATAAAATCAGTTGTCACTTTTCATTGATGAACGTGAAGGTTACTTTTTGATGTTTGAGCTAGAGATAGAGCCAATCTATTCAGTGCACTGGAAAATACCAGGCTTTTGAAAGCAAGACATTAGAGAATTGTGTCCCCAAATAACATAAAAGAGAATAATTGGGCATGCGTGCACTTTCCCTTTTTTATGCAGAAATGCCTTTAGCAGTTTTACTAATAACATCATAGAATAACTAGACTAAATTCGTTATTTAGGGGAGGGCTTTCATAAATGAGAGAGTTTTGGACTTCTGGTCTTCTGTTTCATCAGTGTGTGGTTTTTTTTTTGTTTTCCCCTTTAAACCACTTAGACAATGGAAATGGACTGAGTTTCATTTTGGTTTTCGAGTAAGCTTTGCTTCCTCGTTCTCCTTCTTGGGAAGCCAGCTGGGAAGCTGATTCTCTTGGTACAAATTGACTTTGGAGTTGCAGTTTTGGTGTGACAGCTAGAACATGCAGTCTGCTGTAAGCTGCATTTCCCACCTTTAAAACTGTGACTTGACTGCTGTGCCTACAAAGTGACATTTATTAGAATGTCTGTTTTGCAACTTTCTCAAAATTTCTTGCATCTAGAAGATGCATAAAGCATTTGCATCTCTAGTTTTAACCCTTAAGCTTCTTTACTTCACTTAGCTATGTAGCACTGTCATGATAAGGGTTCTTCCGTGTTACTACTTGTCCGTGGAAGATACTGGACGAGCCAGAATAAGAACTGGAATAAAGTCTGCTCATAAGTTTTCAAGGAAGAGCAAAACAAAAGGTATGGAAGTGCAAGTAAGGACATGGTGACACAGTATAAATTGATCCTATGTTCACAAAAGCATAACTCCTCTTTCCGGTAGCTGGAATGAGGCCGAAGAAATGTTTTACCAGTGATTTAATGCACAAGCAACAAGATGAGTTGTGGTTTAAATTATTCTCTGCTACAGAAGATTGCCTGTGATTACCTTACCTGGGTCCAAGTATAGCTACTAGGATTTTGGGGGGCAAAAGGGTTGCAATGAAGTGCAGGGCAAAAGTACAGCAACCTCATAAATCTTGGTAACTGTAGATCTGTGTGATGCAGCTGTTAACAACTTCCATAAAACCAGACTACAGTAGCCACGCAGATCCACTGTGACAGAAAAAATTGAAAAGTCTTCTGAAACCAGGAGACTTGGCCCAAATATTCTTTTTGAAATCAAGATGAAGAGGCTTAGTTTCCAATATTGAACTAAAAACCCCTTCCCAATTAAGACCAAGATTGGTCATCCCTGACAGCACATCTCTATGATTTTCATTGCCACCTTACTGCAAAAGTGTTTGCAATGGGCATGATGACCTGGAAATCTCCCTGTGACCCATTCACAGAAGATGAATACTCCATCCAGTTTGCAAATCTAGCAAGCAAGAAAGAGAATATTCTTGACTCCAAATAATTTGTAAGGAATATTGGCAAGACTAATGGACCAGTCCACTGACTGTGAGTGAGTACTCGTCTCATTTTAAATCCTTCCCCTTGAATCATGGTATTTTTCCCTTTCAAAGTGATCATACAAGGAGTTATTTACTAGGAGCTCACATTGAGCAGACGCGTTCTCCTACCTACCACGTTGCACATCTGCTTCCAATTAAAACTATTCCACAGTGCCCTGAGGGGGATGGGAAGGAGGCTCAAAGACTCTGCAGAGGGTGATTTCAGCAGCCATGGATGCCCCTGTGGCAGCTGAGGACTGAGAACCTGCTTCATCTCTAATGACACGTCACTCCTTTTGCTCTGCAAAGATGCTTAGCACTAGGCTCAGATATTCAGATAGACCCTGGGAACAGGAGGTCTCCTGTTCTGACTAATGAAGGAGACTCGCCCTCGACCAATATGTGTATTTTTTCCAGCTTAAATGAATATTTTTAAAAAGATGTAAGTGCAGTTCCATAGCTACTATTCTTAATAGGACAAGACAAATGCAAGGAGTCTGTGGAAGTGTAACTGCCCACAGCTACTCCAAAGGCAAACAACCAACCCATGCTGATGCTGCCTCTTTATGCACAGACACTTCACAAAGTGGCTTTATGCAGCGCTCCCACGTGAATCCCAGGTGAGATGACCTAGAGCCAAGGGTTGCCACCAGAGGGGAGGGAGGGCTTGTGCATTCTGACAAAGCGCTGGTCTAGAGCAGGGACGTCCAAGTCCCTCTTCCAGGGGCTTGTGACCTGATTTACAGAAGGCTGCAGGTACCACATTTTAAAGTCTGATCCACAAAATCAGCTGCACCCAGCTGTGGTGATGCTCAGAACTTGCGATAAAATTTCAGTATCGCCTAAGCACCTGCACCAGGCAGGCTCAAAAGCTTTGCTTGTCTGGGTCTGCTCTACCATGTGTCACGGTGGGAGTCCTCCAGCCCTGTCAGCCTTCTCTGTTGGTGTCACTTGAAATTCGTAGGTCCCTTGTGCAGAGGAAAGATTTGAATAAGATCCTCTGGGTGAAGGTCCCAAAAGAGCAGAGGTTGACTGGGTAGAGGAGCAGCAGCATCATGGAGGTGGTGCGAGAGGCTGAGGCAGCTAAACCTAGGGCACCTCTCGCACCACCTCCAGAAGCCTTGTGGGCATCTCTCCTGCTTCTCAGGGAGATGGTTGCCTCCAGGGCAGCTACGCGGCTCAAGGTGCTTCAAGAACATATTCAGCTGTAGGCTACCGCAGCGTGGGAACAAATGGTGCCGAGCTCCTTGCATGGAGCTCGGAAGATGCAGGTGACATGCAGAATGCAAAGTAAACAAAAATCCTATGGCCGAAGAGTATTTTAAGGACAGAAATTACGCTAAATCTTTATGTCATGTAAAGCAAATCTGTTCCATTCCTGCCCAGCCCCATTTCTTCACCTGTAAAGATGAAAACACAACTTATTTTTGCAACAAAATAGGTTTGAATAAATAAATACAAATGTGTCTTAGTAAATATGAGTAGTGAAAAACCTGCTTTTGATTATGGCTGTGAAAATACTGGACACAATCTAAAGTGGACACGAAAAAACCATCCATCCTATGAAAATTATGTAGAGGATCTGAAAAATGATGGTAACAAAAATAAACTGGATTGTTCTGAGTATTTCTTAAGGAAAAATAGAGACAGATAAGAATTCCACGAGTCTTGGTCTATCTTTGCAGTAGGGATATATTACATCTACACGTGTCAATCTCTGAGTTTCTACTCTTCACATTTTTGACTAACAGATTTTGCTTACTGACAGATAACAACTCATACAAAAATGCAGCACTTCCAGTGGAGAAATCAGTCCTGCTTATAGATGTCTTTTTTTCCCCCATGTTAACAAATTAGGCTTTTGATCCTTCCAATTAGACCATATCCAGTCATTATCATGCCGCTTTTAAGGTCTGACTACGCAGCTGCTGTGTCTGAACAGCTTTGTTCAAATCAGTAAGAAAGGCTCATATGCAGCAACTGCAGAAATGGTGCTTGCATCCTTCGCGGAGCTGCCTATTGCTGCTTGGAATATTTAAGTCTATCATCACTATATGATGTTGAATTGGCCTGTATTTTTTTTTTCCTGGGGCCTGATAGAAACCTCCATAAATCCGCAAGTTTTATGAAAAAACAGTTGGACCAGATTACACAGTTCAGTTAACTTGTCTATGCTGGATCTTAATTCGCTCTCAAGATGTAAGATGTATTCAGACCGATTTAAAATAAATGACTGTATCGGAAAACAAAACAGACATCAGAGCACAAGCATAAAGGCGAATGTCAGCCCCTGGCCCTGAAACGACTGGGACCCTCAATCCGAGCTATGAAACCTTGCATTTCTGCCTCAGCGCAGGCAAACACGCAGTGCTATTTATAGCACAGCCTTTTACTACCCTTCTGTCAGAATAGGCTTCATCGGAGGATTTACATGACTCACCAAAAGCAAAAGCCTTTTGTACTTGTTTCCCTAAGAGAAGGCCAGTGTGAAGCTGGTGTTCGCTGGGCCGAATTACAGAAAATATCAGTTACTAGAAAACCAGTTACTAATTCAAAGGCATCTGTTACCATGGCATAGGTCTCCTCTTCCCTCTCCATGCCCCAGATTTAGCACCAATGATGGCAGCTTAGTGAAAGCTCAAAAAGAACGGTTCTTACTTCTGAAAAATAAAATGCATAGTCAAGGAAGACCACAGGTTTTCATGGCAACTAAGGAGTAAAGAAAGGGTTAAGACTTAGGAGATGGCTCTGAACCAATAAACAGCACAAAAGATTCCTATTAGCAAATCAAGAGCCCAATGTGCTCTCTTTTCCCCCCTTGTATCTTCAATTAAACCCTTTGGGCCATAAAGTTACTGTTCCTGCCAAGGACAACAATCAGCATGAGGTGATTATTTTAGATTCTGCTACATACCCTGAAGTCTCATGAAAATGAAAACCAACCTTCCCTTCACCCTCTGATCCGATTTCCAGGGCAGGGCAGGCCCATCAGCTAGTCCCCATCCTTTCATCTCGCTGTGCCAGCTGCAAGCACCCAGGCTTCCCCCAGAGATGCCACTTTCTCACAGACGCATGCCTCTTCCTGCCTTCCAGATGGCAGTGGGCTTCTTAACAAGCTCCCCGATTTCTCTTCCCCCCTTGGGATTTCATTTCGATGTTATTGTGTCACGTCTGCTTTTCCTCCGGTCGGATGATGTGCAGGAGCATGAGATGCAAGAGAGGTGACCAACCTGCAGCTCCTGTGGCCGTTTCAGACCTCCCCACTGCAGAAATGCCCCCGTGCACGATCACTAACGCTCTGGTGGGCCAGTGACAGCCCCTGCCCCA
The DNA here is from genome assembly GCA_025774025.1 of Xenus cinereus. Lineage (NCBI taxonomy): Eukaryota > Metazoa > Chordata > Aves > Charadriiformes > Scolopacidae > Xenus > Xenus cinereus. Next base: position 190,518,129 of record JAOXJK010000001.1, read on the forward strand.
GCTGCCAAGCAGAGGTGAGGACCACTTTGCTGAGCTTTGCAGGCTGCTTGTTTCCTTGTCTTGTTCTGCATCACTGAACTTACTCTTTCCTCCCTAGGGCTTTTCCGCAGGGCTTTTCGAGGCTCGCTGGTGCTGTTCCGGGGCTGTTTAACATGCCTCGGGAAGGAGGAAAACGGCTGCAGAACAGGGCAGGGAATTGGAGTCAGGCTGTGATATCCTTTCACAGATGCCCTCTGTGACCTTCAGTGCTAAACTCCACCTCTTTGCTTTTTCCACCTCTAAATAGGTATTGTGATCCTTCTATAGGAAAGTTTTTATGTAACCAATACCTTCAAATTTTACCCCACTGACTGTGAAGCAATTTGAGACGTGAGTAGGGGCATAGTCTCTCTTTTACATTCTCCCCATCCTGCCCAGATTCACCAGGGCCAGATGTGGCCACAACCTGAACAAGAAGAAGGGAGGAAACCCCCTCTTTCCTATCTTTTTTTTTTTTCTGCATGGGATGGCAGTGGTAAATATCCAGGGTGAGGATTTGGCTGAAGAGGGGCCATGGAGCTTCCTTTTCCTCCCCCTGCTATGGTGCTGGTGCCCGAGGGCTGTGCAAATGTGGGATTAAAGAGCGGGAGAGGAAGGGTGTCAAGGGGAATTACAGCAGTGAGAGAAGGGTGTTACAGTCCTCAGCTGAAGCCCCACAGTAGGAATTCTCCACAGAGAGATGTGGGGGCTAAAATGTCTTGAGCCTCTTGATATATCTGTCCTTAGGCCTGGCTACAGATGGTTTTGCCATCAGGTGGCCTTTCTGTAGTGTTCTGCACGACTTTGACCTGCTGATGGCCACAGACTCTCCACTTTCATGAAACTAATTGAAGAAACACCAGAGTAGAAAGTAATACCAGTTATAAAGGGATGTTCTGCCTTGTCCCTCATTTCCAGTTTTCCACTAGGGATGGCAGCAGTCGTTATTCATTGCTCCCACCATGCAGCCAGAAGGCAGCTGTCCTTGGGATTTGATGAGCCAGGTGTTGAGCCTCGCAGAGCGATGTGGTGCCATGGCTCTGGGAAAGGGCATGTAGGAACTGATATATTGGTTGAACTGGTGACCCACCTGATCAAGAAGTCTACTGCTGTCCACAGCTGCCAGCAGAGGAGATATTTTACAAAGACACATAAAGATGCTATTGTGGATAATTATGTTTGGCAGAAGAGGTACCTTTGTAACTTCAGGTAGTGATATGTCTTTGTTTTGATGGAAGTTGTTTGTATGGCTTGTTACCACCGAGGAAATTATTCTGACTTGCATAAATATTCACTTCTAGTGAATCTTTTGAGGTCCTTTGCTTCAGTAATATCCTGTGGCTAAGAGTTCCACACAGTCATTACATTTCACTAAAAGAGAGAAAGGAAAAAAAAACCCACCTTATGAGATGTAAGGGAAATGCTGAGGAAATTTTAGGTGCTACGTAATCAATTTTTAATTGGGCAGGCTCAAAAAAAAAGAAAGGTAAGAGAAGGAGAACATCCCAGTGAGGTGTATTATATTGCCATGAGATTGTCTGAAATGGCCTCATGCATGACTCAAGTGTTTACAAAGGAAAAAGTCAAGTTTTGGTGGGGAGGAACCTCTGGCGGTCATCTGGTCCAACTCCCTTGCTCAAACAGGGCCACCTAGAGCCAGTTGCCCAGGACCATGTCCAGCTGGCCTTTGAGGAGGGAGACCTCCCTGGGCAACCTGTTCTAGTGCTCAGTCACCCTCACAGTGGAAAAATGTTTCCTGATGTTCAGAGGGAACCTCCTGTGTTCCACTTTATGCCCATTGCCTCTGGTCCTCTTGCTGGGCACCACTGAGAAGAGCCTGTCTCCATCCTTGCTTCAGGTATGTATATACATTGATGAGATCCCCCTAAGCCTTCTCTTCTCCAGCATGAACAAGACAGATGTTTTCTAGGAGAAGTGTCACAGGTCATAGCACTGCCAGAACCACATTGGAGAAGCATGCCAGGGTTGGGAACTGTCCCTCCTCAGCCCCACACCCATGCACGGGTGCCTGCCTGGAACCCAGTGAACCTGGGGAACTTTTAGGACCATGTGCTGTCCCAAAAGGGAGAGAAGAGACATGCAAGCCCCGGTGCTGTGTGCGGTGGCTTGGGGCTGAGAGGTGATGGAAGGGTGGAGGGATTTCTTTCTAAGCGGCAGCACCAGCTTGTTCCGCCACAAACTGGTGCACAATGGCCTGAACAAGATCCATGCACCTCCTCACGGTAGGTATGATGAAGCTGCTGCTGCTTTTCCCCAAGTCCCAGCTCACTCTTCTTATTTCTGCTAGATACTCTTACGAAGAGATCATTTCCTTTATGAAACGTGAGGCACCAGCCCAGCAAGCTCTTGACTGTGCAGAGCAAATGATTTATTTAAGATGTCTTTGTACTTTGCTGTGGACTTTCAGCCTCTCCAGGCTGATGCTGGAGCCCCTGTGGTTTTACAGCACTGTGGTTTTACAGCACCGATAGATGAGACAGAAGGCATTGGCATCTGGAGAAACCAAGTCCATCCCAAGGAAATGTGTTCAACTAGAAAAGGCACTTGCAGGACCAAAAGACACCTGTGTTTGAGTCCTGCTTCTTCCACTCGCTTGCTGCCTCCTGCGTGTGAACCAGCCCACCTCTTCGCTGGGCATTCACACAGGCAAATGTCACTCGCTGGAGTATCTCCAGCCGTTCAAGTGTGGGTGCAGGAGAGGAGCCCAGTTTGTGGCTGCTTCTTCTCTCCAGGCTTGCGCTAGCTCCAGGGACCACACTCCCCTGTGACTCGAAGGTCTGACAAAAATTAGCTCCACGATACTCTTCATGGGGAGAGCTTCATCAGCAACATGTGTGATAACTTCCTGCCTCTTACCTTCCTCTGCTGCAGCTATTATCGGACCCTCCCATGTGGTTTTAGCAGCGTACTTCCACTGAGGACCTGGGCTTGTGGAAGGGCTTGTGTGCTGCTGAAGTGCCCTGGCTCTCAGTAGGCTTTGACCCTGCTCTTGGTGGCGGTGGATGAGAACTTTGCAAGTCGTTTAGGCTGGGAGAGGATCAGATCTTTGCAGATCTTTTCAAATCCCTCCAGTGTTAGAAGAGCTACAGTGCTTACAAGGCACAACTTCAACTTCTGTACAATGTATAATTTCCTTTAATTGCTTAAAGCGCTCTAATTTTTACACCGTTGTGAAAGGATCTTTGTTTACAATGATTGCAGAGGGTAATATTTCTAGCATGGGTAACCATGGCAATGAATAATTCTATTCTCAGGAACTGTGCCAGCTGTACTGATGTCTTATAGTAGCACTCAAGCAGTTTGCTAATGAGAGACTTCTCATTTATTGTAGGAGGACATTTTCCCGTGTCCACACATTAGCCTGTAGTTTCTTAAAAGCACATTCTTTATCTTTGTATGTGGAGAAAACAAAACAAAACAAAACAAACCAAGCAAATCTCAGTTACACAGCTCCTCTTGCAAGTAAGGTTTTCCTTTTTTTTTTTCTTGGAGTCTGTATTGTAAGACATATTATTTAAGGAAACTTATGGTATCCAATAGTCTGGTTTGCTTTTACTACCACCTTCTAAAATAAGGATGAGCTTGGGATGCTCTAGAGCAGCTGTTTCTTACACAAAAAGACACCACTGTGTAAAACGATGTAGTCAAAGATATGCAGCTTTTATCACTAGAGGAAGGACTTCAACTATTTTTAAAGATTATTTTTATAAAGAATGTTATTTGAGTAAAGAATTTAAAATTATATTACTTTATAAAAATATATATTACAGCTTGGAGTTGAATTACTTCAACACCAAAGCATTGAAATTGATGAAAATATTTTTCTCGTCTGTGTATGATTACTATATTTGTTTTAAAATTATGTAAAATATGTATTTTTACATGTTTTATCATTTAAATGCAATTTAAATTATTTTAACAATAAATGTTCCAAATAGAATACTTCTTTAGCTTATATGATCTGGGGTATGTTCAGTAGAAACCCTTAAGGAATAGCTGAAGTACAGTTCCTGTCATTCCATGGACCGTGGTCTCAGAGTACAAAAACAACCACGTGGAGTAAAGCATCCTCTCCTGTTTTCAGAAAAACATTAACAACAATCCCAAGTCTCTTGTCCAAGATCAAAATCCTTAGGAAAGGTTTATGGAGCAACTGATGAATTGGGCAAAGTTGTTTGGAACAGTTGTAGCTTAAGGGTTTCTAGAAAAGCATTTCTTAGCCTTGCGTCTTTGATCAGAGAGAAAGGTGAATGCATCCAAATAAACAGCACAGCACAAACCTTCAGTTTTTTTCGTGTCACAAGGCGGATTGATCTCTTTTCTGTGGTTAGTGATTCGGTGCCCTAATTAGTGGGCTCTGTTGTCACCCACCTCTAAGTGACCGACATCTGCCCGGCCCCAGCTGTCGGGTGGCTCACAAGCTCCTCACCTCCCTCTGCAGGGCTCCCTGTCATCACCCCTTCGTGCTCTGCTCTCCAGAAAAGATCCTCTGCCCATATCCCTAAAGACAAAGCGAAATCCACCAACAAGTTCAGTCTGGGTTGACCTAAACAAGAAAAATTCCCCAAAATTATGGTTCTGCTCAGCCTGGGATAGCTCGGTTCTTCTGCAGCTCAGTAACACCCCCACCTCTTTAGCATTTAAAAAAGTAGGTCAGTTCTGACATGAAAACAGCCCGGAAAAGCTGTAGTGATTTTCCACCAAACTGTCACAACTCCATGGCTGTCTTTTTCCTTCCCCAGTTTCTTTTTCCAGCTAAGACAGTCCCCTGGCTTTAACTCAAATGATCAAATCAGTTGGGTCTTCCGTTGCCCCCTGAAACTACAAGTATTCATTTTGTGAAAATTTACAGCTCGTTTGCTTCTCTGCCTCCATTTCGTCCCAGCGTGGACAGCCACCAAGAGGACTGGAACTCCCATTTCAGGAGCCTCTGTCCCCGTGGGGCTCTCCCCCTGGCTCCGCTTGGCACGGTGGCAGGGTGGCAGCTCCCGGGCAGCCGAGCCCATCCTGAGCGCTCGTGCCAGGGGTAGGGGTACTGCAGATGGATCTGATACCTGCTGGTCTGCAGGATTCCTCCTGCAGAGGTGTGTTGTGCTTTCTCCTCTACCTCCTTTCACTGGAAACTTACAGGAGATTTTTCCAATGGGACGGCGGCACAGGAATAGTGTGTGCGCTTTTGTGCGCTGACCAGATGAACGCTGATGGACCTGATGGCAAACTTGATGAACCCTACAAAAATTGCCTAAAAGAGAAGCAGTGGCTGACCTTGAGCCACCGACCTGATCTAAACGCCGAGCTACTCAGTGTTTGCTGCTATTTTCATGGATACCCCAGATAGCTGCTCCAGTGCGGGAAAGCTCTGTTTCTCGTTTTCTTTTTTTTCTTTCTTTATGGAAGAGGTACTGACAAAGAAAGAGCTACAGAAAGGGAAAAGAAAAAAGGGAGGAAAGAGAGAGAGAGTCACTTCATACAGCTTTTCCAGATGGCAGATACCCAAGCCCAGGCTCCTTCACAGAGGTGTAAATCCGGCATGTACTTCTTTTGGTCCATGGAGCTACCCTTGATTTACGCTGGTGCACGGGCAGCCCAGGCTGGCAACAGTGCGGGGTGAGTGCTCAGGGAACAGGGAGGCTGGATCAGGATTAGAAAATAAGGCTGGCCTGAAAGGGGGGATTTACACACATTCCCATTGGGTTTGGGAGCTTGTGACGGGACTGGTGTTGTACACAGTGCCGTGGCCATTCCTCCTGAGCCAGCTGGGCTGGGATCCTGCCTCTCACTTTGCTGTTGGAACAGACCTCTGCGGAAATCCTTTCTCCCTTTCAGGCGTGGGGATGTGGTGCCCAAAAAGCTTCCAGTGAGGGGACTCACACCACGGAGGGTTAAAGTGCTGTAATTTCCAAGGCAGTCCTGATTTCATCCTTTTCTGAGGGCTGCACTGCTGCTCATTAGAAGCAATTAATCTCCAGTGCTGTGCTCTCCTGTCAGCTTGTGCTGCCGTCACGGGCCAACTCATCCGTGAGGAAGCAGCCGGGCATCCCACGCTGACCGGTGTCTCCTCCGATGTCTCACTTTGCTCTCACCCCTCATAGGTGGTTTGGGTAAATATGTGCATGGACTATTAATGGCAGTCTCATCTGAGCCCCACGAATGAGGCGAAACATGGGCAGCTTCTGATGTTGCTGCAAATTAAGTTTGTGATTGAATTAGGTGCAGCTTGAGCCATTCCCCAGCACCCAGGAGTTCTCTAATCACTCTGCAGGAGACAGCTAAAGAGGAATCAGCACACTGTTTTGGGAAGTTTTCTCTGATAGTTCTTTTCCCTAACATTGGTGCCAATGATGTTAAATGATGTAAAAACATTGCCATACCTCTCCAGAGACACTTCTTTGTGGACAAATTGGCACCAATCTTTGGCATGCCTAAGACTGTAGGAGAAGGCATTGCTCATCCAGGTGAGGGGATGGTTTTCAACACCCTTCCACCACATACGTTATTCTTGGGCTTCCGTATAAACCCATTGTCCCTTCAGAGCTATGGCTGATGTCAGGGAGCTTGAGTTAAAGGTTTCATTGCCGGGTTTACAAGGTAGCACTGTCTCTCCAAGCAGTTCCCAGCACTTGGGCTCCACGTTGCAAGGCAGCTGCTAGCAACCATCTGAGGTAGTAGGACTTCGTCTAACTTTTTCTCTCTCATCTACTGCATGATGACCTGTAACCCAAACCCCAGTCAGAGACCACAAACATCATCTGAGACATTCCAGTTATTTCTACAGCTCTCCGGAACAACCCGGAAACTCCCCTCAAAACATGTGGAAGACCCTGAAACTATCATTTGGAAAAAGGCCAAAGCTACATACCTTGGGTCAAAAAGGTTGATGATATCACATAAAAATGCATGTCTACATTAAAGCTCACACCACCTGCCCCACCTGGGAACTGAAGTATCCACTGCTTGCTTTGCCTGTCAGCCATGACTTTCATTTCTCATTCTCACCAAGCTAACTTGTTTTTCCTTTTTCCTTAGAGCTTCCATTCACCCAGCTTGCGAGTCATTGAAGGGCAACTGCATTCAATAGATATAAAGACGACAAAAAAGAGGTATTAGGACCCTGTTGTATGATAAAGGCACTTTACCAGCATTAGAAATCAGGTTGGAGGTGGCCCGTGGAGAATCCCTGCTGGGGACAGGAGCTGCACAGGAGCAACCTGAGGGAGGTGACTCTGTAACTCCTGGCATAACCATGCCTCATGTAACCACTTGGAGTGGTAACCCTTAGACCTGTACCTACACAACTCTAATTGGTCCTACATATACACATCTACTGATGCTCTTACCTGTTTTTAAGTTATGAGGCATTTCAAGTGGATTTGTGAGATAATTTCAGATTATTCTTGGAAAACTTCTTGAAATTCTTGTATAGCCCAGAGGGTCGCAGTGGGGATTTCTACTGCAGTCTGTGCTGCTTCCACTCTGCTCCTCCTGAAACCACCACCCCGGGGCTTTGCCAGGGCCTCTGGGAGTCGTGTAGCTCTGACACCCATCCTTTTGCTGCCTCCCTCCTGCCGGCAGAGCAGGTTCACCTGGCTGCTCACTGATGCCGTGAGGGTGGAACGCACTGCTGGCCTGCCATGCTGGCCTGTCACGCTGCCGTGACACACTGCCCTGTCACGCTGCCCTGCCACGCTGCTGTGACACGCTGCCCTGCCACGCTGCCGGCGCCCGCTGGCCGCTTGGGAGCCAAGCTCTGCTCCTGCTCCTGTCTCTGAGGTGAGGAAGAAGAGCACACAAGCCACCACGTCTCCTGCAGGTCAAAGGCAGCAAAATATCCTTTCCTATAAACCTGTTTGGACTTGTGGCTGATGGGCCCAATGTGTTCAAGGCACTGAAAATGTTGTTTAATATAAGTGTCGCCGCAGAGTACAGGCTGCACCCCAAGGCCAAGAAGAGATTCCAGGGAAGGGTTTTGGCAGCATTTCTTTCCTCCCCTGCACCCGGTGAGCCCAGGAGCCAAACCCCAGGAGCTGACCCTGGCAGCTGGCATGGCAGGAGGGATGGCAGACAAGGGCAGACCGACTTCTGCGTGCAAGCTGCCATCTCCTCGCCTCGCTAAGCCGGTCGGGTCCCTGGTGCACAGTCCAACGGCTCTGCCTTCTCCTGCTGCTGCCAGAGCCCCACACCGATCCTGCACCCAGGCACTCTCACAGAGTCACAGAATCTTCATGGTTTGAAGGGACCTTCAAGACCATTGAATCCAACCACATAAAAAAAACAAAACCAACCAACCAAAAAAAAAACCCCAAACAAACAAAAATCCAAACCACAAGCAGACACAACCCAACAATCTCGGGCACTAGAGTATGCCCTGAAGAGCCATGTCTACATGTTTCTTAAATACCTCCAGGGATGGCGACTCCACCACCTCCCTGGGCAGCCCGTTCCAGTGCCTGACCACTCTCTCAGTAAAGTAATTCTTCCTAATATCTAATCTAAACCTCCCCTGCCACAACTTCA
>JAOXJK010000001.1:190526781-190550291 GCA_025774025.1 Xenus cinereus
TCTGGTCCTGTCATTATTCCCTTGGGAGAAGAGGCCAACACCCACCTCTCTACAACCTCCTTTCAGGTAGTTGTAGAAGGCAATGAGGTCTCCCCTCAGCCTCCTCTTCTCCAAACTAAACATGCCCAGTTCCCTCATATGACTTGTTCTCTAATACTTGTCTATGCCATGATTTGCCAGCTTCTCCAGGAGAATGCTGTGGGGGACGGTGTCAAAGGCCTTACAAAGTCCAGGTAGACAACTTCCACAGCCTTCCCCACATCAAGAAGGCGGGTCACATGGTCATAGAAAGAGATCAAGTTGGTTAAGCAGGTCTCCATTCCCTCTGCAGCTCCAAGGGGCATACGCAGGGGAAGAGACCCCACCTGGGTGGGGGGAGAAGGAGTTCAAAGGCTGCAGAAAGAGCCATGAATTAATAATAGATTTCACAATGGGGAAGAAGAATTTTTGAATGGGGAAAAACCCCACTCATCAAGTTAAACCCTTCTCAGTCTGGAGCTCTTCTGCCTGCTAGGTGGCTATATTCCCACTCCTGCAGTTTGTATGCAGGTAGCAGTCCCATGCAGTGTCTTTTGTGTTCAGGATCAGGAATTACTGTTTTCTCCCAGTATTGAACACGGGCCTGGGAAGAGGCTGAATCTTCCCAGCTGAATCTTCCCTCATTCTTTTTTAAAATTAATGCAGCTGCCATTATCATCCAACTGCTGTTGAGGAACAGCCTGGAATGACGCATGACACTCTCCAGTTGTCCCTCACGATGTCTGGCCTGAAGTGGGTGGGATGATCCTGCCTGGCTGTTTGTGCTTTGCAGGCCTCACAGAGGAATAGGTAGCCCGGGTGTGCAGAGGGGGCTAAACCTAAGAGTGGGAGCTTCTCAGGGGAGAGCTCCCACTCCATGCCCACCCCTCTGCCAAGAGCACCTCATGGGTGGCAAAGGCTCCACTGGGGGCATTTGCAAGGGTAGCCAAGTGATGGGCCCCAATGTGCTGATCTCTCTGCCTGACTGCTGTACAGAGCTGTGGCTTCTTCCATCGTGCTGGGGAGAAGCTGCCCTGCCGTGCTGCAGGCAGCGTTTCCATTGTCAAGGATGCAATGCAGGAGCAGGAGGTTGGAGGATGGGAAGGGGAAGCTGTTGAGTTGGGGAAATACAACTATTTACTTGTTCTCTGCTACTAAGTCTGCCCAGGTGCTATGTCCCTCCAAGAAGAGTGGGTTAGGATTAGGAGTCAATTGTAATGCAAATGCAATAGAACAGAGCTCTCTGGTGGTACCCCAGGCACTACCTCTCCTTGGCTTGCAGGAGTACAGATTTTACCCGATGTCCATGTTGGGCCTAATTCTCCTCTGAAGACGTTTGTCCAATTATTCCCCAGACCATATGATCTCTTTTTTTTTTGTTTGTGGGGTTTTTTTTTCCCCTATCAACTTTGCAGGCTTCTGACAAGTGTTGCACTTGTCTGGGATTTTTCTTTTGCCCATCAGGTCCTGGGTCATTTGGTTTTGGAGCGGTGAAGAGCTGAGTGAGCCTGCTGTGGACAGACTGCCATGTGCAGTGCTCAGGGCTTTAGACTTGCCTGAAAAACAAAAAACAGTGGAGAAATAAGGCTAGCCTGGCCGTTTTTTGTTGATTTCCATTACAAAGGAGCACCATAGGCCATGGCAGTATTACAGTCATGTAACCCAGCCCTGTACCCACAGGCAGAATTTGGCCCTCTGTATCCCGGCACAGGAGGTGGAGGGAAGCCAGGGAAGTAGGTCCATTAGGGTGAATGCATTAACTTGATGTTTTCGGGATATAATTCTCAAAGTCAAAAAGCGTGAACAGAGATTTTACATTAAAATCTATTATTTCCTCTGAATTCTCTTCTTTTGTGCCTTCTGCATGCAAGCTTTTGTTAGTCAATTGCTACACAGCATTTTACAGCGTGTCTTTTGTGTGGTGGTCCCTTCAGCTGTCATGCTCTGATCACGTTCAGCCTAGATGTATAGAGCATTTATTGTTTGCTTTGTTTTGAGTTTTTTAATGAACGTTTCATTTAATATTCAGCCTTACTTGCCATTTGTCAGGAAGATCAACATCCTGTTGAATTTCACTCGGAGCAACCTCAGTGCATTGGTTATTGGTCCATGTCTCATTTCATCAATAGTTGCAAATAGGCCACAAGACGGTCTCTGTCAGTCGTGTATATCTGTGAAGACAACAGAGATCTAAATACAGACCATAGTGGAAATTACCTTATTTTTTCCCTTTCCTTCTCTCTGACCCATTTTTTCCCCCATATCTCATCTCTAGTAAATGTCTTGAGCTCCATCTAAGGGTGTCCTGTCAAGGGGAAAAGGGAATTATGTTTGCTTTCTTCCCTTGTTTATGCTGGATGGAGCAGGCCTAAAAGGTTTTCCCCTCTTTATCCAATAACATTCTTTTGCTTTCTTTCTATAATAACTCCAGGGTTTGTCCTAATAGACTTGCTGGATAACTGGAGTAATACAGATATATACGAAAACTGCTTTGCTGAGAGGAGTAACGATTTTTCATTAAGACTGTTAATGTCCTTTGGGGTTTTTTATTCTGTTTCATTGAAATGCCTAAAAATATGTAGGAGAAAATATACTCTTGTTAAATGATTGGATAATCCAGCCATCTAAGCTAAGAGATGGGCAACCACTATCTGCGACATCCTGCAAATTCTTCAGCAAAAATAAGGAAAGCCAGAGTTGACATTTTACATACATTTTTCTTTCAGAGCCATAAGAAGCAGTCCCAATCCTCTTATGCCTTGTATTTATATAGAAATAAAAGCACAAGCAAGAGCATAAGCCAATTTTTTTTTGTTGTTTTCCTTGGTACGACACTGCTAACAGAGCGTTTTTTGAAATCCCAGCAACTGCTACTAATCCTGACCTGATTTGAAGTCTTTTCAAAGCACACAAATAAAACCAGGTCGACAAGGGTCAGCTCAGAGACTGGTTTGCCTTCATTTATCTCAACCGGGACTGCCACAGGGGCAGGAGAAGCACCACCACGCCGATCAGCTAGCAGCGTTCCTATCCTACTTTATTACTCTGGAGCAGCAGCATCAAATCCTATAAATTTCCTGCAATGATTGCTGGTGTCTTGGCCATGGCAGTGGCAATTGCTGTATGTGAACACTGACCTCCATAAGCACTTTTCTCCTTCTCTTTCCCTCTTAGTATTTTCTTAAGATTCCTCTTTCCAATATCCATGTGTGCCTTTGGTGTCTGCAGCACTGACCTTCCCTAGTATTTGTTTCCTCTTCTGCACGTTCCTGCCTGGAATTGAAAAGGGGTATTGAAAATCTTTAAAAAGCTCTGGGAGAGGGCTTCCCTTTTGCTACAGAGGCTGTAAATTTACCACTTTTCTCCCAGGTCACAGTAGGGCTCCAGACCCACTTGTTGTCAGTCATTCTGGCAGGATCGATAACTCTGGGAGAGGAGGTCAGAATGGGTAAATAAACTGCCATTGAGTACAGTAATAAACATCCTGGCTATAAACTCCCTTCACATACATATTCCATTTTCTGCAGAGTTTGTCATTTAAACATGAGGCAAGCTCTACTCGGATAGGAAGTTAGGAATGATGTGGAATGGGAAAGAAGGACGACCAAGGCACAGTTCATGACAATGATTAATTTAAAAACTTGTGCTTGTGTGGATGTGTTTCAGGATTTTGTTGCATCAAACCCCCCCTATTTCAAGTACTCTGGGGACACTGATAAAGTTTTATTGCTCTTCCCAACCCTTGTCTCTAAACTCAGAGTTATTTTTAAAAAATAATAATGAATATCGGTATCCTATGATCTGCTCTCTCTACCACTCCTCCTGAATTCGCACCTGGGTCCTTCCTCGGAATTAAGTGCTCCCAGTATTGTTACTGCTTCCCCTCTGCAAATCATCCCTTTCATAAAAGCTCTCCTCTTGAGCTAGAGAAAAGAGACTTCCTCCCTAAAAGACCAGAATTTTATCCTTATCAGAGAGCTTTTACTACTGTGTAATACACAGCGATCATCTAATATCTGTCTTGTTTATCCATAAACCAAAAGCATTAATATCCCCATCTGTCAAAGATTACATGTAAACATTCATTCCGCCCAGGATGTGATGGTGATCCACATTCCCTTTCATATAAGCACTGCTGCTTCTTCTGTCCTAATGCCTGACCCAGGGCAGCAGCCTTGGAGAGCATTCTAGAAGATATTCACACTCTGCTGATTCATTCTGACATAAAGGTAGATACATACATAAACATATACTAGAATAGGGGTTTCCGGAAGTCATCGTGTACTCAGTATCCAATTAATATTTTAGTGCCATAAAAGGAAAGCTGATTTTAAAGAATTGCAATAATTTCAAACTCTGGGGCTGTTTTCCAGCAAACAGATGACATGCCTGCAGCCTTGTGCTGTTTTCCCTGTACATTTCAGATTCTCTCAGCTCGAAACCTTGCTTTGTGAGTTTTCCATGATGATTGTCATGGGTCCATTAATCCTAGCAGCTCCAGGGTAAATTCTATCTGTGTCTTCCTGCAGCTACACAGTATTTGGTTTGTTCTCATCTACATAATCCATCTGTCCCCTGATCTGAGAGTTGTGTGCAGCCCTAGGTGCCAGGGAGCAGGGGCTCAGTGTGCTTCTCTGAAAGGCGTGGACAATAACCTTGTATAATTTCTGGTCTTTTTTCTTAATCTGATTAAATTAACGTGATTCTGTGCGTGAGTCATGTAATGGGTGTCTGTTTAATGTACAGCTTCTCAGCTGTGGTGCCTGTTTCTGAGAGGTGATGGATATCAGTAAATGGAGTTACAGGTGCTTGGTTCATCTCAGGATCTCATTTGAAGTAGTGTGACAGTTCCTTGATGTGCCCAAAACCCACATGCAGTGCCTCTGTGCCCCTGAGCACAGGGTGGGGTCCAGCCCATGGGCGTCTGTCCACCTGGTTTCTTCATCCTGAGGTCTTCAGCAGCAGCTAAACTGGAGGGAACCATCAGCTCAGATAGGGAGACCTCCAAGGCAGACAGTCCTGTGCGGGGAGATGCTGCAGGCAGGGTCACCAATGCAGCCTTCCTGGATCCAGCCCTCAGGAGCCTGGTCGTGGGAGCACTGGCTGTCCCCACCAGACCTGCTCTGGTTCATGGGCCTGACTCCCCAGACTCAGATTTTCACATCAGATCTCACCTTAAGTACCAGAAAAAATGATCGTTGTGGTATGATTTTCTTTATGTACAGTTTATTACTTTTTTTTTATTCCAAATAATCTTGATTTACTTAGAATCTGCAAAAATTTGTGGTATCTGATCCAGATGGGCTAGAGGACGTGACATCCACTGTCACTACCACAGCAACATCTGGCTCTGGCCTACTTGTGTCAGGCATTTAATCAGATGCTTACAGGGTTTGTGTCTGTGGATGTGTTTGCACAGTGGTAACTCTCCCCATGTTCCTCAGAGCCTGGTGCTGCTGGATTTTATATTTTTTTAATCCTTTTTTTTTTATTTTTTCTGATTTTTGGACGTTTTCATTCAGGTAGGTGTGGCTGTAGGAGGACAGAAGGCTAAGGACAAATAGCACAACATGAGAGCATCCAGCGTGTTGGATCTTAGGGAAAGAAGCACAAAGACGCCCAGTACAATTATGCCTGTTGGACAAGCTTAAAGCTTCCCCTGCTAATATGCAACCCGCTGGTGTACTCTGTAAACAGCGATGCGGACAATGAGAGAGAGGATGTGTTCACTCATAAGCTGACTAAAACTATTTTTGCTTCCCGTTATCATTTTATGGCAGTCGCTTCTGCTTTAAAACTCTTCCAGCAAGGAGAAAATGTGTTTTTTTCCAAAAATTATTTGTCTCCAGCACACTGTGCTTGAGCCGGCAGGTATTACCCAGGGTTTCACAATCTTGTGTTTTGAGGAGATGGGAAAGACTCTGAGGCTGAGCTGTGTACCAAATGCGTGCAAACAGCTCGCCTCCTTCCCCCCAGGCTTTCCCTCTCCTCAAGTGAGCATGATGCCGCCTCACCTAAAAAGCTTTGAAGTCTTTGCTCAGGAGTCACTCTGGAGTTGTTCTCTGTTATTGAAATGACAGTTTTGTGTTGAAAATTTCCTTGCAACTCACTCTCCTGCCAAAGCAGGCATTACTGGTTGGTTCCCAGGCTTGTGTATTATCAAGGTCTGTGCTAACCTTGTCTCTTCACCGACTGCTTCAGCACTGTGGGGAAATGGATGTGAGAGGAGACCAGAAGAACTAGGACAGGAAACAACTACTGGGAAATAATAGCTTGTAAGTGAAGAAGGCCTCCAAGGAATCACAGGGACATGGATGTAGGTCTGCTTGAACTAACTAACAACAGCAAAACACACCTGGCAATTAAGGAAAATGAAAAACAGGTGAAATTTCATGTTGGGGATTCTCCTCCTGATGCCCACCCCTCCTGGGAGCAATCAGCCCTTGAAGCCACCTGCCCTGGAGAATCCCCAGCTTACAGTTTCCTAGCTACGAGACTCAGCAAGGGATTTGGTTTATAATCAAGCCTGTAGTTTTCAATACCTTATTTATCTGTAAGTCTTTGAGTTTTCCTTGGTGGCAGGGAAACATTGCTCTCGCCTCTCCAAAACCTCCCTCCTGATGCCTGAGTCATGTATGTGAGGCCACATGGGGTCCATGCCCTTAGAATGTCACTAGGGCTTCAAGATGTTAGTGGACTGCTTACCTCATGTGCCTCATAAGCAACAGAATTGCTGGTGCACAGCATCAGGGCTACCTCTTTCCCTCCCACGTCCTCAGGGACCAGCGTGGAGCACACCAGCCTATCAGCTAACTGGGCTGATTTGGGGTAATTGGCTTGTCTGGTCTGGCTGCACACCTGACAGCAGGAGAGTTTGAGGAAGAAAGACCCATCTACGCACGTCACAAAATCACTGCAAGAGAGAAGACTGGCCTATTTCCAGAGGTGAAGAGGAAAAGTGATTTTGAAATTACAGGCTGGAGTCAAAACCTGGAACAGGTTGCCCAGAGAAGCTGTGGATGCCCCATCCCTGGAAGTGTCAAAGGCCAGGCTGGATGAGGCTTTGACCAACCTGGTCTAGTGGGAGGTGTCCCTGCCCACGGCAGGGGGGTTGGAACTTGATGATCTTTAAGGTCCTTACCAACCCGAACCAGTCTATGATTCTATGCAAAGGAGAAGTGCATGCAGTCCAGTGCTCTCTTCACTGGATTGTGTAGGTTCAGGGTAGATCCGCAAAGCCCCATGACAGACCCCATGACAGCCCCATGACAGATCACATCACATAATTTTAATCCCAGATGCATCTCCAGAGTAAGCCAACTGGTTCCTTTCAAGATGAAACCCACAATCAAGGGTTGGCATTCTTGCTCTACTCATCTACTCCCCTCAGCAGAAGGCCTGCCCTGGGCAACATCACCCCATGGTGGCAAACCTAGCACAGGGCAGTACCCATTCATCAGGATCCTCTTTGCCTTCTCTGCACCCCCTGTTGGAGGACAGGACACCCCTAATTCCTCCCTTCCCACTTTTCCCATGCCTCTAGGACACGTCACCTCTACTCTTCTTCTCCAGCCTTTCCTTGAAGGAGTGCCAGAGAGTCCTGCAAGGCACAGTGTTGGCATGAAGAGGTGAGTGGGACCTGCCTGTATCCTATCCCCATCCCCACTGCCGTGCAGAGAAGCTGGCCACATTTTGGCACTATAAGGAGGGGAGTGGATCCTGAGACAGAGCAGGGCCAGCCCCGGGCAGGGAAGGGGATAGAAGGGAGCACAAGGAGGGAGCTGCTGCTGATACATTGGCAGTAGCTCTCAGCTAATAATACGGTTGGTTTTAAGCATTTTATATGTTTAGGACTGTGATGTTTACCACAGTGCTGATACATTCCCCATCACTAAGGATAAAAGCATTGCCACAGCTTGAGATCACTGTGTTTGTAGGTGTGTTACCCTGTGTGGGACTTCTGCATTTTTAGGAAGGCTGTGCTAATGTCTTTGGGTCAACCTACCCAAATTCAAGTTCCACTGCTGAACCACATGCTTGCTGGATTTCAGCCAACACCATGCGACATGACCAGTGCCTGTCTTTGTGCTTTGATTTTAGGAACTCTCATTACCACAGGGAAAACAGATGCTTCCCATCCAGACTAATCGGGGAAGAAGTTTCACCCAGGGGATGCATCTGTTTAAATATAGTTTAAATGTAATCAAATTGGTCAAGTTTGAGGACCAGCAGAGCTCTGCCACGAGGGACAAAACAAAGGGACGGAATACAAATTTTAAAATCTGTGCTCACACATGATTCTGGGGACTGTGCTGTGCACTTCACTACAGACTGAAATACCCGGAGGATAAAACAGCAGCTGGGATTAAAACAAAGCTGGCATCAGTCCAAAGTACCAGTAAATCACGTGGGATTATTACTTTGCTAGAGATTTTACTGATGTGGAAAGAAAAAAAAGTAGACACTGACTTCTGCTAAACAAAGGAGTTAAGAGGAATATCCAGCAAAACTAAGCCCTGGTCCTGCAAAATCTCTATCCAGTTCTTAACTCTAAAATTAACAATATATGAAACTCTAAACCCACTGTTTCCAAGCAGGATTGGGGTTGACAAGGGATAAACCAATTCATAAGGGATTATTTACTCCATACAATTTATAATATGACATGCAAAAGGTTGGAAAAAATCAAACGTGAATAGACCTTTTATCTACAAAATTTTCCTTTTCCGCTTATACAAATTCTAAATGGGAACACAAAGAAAAGCGAGCATTTGATGTGTCAGAAGAGAAAGGCAGAAGAGGTCAGGAGGAAGGAACACATGGTAAAAAAAAAAAAAAAAGATATAAAACAGAGCCTTAAAAATACACTGAAACAGAAGTGTCAGAACAGTCCCTAAAATAACCTGGCTGATGGGTATGATGAGTGATACGGAACAGTGCTTGCTGTAATCGGGTGTCCAGGTGAAGCATCGCCCTTTAACCACATTCCCCAGGAGGCTCCAGGCTGGACCACTTGCTAGAAACCAGCCACAGCTCATAGCCGGTACGATACGACAACAGATGTTTACCAGCATCCTCCAAGAAATGAATTTGTGCAAACCAAACTCCCAGCAAACACATCATGATTCCCCAACAGCGTCAAATCAGTGGGAAGACTGGGTTTTGTCATGGAGAACAGGACTGAAGAGCCATTAGAAGTGGACCAGTGCTGTCTCCCTCCACATCACTGAGTGGAGCCTGCTGGATGTCTGATGTGCTGCCTCATCTCACTGCTGACACTGGAATAACTTTATTGAGAACTGGAACTAATTATTTTAGAACTGAAAACTAAACCATACCCACTGACCTCCATCCACCTTTGCAACGGCAAACACTATGTTTTAGAGGTTATTAGGAAATCAGTTCCTCTACGAGTTTCTGGTCACAGCTGCCGTTGAATGTGCCTTGGGCTTTGCTTTTCTGAGAAGCACCGATTAATCCCATGCTACTCTTTCCAAGGCTCCAGCACAAACAAGTTCAAAGGAAAGCGTTAGTGCAGACTGCACTGAACCTTGCATTAATGGAGCTCACCGCAAGGCAGGTGTACATGAAGTGGCTGCAAGTCAAGCATCACGTAAGGAGGGGAATGTGAGTATTCTGGGCTGAGAGTTGGTCATGACCCAAATCTGGCAGTTTACAACACATGCCACAGCCTCTGGCCTGGATCTTTGCTGAATTCATCGCCTGACATCTTCTTAGAGCCAAAGTACCGGGAATTCAAATGTCTGAGTAGGACATGGGAAATGGATGCTGTGAAAGCCTGCATCGATATTGCTGCAGTGTCTAATTGTGAAGGATATGTCAATGTAATGCCATTCATATGGAGTTCACACTAACCGTATCTATCTTAAGATTTCATATCATTGCTTATCATGCTATCTGAGCCCTATACAGTCAATACTACTTGGAAACTATTAAATATGTATAGTTAATCCGTGGACTTTTCCTCTCCCTGCGGTAGTAGGACTTCAATTTTTCAGCTTTTTTTCTTCTCCTCTTTTAAATCCTTCTCTGTGTGGTGAGCTGGTTTTGCTGTGTAGTTATGCTCCCAATAAAGAAAAAGCTTTTGAGCGTGGTTGATGATCAGTGACTACAATTCACAGTTTCTTTTAGAAACGTGTTCAACAACCCAACCCTTTGACCACTAAGGTAACTTCATATCGTAATGACTAATAAAAAGAATAAAAACAGAGGGCATTAGACTCTCTCCTTCTTTGTAGCTTCTTGCTCCTATTGAAGTGGATCTAACCAAGAAGAGTCAGAATGAAATTCAGGTCCTGCCTTTCGCACCTTGGAGTCTCTGGAGCGTATGAATGTGTTTCATGCAGCCACGGTTCCCTTCAATAAATATTCTGTGCAAGTCAAAGGCATGTATCTGTAATGCTACTCTGTTTTATCACCGACGTAATGACATTTACTGGAAAGCACATTAGGCAAAAATAGTCCGGGCTAACTTCATTCCTTCAAAAACCTGCAATTTAACCGGAGTGTCAGAAGATGGCAGCAGTAAAGCACAATTAGGGCCTTTTATGTCCACAGGCTCTTGCTTCAAACCATGTTTTTGTTCCAAAAAGAGGCAGACTTTTTAAAAGGTGTCATTTTTAACAGTGGCATTAAATATGAAAGGCATCCTTCCAGTAAATGTGAAGGCATGACTGCCTTTCATCCTAATGGAAAGCAGTACCAAGAGCAGAATATACCTTATCATATGCAAGCACACTTTTAGAAAAATCATGTTGCTCTATTATCTTCAGAAAACTGTTAGTGTTCCATCTAATCCAAAAGAAAATACAATATACTTCTGAAAATGTCCATATATATAATTATGCTATATGATGAGCATTTACTGAATTTCAAGGATAATTTCTTTTTAAAAAAAAAATCTATTTGTATTGTGAGCATTTCTCACAGTGAAGACTAAGTTTTAAAGCTCAGGAAAAGCAGAAAGAGTCTGCAGTGGGAATGTTCATCAGCTGATGAATGTTCAACAGCTTCACTCCACCTCGAAGTTCTTTGGCTGAGTCTGTCAGCTTCAGCCATAGCGTAGCAGGGTGTCAGCTATCGAAGGACACAGTGATGCCAAGCGACAAAGTGTCTTTGATTGAGGTTGTTATTGCAGAAAGAAAAGCCAAGAAACGAGGCATTGTCACTGACTCGGTGTCCCCTTCTGCAGTCATAACTTAATATGGTTACTCGACCATATTCTCAAGGTTTACTATCTGACATGGCTGTCAATATGCTTGCTGAGCTTTGGCGTGACAAGTCCTGCCCTTCTTCAAGTTCTGACCTAACCAGTTGCCTTACTTCGCTGTAGCCTCACGAATGTCATTGCATTTAACTCTCACTTGAGAGAGATTTGAAGCAATTCTATCTACTCTTTTCCATCACTTTAAGGGGACAGTCCTGGAAACACTCCTGTGTGATGCAAAACAGATGCTGGTTTTGACAGTGATTTGATATTGTCTGTGGTATGAAACCAGTGCAATATGTCTATAGATGACAGTGTTTATCCCCTCAGCCATGTACCGCACACTCTTCACTTCAATGGGGATGACTTGCTCCAGGATGTCTTTCTGTAACTATTACTGAAGAACCAGATTCCTTTTTCTAGCTAGAGTTCCTCAAGTGCTCTGGTTGTGCAACGTGTCATTGCAGTGTGCCCTTCCCTTGAGAATGATGAACTCTGGGCAGTTTCTTCTCCCTGAGCCAAGCTATATGCTTTTGTCTGTCAGACAGGAATTGTATGTCTCCAGTTAACAGGTTCAGGAGTCCAAACAATTTCTGTTTTTCACTAGATATTAAAAGAAAAAGTGTATATAATGTAAAAGATGTCAATGTTGCCTTTATTTTGCAACATTCATTTCTTCCAACTTCATTCATGCCTGTGGCATGGAAATAGCATGGGTTAGTCATGTAATAGTTTCCACAGGAAGTTATTTATCTTGTACAACACACTTCTGCTCCTCAGCCACTATCAATGAGTGCTTCTTAATTTCTTCAATGCGCCTGGGCAGACTGACACCAGTTGAAGACCAAATCCCATATGATTAACTGTGACAATAACCACAGCTAATATGGTTTTACCCTGTGTACCTCTAGTAATCCATGTAAGACCTAAGTAATCTAGTAAAAATAATAATTTGTGAGGTGTCTGTCAGTTGTCAGAAAGGGAGAAGAACACCTGCGATTCCTCTGCCTATCTTAATCTCAGGACTTCTAATGATCAGAGCTGCACCTTCCCACCACACACGGCTGCTTCAGAGTACAGCTGTAAGTCACTGCTGTGCAGTTATTCATCCTGTATAACACAAACATGTAACCTGATTCATCACTGAGTTCCTCCAGGGCTATGACACTATGATGCAACTAATTTTGCAAAGATCTACCTATAATTTGCTTTAATGAAGATGCAATGGATCGTGATGACACAAGCTATGAAAATTACCAGCATGGTTTGAGTAGACCATGCAACAGAGAAAAAAGGCTGTTCAAAAGATGGTAATATCCTAAGTCCTGAGAACCAACTGGATTTCTAGCTGATTTTTAGAGGTATTTAAGAAAAAATAATTTTTGTAATCAAAAAGGTAAGTTTGGTCAGAGATGTGAAGACTTTCACCCTGTATTTTTTACAGGAATACAAGCCTAAGTGTTGTATTCCTGTAATACAAATTTTCACAGAACAAGAACATCTAAAGGTAATGAACGCATATATCCCCTTAGAGTTGAGGAGAAGGGAGTTTGTGAAATCAGAGTAGACAGCACTACAAATATAATTCAGTCACACATCTTCCTTAGATACATTGGCTCTGCAAATGACTACAAGTAGGATTGAATGATCTCTCCCATTTTGCTGTATATAAAAATAAGCTTCAAATCATATTTTCTCAGTAAAGAGAGCTTTATGTAATACATGATTGTTATCAGTAATAACAATTGAACTAATGCCTTCTTTATTCCACTCAGACAGTGGGGCCAGACAATAAAGTAATCTGTCTCCCTTTTAATTTAATTTTTCCATGGGAATCATTGTTGTTACTTGTAAAATCCCTGCATAGAAGGAATATATATTGCTGAAAAAAAATGAAACAAAATCCCTGTACACTGATGTTATCTTGATAATGCCTAAAAATCCATCTATGTGCCAACTTTCATTTCCTGATCAAATCTCAATATGCAAACATTACCTATAAAAATATCTGTAAATATCTGATAGAAAACCACTCAGTCACTCATGCCACTAAGGAAATATATTAATGGGCTTTTCTTATGTATCCAATTGTAAAGTGATTTTCTTCACTATAGGTGGTTGCACTTCCACTGAGGTTCAAAATAGAAAATGGTTTAGCTACTCCATCTGAGGTATGGCAGATGTTCCCATATATTAAGTGGATCCCAGTGCCCTCCAGAGAGAGTACTTTAGTCAGTACAATCTGGGGTGTATTACAACAGCTTAAACAAATCTTATTTATCTTGATGTCCCTGTGGTACAATCAAAAGTTCAAGTTCATGGACAAATTGGCTTCTCAGTGTCTGTGCTCTCAGTCTGTAAGGCCGTGATCCATCCAAATCCCTCTTGGTGCCGAGCCCCTGTATCTGCAAGTGCTGCGCTCGAGTCAGTGTTCCCCGTCTGACCATGCGGGACAGGGTACATGCAGGAGGCTCCTATTTTGATTTCCCCAATTCCTTCTGTTTCCACAGAACATGTCACTGCCCATTCCAGCAGTGATGCTACATGGGGAAACACCTGCAAACCTTTGTGCCAGTTCAGCTCCAGTGAGGCAGGGACTGTCTTTGAAGCAGAGTGGGATCAGCTCCCTTGGAGCCACACAAAAGCTGAACTAGAAAAACCCTCAGAGAGCTCCTTAGAAAGTCAGGCAATAAAAACTGAGCTTTGGGCATTAGTTTCAGGCTGAATTACTCTCACTATGGAAAAGAAAGGGATTTGAGATTCTTATCAATTATCAGACAATTATTGCAGACTGTTAGTGGTGCAACTGGTTTGTTATTTCTACAAACGTTGAGAAAAATGTCCTTAACACTGAGAGATACTATTGCAGGAACTTTGTTTACTGGCACAGGACATACGGGAAGAACTTCACCACCCACAGTCAAAGCTGGAGAGCAGCCGATGACATATAATCAAGGCCTTAAGAAAGTATCTGTGGCAGGCACTTGATTACACAGTACAGTGCAGTGATTACAAGCCAAGGTACCCCCAGACCAGAAATCTGAATTGGTGCTTTTTAAGCCTTAAGAATAGCTTAAAATATTAAACTGAACCCATTTCTACATTCAGTATTTGGAAATAAACCCCATTTCTCCACATAGGGCTAGAACTTCAAAGTGATAAGAATTTGCAAATGTAACCCTTACCTTGTCGCTCAGTGGGACATTAGCTACATGCTTACGCTACTGTCAATGGATAGACTTCTCCATAACATAGGGGAGAACATTATAATTGGTGGTAACGCAGACTCCACCTGCAAGGCCCGGAACATTGCGTTTTCCATGTTTGCTTTGATTGGTTGGTTGGAATTGTGAAAATAGGATGCGACATCTGCCTGGGCTTGTGTGTGCAAAATAGCAGCTGTGTGAGATGTGATAGGCAATAATTGGCTGCCTGCAGAGCAAGAAAACACCCACGTAAATGACGTCTCTCTCTCTCTTCTAAAACATTAGGCAAGGAATCCTTTCAACAAGGGGCAGGCAGCCTCTCAGGAAAGAACTGTCAAATCTGCTTACATCATTGTGTCTCATTAAATTGGGAAATGCAACTCTTCTAATCATTAGTTCAGACAGCGCTTCATCCCACCATCCGTCAAGACGGTATTATTGTAATGTGTTATTTGTGTCAGTGTTCATGACAACAGAGATCCTGGAGACTCCCCCAAAACTCCTTTTTTTCTTTTGCAGAAAGGCAGAGAAAGGATTGAAAATTAGGGATTCTTAGGAAAAAAATGGAAAATAACACAAAAAGAATCATTACATTGCCAAATAAATCCACAATGCACCTACATCTTGAATATTGTAGGCTCTTCAAGCCCCTCTGTCACAGAAAGTCAAGGAAGGAAAGCAGAAGAGATCAAAGGAAATCTATCTCTGTTAGGAATTAGTATATCATCCAAGGGTCTTCAAAATAGAAGAGAGACAACTCAGGGAGGGAGGGCGATGCCATATTAGTCTACAAAGTCTGAGTGACAGGAAGAAGGTAAGCAGGGAGTGTCATTCACCATTTCTCATAATTTGGAAATCATAGCTATAAAATTAACTTGTTATGTTCAACACTGTTGAATTCCAAACAGTCAAAATTATGTCCTTTTCATATAGCACATGGGCCAAATGGTGGATCTCATGCCATCAAGTATTTTGGATGCTGAATGATCAGTTCACCATGAGTTTGTAGAAAATGAAACCACTGATAACGAAAACAACTACTACTGCAACTGCTTGATGAGGATCTTCTGTGGACCGCTGAAACTTGGAAGGCTCCATGCATGCCCTGTTCTTACACTCTTCCTTAAACCCTGACTTCCTAAGAGCTAGCTGGATCCTTATTGTGAGCCAATAGACTTATTCTTACATTCTAGTGGCGTACATAGATTATATTATTATTGCTATTACTGATAAAAAACCATGCAGTTTTCACTAACATAAAAAAACCCTCAAAGGACCCTTTGCTTGGGACTGAAAAACAGTACGGAGGTAAGATGAAATGGTATTAAAGTCAAGGCGTTGGGTCAGTACCAAAGGCTGACAAGAAGTCAGGTTTTTTTCATGACCCAATTGTAACTCGGTTATGGAAACAACCTAATTGCCAATTTTTTAGTGAGACTACTGTGGCAGCTCCTGCTTTACTTGTAATGGCTCAAAATGAAATTATTTTTCTCCAGCTTTTCAGACTATTCCTGAATTTTTTTTATATATATCATTTTTTTAATTATAGAATGTAATGTTTTCCTTCTTTTGATCTGTAGCCCTCACCTGATTTCAACATTCATATTAAAAAACCTCAACTAACCCAGAATATAGAAGCATCTAAAAGATATATTTAAGAGAACAACCACATCATATTTCAGTTTCCAACACCTTTCAGCTGTGATGCAAGGACAAGGCATGACAATGGCTGTGACTCCCTAGGTTGCTCCCATCTAGTGCCTTCATCCACTGGAGCTCTTTATAAGGATGCTTTGAGGCAAGGACCTTCTGCAGCCTATAAGCGATACTGCAGTACAGTCCCAAGAAAAATAACATCTGAAAGTTGTCCTGAGTTCCCAAAAGCTTTGCTCCTCCTCAGTCAGGAGTGGCACCCTCTTATGCCCATTACTCTTGTAATGGGCATAAAAGTGCTCACCTCCATCAGAAAGCTCTTTGAGAACGGGTTTTGTGGACTTTTTTTGTGTTAAATGTATTTTATATTATTCCGAAGTCACAGTCAACCATAAAGTTAATACATTAAGAATACAGTGTGAGAGCTGTGACTGCAAAAGTCACTGTGTGGCACTGGGCACAGCCTCTTGCCCGTCCTTCGTATTAGAAAACCGTGGTGATAACATCTCAATGGGCTATGACAGGGTTTGATGTTGATGATTATACACGGTTTTGAAACTTCAGACTTGCTATAAAAGTACTGATGTGGGGGTCTGGGCCCATGTGAAATGAAATTAAACTCTCGGTCTCACTGCCAGAGGGCAACAATAAAAACTGACCCATGAACCACTGGCAGTTTCTGAAGGAAAGGCGTAGGCTGCCATGAAAGCTGCCCTATTCCTTCAGCTCCCCGTCAGGTCAGGGGCAGGCTGGGGGTGCTACCTGGGAATACCCGCGTTAAACGTGCCTGCTTTACCCACACGCAGAAAACACAGGGTTTTTCCACTCCCTTCTTCCCAGCACAAAGTTCACTTGGGAAACAATAAAATAGGCATCAGAAAGTCCCTTTCCTGCAAACGAATGTCGTTGCTAAACTTGTACTCCCAACATGCAGGCCATGTGCCTCAGCTCTCACAAGCAATGCGGGTCAGTGTAACGTGGGGATCATGCCAAACAGCCCTTACCTGGCCTCCCAGATGGGCACGTTATTTTTTCCCAGCTGAAAATGCTAGACTAAAATTTGGCAAGATGACAAAACAATCATACACAGGCTGGTAATGATGATATCACTGGGTATCCTGTAGCTTTGAGTTATTAACAGCACAGCAAAATTCATTAGCATGTCAAAGCACCACAGCCAGAATGCATACAGACCGGCATAAAGAATTAGGGCATGAAAGACAGCTTATGCGGAGAGTCACCAACAACGAAAAGAAGAGAATATTGTGCTTGGGGCAATTCTCATTCATCAGAGTCTTGTCAGTATGGTTAGAGACTACAGAATAAATGTGTCTAAACACATTTTGTTTGGCCACACTAGAAAGCAAAGGTTATGAGGGTATCCTCCAGTTTTTCTATTCAGCAGATATGTAGTCCTGTACTACTTACAGGAGTCCTTTTCTCTGCTTCATCAACAACTTCCTCTCTGCTGTATAGTACACGATGCTGCACCTTATAGTAAAAGGTATAGGAATTGATCCATTTTCTGTCCCTCTAAATTGAAGTATTTATACTATGAGGCAGTGTAAATCACTGCAGCCTCCCTGAAGTCATCAGAGCAGTGTTGGTTTAGAGTGTTGGGTCTCCAGACCAAAGTCACATGTGGTCTTGCTACAATCTGCCAAGCACTTCCAAGCTGGTTCAGTAACTCTGCAGGTGATTTTGAAATATTTTTTTGCAATGGATAGTGGTAGTGATAATTAACTAGACAACGGTCCCTCTGAGTTACTGGTCCGTCAAGGGTCATTTCAGTGCAGAGTTGTGCTCAGGGGCTATATACGATGTTTTCCAGGCAAGACATAAAGCTGATTTTGCATTTACAGTAACTGTTCCATGAGGAAGTGTAATGCTAATGAAGTCTGGTGTCCTACGTACATCCCAAACTGGAAAATTGCCACTCTGCCTGTTTGAAGGTTTGTTTACTTACAGAACTGTGCAAGTTCTTTTTGAGCCCTAGGCAATCACACATTGTTTCTGGGTGTAGTTAGCTTTCTTTTTCCCCAGTTTGGTGGCAACCCTGTCTCCCATCGGGGGTTGAAAATAGGGTACATCCTGCTTTAAAACTTGAGAAGTACCTCTGAATTCAGGTTGCATGGCTTTGGCAGCACTACCATTTTTATCTGTGCAAGGCAACATGAAGTGAGAGATTGTTTTACTGACATTAATGTTCAGTGGAACTGGAGCAGGCCAGAATGAAAAATGGATGTTAGTTAACTAGCAGGTGTTAGGTATGAGTAATGAAAGAAATGTGGGAGGCAAACTTTGCCCACTCACTTTGTGTAATACTTGTATCTCTGCAAAGAATGGCCTCTTTGTGCAGGCATAAGCCTTGCATTCATTTCCTGCTCTGATCTTATCTACAGAATTTGAGTGACCCTGATATGCCATTAAATTTGGGTCTCTATACACTGAACTACTCCTTCCGTTTTTATTCATGTCTTGGCATTACTGGTCATCCCATTTTTGTCCTCCATAGATAGATCAACACCCTGTAATATCCCTGGGCTAATTTTGTGTGTAAGTCATAACACAAAGCAAACGTGATCTGGGAATAACAATTACAGCTTTTGAAATGGAGCCTACTGTAATGTGATCACACGTATAGTCAGACGTAGACTGCTCTGAGCCTGCAGTACCCTCAGAGGTTCAGAATTTTCTTTTAAAGATACAAAGGCTGTCTGTCTATAGCCTACCTATAGTCTATAGACCATCAATATTCCAAATACCATCTACTTATAGTCTACCATACAATACTTCTAATCTACTTCTGCAATACACATTTCACAGTGAAGCAGGGCCATGATTCTCAACTATTTGGGTAGATATGCCAAGAAAGAAACAGTCCAGACCTTTTCAGTGTCAGTGTATGTTGTTAGATATAGCGTATTTTAAGACCAGAAATGATCATTCAATATTATCTTCTGCATTACACAAACTACGGCACTCTCCCAGGATTTAACTTATTCAAATGTTAAGTCATTCTTTTTGTTAAAAACTGCAGTTTATTGTTAGTCTGACTTTTTTTGAGCCAGCTATTCAGTCTTCCTTTTTTTTTTTATATTATATTTTAAAGCTCTCCACTGCTGGAAAACTTTGCTGCATAAACTTGTAGGACCGTGAGCAAGCCATCTTGTCAGTAAACCAAGCAGAAAGAGTTCTGATTACAAAATATGGGGTTTTTTTCAGGTGACTAATCATCTGTGTACGTCTTTCAGAATTCCTTTCAGTTTTTGAACATTGTTTTTGAGGTGGGGATTCAGAACAGAGCTAAGAATTCAGGTACTTGCTTCATCATTGCCCTACATGTTTCCCTACTCATTCATGGTATTTTACTGCTTTTGTGTCCAGCCACATGTACATTAGCAACAACATCACCCTGAGACCTACTGTGAGACAGTAAGTCACCACTATTCACAGAATGACAGAAAAGCTGTGGTTGGAAGGCCTCTCTGGAGACTGCCTTGTCCAGCCCCCAAAACAGGGTCAACTCTGGCAGGTTGTTCAGGGCTGCATCCAGGGTTTTGAATATCTCCAAGGATGGAGATTCCTCAGCTTCTTGGGGCAACCAGTTCCAGTGTTTGATCACTCTCCATTAAAAAAAAGGGTTTTCACATGTTTAAATGAAAATTTTGGGGCCAGTCTTTTTTCAGTGGTGCCCAGTGACAGGACAACAGGTAATGGGCACATATTTGAACATAAGAAGTTCCATCTAAACATGAGGAGGAACTTCTTCACTTTAAGGGCAGCAGAGCACTGGAACAGGCTGCCCAGAGAGGTGATGGAGTCTCCATCTCTGGAGACATTCAAAACCCACCTGGACACGTTCCTGTGCAACCTGCTCTATGTAGACCTGCTCTGGCAGGGGGGTTGGACTAGATGATCTCCAGAAGTCCCTTCCAACCCCATATCATTCTGTGATTCTGTGATTTCTTTATTCTCATTCTCTCATCTCTTACGTGAACTATTTGTTCTTAGATGAATGGCTTTCCCTTTGACTTAGCTAAAATGCATTTCAATGATCTTCTAAATATGATTAGAAGCCCAGATAAATTTCTGTGTTCCTCTCCTCAAGCAGTCTATGTTAAAACTGAATACATGGCAGTAATCTGATGTACTACAGTTAAATAAAGAGGCTTAGATTAATCAGAGGGATCCAACAGTCATCATCTTTAAGTTCAGCAATACGCAACATTTGAACTAGTAAAATTATTTAGAACTTTGTGTTCTCTTTTTTTTCTATTTGTTTTCCTAGTTTATTCTCAGATGCCACAATACCTTAGGTTTAGCCATTGACATGACTGCTTTATCTAATTTAGATCAATGCACTTGTGCAACACCATTCTCTCAATTTTCATAACATATGTGGAAATACATGAATAAAAACACATGATAACATGTTCTATTTACTTATAATTCTAACATTCATTAATGTTCCCTTTATTCCTTTGCTGGTTGCTATAGTTGTCATAATTAATTTCTTTATTAGTCTCTCACATAGATTTAAAGTGGTGTTTGCATTCCAACAGGTAAGACTCAAAATGAGTTGTCAGACTGTATCTGTCTTTCAGACCATGCTTTATAGGAAAAATGGGCCATTATTCTGAAATACAGAAATAAAATAAACACCCACACTGAATATTCTCCTAGAGAATCGTGACAATGTTTCCAAAAAAGGTGTCTTTTATAATATGTAGATTTAAAGTGCTGCTAATAATGTCAGAAAAAGAAAACTTCAAAGTACCTCATGGCTTCCACTGACAGAAATGAAAAACTGCTGGCTTCATTGACAGAAAAGACAAACTTCAAAGTGAATAGTCACCTTCAAAAGCGTGGAATAAGCCAGATGGTCCCAATGTACCTGGGCTGAGAACGAAGAGAATCGGTATGTTTCCTTGGCTGTCAACCTCTCTCTTTTATGAGCACTAAATTCTCTTAGAAGCAAAAGTACTAAAATAAAAAAGCACTACACAGGTGTCAAAATAGCATAAACTCCATTTTATTTTCAATCACTTCCAAAAAACTTTAAATAATTTTTTTCACTTATCATGTGCAAAATATTGAGCTGCTCACATGGGCTGCAGCAGCTTTTCCTGTTAGTTGAACTAATGTGATCAATCATCAATACTAATGTGATCAATCATCAGTATGATTGATCACAGGCTGTAATTTTTCAAGCAAAAGAGCCGAGAGTCAGATGCTGATAGCTTTCTCTTAAGAACTGCATACTTTGATACTTCCATGTAGATGATGGCTGATACACACTGCTGCAGTCCCACAGGTCCATAGAATCATAGAATGGTTCTGGTTGGAAGGGACCTTAAAGATCATCGAGTTCTAACCCCCCTGCCATGGGCAGGGACACCTCCCACTAGAGCAGGTTGCTCAAAGCCCCATCCAGCCTGGCCTTGAATACTCCCACAGATGGGGCTTCTGCAGCTTCCCCGGGCAAGCTCTTCTTCTCACCACCCTCACAGTAAAGAATTTCTTCCTCATATCTAATATAAAGCTCACTTGAAAAATTTCAGTTTCAAACCATTACCCATCGTCCTAGCACTACAATCCCAAAGAGTCCCTACACATCTCTCCTCTCTGGCTTAGGTACTGGAAAGCGGCTGCAAGGAGCCTTCTCTCCCTGGAGCCTTCTCCAGGCTGAACAACCCTGAGTCTCTCAGCCTGTCCTCATAGGAGAGGTGCTGCAGCCGTTTGAGCCTCTTTCTGGCCCTCAGCTGGTCCTGTTCTAACAGGTCCATGTCCTCCTTATGTTGGGGGCTCCAGAGCTGGGTGCAGTACTCCAGGTGGGGTCCCACCAGAGTGGGGTAGAATCACCTCCCTCGACCTGCTGGCCATGCTTCTTTTCATGCAGCCCAGTACACTTAGTACACTTAAGTGGTATGCCTTTTCTTAAATACATAACGAAATAAATTATGCCTTTTACAATTGGTTGCATATTTCTTTGAGGATAAAAAAACCTCATTCACTGTTAAAACATAGGGTGTATAACAAGCTCTGATGTTTCTAGTAAGTGTAGATAGTACAAACTATAAAGGTTATTGCAATAAAATGCCCACACTTAAAAAGATATGCTTTGTATAGTATTGCCTCTATTTATCAGTCAGTTAAATTGCTGGTGGCACTGAAGTGTAGGTTTTTGCAAGTGACAAGTCTTGAAATACATTCCAATTCCCATTTTTCCCACAAGAACAAATAGTTTAGGAGTGGAATAACTTCAGTAGTCACTTTCTTGGGAGTTAGTTAACAGTAGGCAAGTATAACATCAGGCTCTGAGTGACAGGTTTCTGAAACTTGTTACAGAGCTTTGAGTTGTACTTATGAGGTAATGGTGGGGATATTGTACTGTTAAACTCGATAAGAATTTCTTTTGTATGACCTCCATGTTCCTAAATTGAGCTTTGTAGCTTCTGGCCTAATGAGCAAGAAAGCTGGATGAAAAATACTAAGTAATTCAAGAGTCTTGTTGTAAAAACGTAGTTTGAATTTAATAGTGAAAAGTAGGAGTCTGTTAGGTCCCAGACCTGGGTGTAGTTGAGGGATCCATTCATCTGTTCTGGTGGGCACAGTCTTTCCCAGCAGCATCCGGAAAATACCTTGCAGTGTGCACCTGTAGCCTGCTTTCCACTGGGTGTTGCGGAAACAGAAATGTCATATCCAAAATGGAGTTTGGGGTGACTCTTCTTGTGTCATACCTGTCCTAGCAATCTGGTTGGAGGCATAGAAGGTTTATGTTAGAAATCGACTTACACTTCCAAAATGAAAGCTGAGTTGCTTAGTAGGAACATGAAAAGTATGGCGAGCCTTCAGCAGGTGTGCTGTATCTGGTGCAGTGTTCACTCAGTTACTGAGATCTTCTCGTTTGAAGAAGACAAATTTACTTCTGCAGAAGAGAGTAAAAACCATACTGCTTATTCCAAACACTTGTTAGTAAGGTATTTCTTACAAAAAATGTCTGAACATATGAACTCCATAGTGACTTCAGTGCAGTGCTGAGATAAGCTGAAAAAAAGGTGGTGAGTTTGATCTAAAACATTACTTGTCAGAAAATAAACTGTAGCAGGAATCGTACTTTCGGGAAAGTGGTAACCATGTTTTTGCTTGTAGGAATGGATTCCGTGAGGGAACTACACCGAAGCCCAAGAGAGCAGCTGTTGCGGCCTCCAGTTCATCGTAAAGACTCATGTATTTGTTAAAATAAATGGTCTTATACAGAAATCTGTCAGCTTTTATATATGTTGTAATTCAGTGAAATGCAGGATTCCTGAAAATACATACATTTACACACACAGTTTCTTGATGGTATGCATTGAAGCGATTCATTAAAAACAATCCTTTATTTGACTTTTTTTTTTATA
>JAOXJK010000001.1:190550391-190572981 GCA_025774025.1 Xenus cinereus
TGGCCTTGAACACTTCCAGGGATGGGGCATCCACAGCTTCTCTGGGCAACCTGTTCCAGTGCCTCACCACCCTCACACTAAAGAATTTCTTCCTAATATCTAATCTAAATCTCCCCTCTTTTTACTTGTCCATACTTTAGCTGGGCTGCACTTAGCTCTTTAGCAGAGCCTTCACTCTTCCATTCAAAGAGATCTTTGGCTGCGATCAGCAGTAAGCAGTAAATGCCCCCATTGCTCTGGATTTACACAAAGGTAGTGAGAGCAGAAGCAGACGTGATGCAGGAAATGTACCCTCTGCAATTCTTGTAAAAATGCATTTCTATTGATAAAGAATAACAGCCCAAGAAAGATGATTAATTTTAAGGCATGAGCTTCCACTGTATGCCAGAATCTGTCTCTGTTAGCAAAGTTAATAGCCCCCAGGAACTGGCTTGAGCACTGCCCTGTGATCCATACGATTTAGTTGTCAGTTGTTGGCCCTCTCTTCTTATTTTGATAACAAACATCTGCTCTGCGGGGTGATATTTCAGCTGACCCTAGCATGGCTGTCATCCCTCAGAGAAGCTGGTAGATCTGTGAGTGGACTACACTGGCCTAGTATATGTGGCAACAGTTTGTGATGAATCTACAATGATGAGAGGAAAGAAGATGGGATGCTTGATGTGGCCTTGAATTTTTTGTCGCTAATCTGTACTCACTGCTGGAGCAGGAGCAGGGGAAAGAGAAGGGGAGAGAAGCAGCTTCCTTCTGAATTGCAGCAAGATATAATTGCTTTCTATAAACCTGACAGGAGAGGGGAGAGCTATCTGAGCTGAGGGATAATACTGGCCAAAGAGCAAGACAGTATTAACTGCAGGAGATTATAAAATAATTTTTAATTGCCAGCTCTAGTGGAGTCTTCTTCTAAGAGTCATGTGGGCAAAATCCCAAACAAGTTCTAAGACTGAACTTCATATACTTATGAAAAAATCTCATGGAGTCATGGTTTCCTGTGACAATTGAGAACTGGACACAGTGCCTCAGGGGCTCCCTTTTAAGCCTGTGTTCTGCAGGTATAGAATGAGTCCATATTGTCATTGCATGATCCCTATGCATTTCTTAACCAGGACTTCTGGCATCCATGACCTTCATCTTCATGTTCTCACAAGGCTGCGGGAGGAAGTTGCTGTGTGCTGTTCTGTTCAGGAACAGCTTGCAGAGACACACTGTGCTTTCTTTCAGGGAAAGTTTATAGATCTTTTTACTTGTTAAGATCACAGCAAGCAATGTTATTTATAACTTAAACTTGTGAAACTTGTTCAGAGAGCTTTGATAGTAAGCTCTTTTTGGAGCAAGGCCTCCAGATGAAAGCTCACAGATTTTGCTTGTTTTCTGAGGTGGTAAAGTAAGGAGACTTCACAGGAAATGTAAGACCATTTTGGAAAGTGGCAGTTTGAACACGATATAAGTCCAGAGAGTTGCAGGTTCCAGCCCCACATTAAGAAAATTCATGTTTCTGGCCGAGAGAAAATATAAAGAGTCTCTGGTGCACAGAGGCAGGTTTGGAAGAGGCAGTCTGAAAACTAAGTGCCTCTCAAGCAGCCCATGCTCCTGGTTTTGTCTAGATGTGGAAATGCCAGTGGGAGTTTAGAAAAGACTTTTGTGCCCCCCTCAAGAATCAAATAAAAATCTGACAGTTCTAGTGCTTTAATACCGAGTGCATTTTATGGAAGGGCTTTCCTTCAGGAACATGCATGCAGAAAGAGAAAAGAACTGCAAGAGTACATACATTGACCAAAGCTTCTAGGTTCTCACCAAGAGTGAATTTACTGAGCATGGCTCAAACAAATCAGAAGGATTCCTTCTCCACCCACGTATTTTTCACAGTTCAGGAGCTATAGTGCAGATAGAGTTATGTATACTGTGCTTAATATTCTGTTTGCATTGTATGATAGGGCAGCTGATGGAGCAGTATCATATGATCCATCTTTTGGAACCGGTAGCTCTTCAAGAACTGCTCCAGCATGGGTCCTTTCCACAGAGTACAGTCCTTCAGGAATGGATTGCTCCAGCATGGGTCCCCCACAGGGCCATGGGTCCTGCCAGGAGCCTGATTCAGCATGGGCTCTTCATGAACTGCAGTGTGAATACCTTCTCCACTATGGTCCTCCACAGGCTGTTGAGGGACAAGCTGTTTCACCGTGGTCTTCTGAACAGGCTGCAGGTGAATCTGCTCTGGTGCCTTACAGAGAGTTTCTGGACACTAGAGTTGTCCAGCACTGGTCAGATGTGCAGGATCTGCAGGCTCTTTGAGTCTGGCAGGAAGGCAGTGCCATACGATAGCATGACTCCCCAGCCCAAACAGGGTTTGAAAGGCAATGACTGCTGCCCCACACCCTGGGATCTCAGCACAAATTTATGAATGTTTAAAAGATTGAGTTCCTAGAATGAAAGCTGCTATACAGGCAAAGGCTTAAGTTTAAATTCCTCAGGGCAGGCATTACTGCTTATTTGTAAAATGGCACTCCTGTGAGCACTCTTCAGTAATAACAGCAATGACAATCGAAAATATACTTTAGGGTCCACCAGTCTTGTAATTTGGTTCACCTTGTGGCAGCAGATTTCCAGTGTCAGCTGTGAATCCACAAGCTGCTTTGCACAGATCTCTATATCCACAAAGAGTAGTTTGCAGGCCCGGGGCCACATATACTTAGAAATGAGGGAACAGGTTTGTCAAAAGTTGGAATATTTTTTTTTTTTCATGGGTCTCAGCAAGTGGTATAGAAAGAGTACTGCTAGCTGGAGAAATTGAAGGGGGCAGTTTCTTCCCCTGTATGAAAGGGAAACGTACAGAACAAATGTGACATTTTTTGCCATATAAATCTTTTAAAAAAAAGTATTCCACTGAAAACTGTAATTTTGTGAATGGAGTACAGCTAGAATGAAACTTCCTTGAAACTAGGCCCTTGGCAGGATGGAAGAAAAGTTTTCCCTTTCTATGTGTTTGCTGAGGATAGATTTACTTCTAAAAAGACTGCCCGCACCATTTCCAATTCAAAAGTAATCTCCAATTTCCCATCCCTAAGGGATTAATAGGGATGGAGCCTGGCTCCACCTTTTGATGCATTATGTATCAGCCCTGGAAGTAAGGAGAGGGCAAAAGATCAGGCTTTCAACCTGCTTCTCGGTAATCCTTGGCGTGTCCCCTTGACTACGGGCATGTGGCAGCTTCCCATTGTGGAATTCCCTTCCCGTGTGTCCAGCCCTGAGCAAAGGCTGGAGCTCGGGGTCTGGGGCTGCCGGGTCTGGGGGAACCGTGCCCTCCATATCCCGTCCTCTCACATCGCAGGCAGCAAGGGCTGGGGATCCGGCTGTCCACGGGGACAACAACATCTCCAAAGAGTTCACTTCAGCCACAGAACAGTGTCTTTTATTGGGTTTGTTTTCTGGGTTGGGGGGGTGGTTTTTTAAACTCTTTGTGGGATGGCCTAGCTGCTCCAGGGACCAGCCGTGCAGCCTGCATTGGGAACGCTGGGAAAGGTAAGACGTTGCTTTCTTCTTCTAAGCCAAATTTTTAAAACCTGTGGAAATAAAAAAAAAAAAAAAAAAGAAAGAAGAGGTGGGGGGAGAAACAGGTAAATTTGTGCATGCAGCAGCAGAGGTGAGGAGGGAGCCCACCACACGGTGGGGGGGGGGCAGGCCCCCGCCATCCTACCAGGCCGCTGCACAAAGCCTGCCTGCCAGGAGCCCGGCCACCAAGCGGGTGGCCACCGAGCGGGTGGCCATGGCAACCCTTCAGCAGGGCTGCCAGCCAGAAACCCTGCCGCATGGCTGGGGCCTGCTGGCGGGTTGCTGGGGTTACTGGGGGGGTTGGTAGCAGAAAGGAGGCCCCAAGGCCTGCCCAGAGGGCCGAGGCCGGCCGGGTTGCTCTGCCTCTCTGTCTGGCTTGATCCTGCTGAGGAAAAGCCCCCAAGCAGCCCCATGATTGTCTCAGTTAACAGAGTTTCCCTTGACCTTGCGTTTAAAACAGCCCAAGTCCTTTCCAGGGTGCTAATTAGGAAATGCTAAAGGACCCAAGGTGGGAGGAGGGGTGTTGGGTGTTACTGTGGTGCAGGCTGGGTGTCCCACGGTAGATGTTAATCGTTAACAGGCAGATCTCTAAACACCAAGGGACCCAGGGAAACTTTGTTGTGCTCCACTGTGAAACTGGGATATTTCTTCTGCTTAAAAAGCCTTTGTTAAACTGCCTTGGAATAACTCAAGCTTGACAAAGTGGAACTAATTGGCCTTCATCTTCCCAATCTTATGCAAAACAACTTCAAAATCAGAAGGATTCTTGAGGCAATGATACCCAGTATAAGGAGTGAAGCACAAATCTAGATTTTAAGGTGTTTGGTGTAACATATAACTCAAGTGATAACTGCACTCTGGGATATGTCAAAACATCTGCTATCAGAGGAAAGGATGTAGACCACCTCTCTGTCAAGGGTGGAGGTCACCTCGCTGCTCAAGGGGTCAGCACAACCCTTAAAATAAGAGACTGTCTTGTGGATACACACACTCTTCCAAACTCTTCTTGCTTTGATTTTGAATGACATATTAAAGACTGGATATAAACCAAGATCTCCCCCTGTTCAAACACTACTGTCAATACCAGCTCTGATCTCTTTCTTCCAGTCTTTTAATCTTTTTTTTTCTTGAGGACAATTTACTCAGAAGACAATTATTCTTGTTTCTTGCTTGAGGTTACTCTGTTTTAGACCTTTTCTTCACAAACTGCAGCAGAACTGATGAAGCTTCACTCTGTACAGTTAGTGTGAGTTTCAGTGATTAAAAATAAAACTTGTCATTATTATTTTTACTTATGCCGGGAAAAGATATGTCAAATTAAGAGAATCAGTTCAGCATTTGGCTAACCAAGACCAGCTCCCAATCTAGTCAACCTGTTCCCACTACTGAAAACATGGCAAAATCACCTTATTTGAACTTAATTAAAAATATACACCTATTTTTAAAGCAGTTTCTAAAACAAAATAAACTGCTATTCCACATTCCTAATGTGGGCCACATCATTATTACATATTTATGTTGTGACTCTTAGATGCCTCAGGGAAAACTGAACTATGCCAGTATCTTCTTGTGCTCAAAGGCACAGCATGAGAGACAGTTTGTAGCTGGTCCCTGTTGCTAAGAGCCCACATATCTCAGCAGGTAAAATATAGATTATAAAACAGATATGGAGAATTGAAATGTCTTCCCTGAGATGATCCAGCAGATCAGTAAAGAAATTCAGGTTTCATTACATACAGGCCTTTGCTGTTCCTTGTAACACTGTACCTATTCCTTAATAATAGTATGGGTTTAATTCACATCATTCTCTTCAGCTTACTTTATGGCTGAAGTTACTTGAAAAATATCTCATTGAAGTTCTAAGATGTTCTAAGATGGAAACATCTCACTGAACACTTACTAGACTGATTTTAACCTTTTCACACAGGAGCAGGGTGGCACAGCTGTACATACTGTTATATCAGGATTGTTCATTTTTTTCCTAGAGAAGCATATCTAATTACATACCATATCTTCTTATTTTTATGTTTCCTGTACATAATTCTAGGCCTAATTCTACTGCTACAGAAATAAGCTGGAGTTTCCCCACTGATTTCAAAAGATTTAAAATTACTAAGCTAAAGCCAAATTGTGGAATAATTAGCTTGGCCTCAGTGTGCGATTTGCAAAAAGGAAAGAAGTCACGTGCGCACATCATTAGATTTGGTTGTCAGCATTGAAGTCGGGGATTCAGTTAGGCCTCTGCCACCATGTGCTTTGGAATTCAGTGGTAGTGCAGAGATGTCACCATAACATCCCTCATGCTGCAAAGAAAGGTGCACAAACCGGTTCAGCAACAGCTGAGGTGGGGCAATGAGCTCAGGTGAACTTCCATTCTCACCAGGAATGATTAAAGAAGGATCTTCACAGTTAGATCTCTGGTGTACAGAGCACAGCACTCAGGGGGGTGAACTAAAGTTAAGATAATCAAGGAGGGGCTTAGGTTGGGTTTGGGTTTTTTCACTTTCTTAGGCCACTAGCAGAACAAATGAGCAGAAAGCAACTTCCTTATCTGCCACTGGCTGGAGAGAACCTCTGGCTTTTGAAGATACAGGGCTCTCCAGCCACTTACCTGTTTAACTTACACTTTGGCAAGTTCCTGAGGTGACTTTATCAGCAGTATTTATTCTGTGCTTGTGATTTATAGCAAGGTTTGTAATAAAGGATTATTGAGCAATTAATGTTTGTTAAAAACAAGTATGGTGTAGATGTAATAAACCAAAGAGTAGAAGCTTTTGCACGTTAATTCAAGAAACATGCTCATCTATTAGAATTTACAACATTCATAAAGCACACAATAAAACTACTGATTGGTTATTAATTCTTGGGGAAAAGAACTGTAATGTCAAATGTGGTATGTTGTATTCCAGAAGAAAACCAGAAGTAACTTTTTAGCTGACTAAAATGGCTTTCTGAGGAGGAATTAAATCTGGCAAGGGCGTTTGGAAATGAAAGTTTTCCTGTGAATTAAAGCGTGACAGTTTTCAGGAGTAACAAATCCTTAATTAATGTGGGATGGATGCCAGAGGCAGTTATTTTAAAAATAAACTTGAAAGCAAGTGCAGGAATTCCCTGAAACAAAGGTTTTCTGTTGCCATTTTCTGAGAACATGCTGTCTTATTGGCCTATTTGGTAGGCTATTTGGGCTGACATCACAGCGGCATCATTCTAACTGTCATTTAATAGAAGCTTTATTTTATTTTATCCTAAACCACTTCCACGAATCTCCCATCACCTAAGCCTGGCATTAAAGAGAATTCAAAATCAAACAAGCTACTCAAGAAAGAATTGTCCTTTGACAGAACTGGGGCTCCCAGTGCATTTTAATTTTTCTGTAGACTGCATGAGATGGAGACAGGGGCTTCTGTGTCTTGATGTGTGACAACTGCGTTCTTACCAAATAATAAGCACAATAGTTCATATAAAGGTTCAGGGTAAATCTCCGTATTTAGCATATGTAGGAATAGATGAATTTACATATGCAATTAGTGCACAAGACAGAGAGTTGATGACAGACAATTGTCTTTGAAAAAATCAAATTTTCTAATGTAATTGTGCCAAGTATGAGTAGATAAGCTAACAGTTCCAGCTTCTCATACGGGTCATGCTGGAGAAGCACAAAGAAATTGGCAATACTTGCATTTACCTTTTGCTCATAAATAGCTCATGCAAAGTTAATTAAATATCACATGTAAATTAGCCATTTTATTTTCCTTACTTAACTCCAAGAATTAATCCTGGATTCAGTGCTATTAGCAAATGAGAAATGCAGTGGTGTAAGTAGGTAGTGATCTATAACATTCTACCTTTTTAAATTCAAAAGTAATAATAGAAAGGTCCATTAGTTCACTTTACCTGAGTTTCTGGTTGAGCAGCTGCTGTGAAGAGGAACATTATTTCTTTTCTATGAATTTCATTAGGTCTCATTTCTGCGTCGTATTACAACAGAGAGTGCCTTAATGATGCTAACTACACTTGACAGGTACTGTAGGTGCATAATGGCATCATCAGAACCAGTCCTTCCTCATTAATTCATAGGCTTTTCTGGCATGCCCATTCCCATAGTGTGTGAAGCTTTGTAAACTTTTACATGGGTTTTTCTTCAGAACACACTCATGAGAGGTGCTGAAGCAGTTCAGTTTTATAGATGGGTGGCAGAAGCACAGGGAGATTGGGTGATAAGCCTGAAGTCTTTTGCAAAGGTAAGTGCACGCTCCGGGTCTCTTGGTTCCACTCTTGCTCTGGAGGTGCCTGTGCCTTTTTTCCAGTTTCCCAGTGACGTGTGCTATAGGAACCTGTGAACTGTGTGTCAGTAGACCTCTTCACAGATGTCTCCTTACGATGATTTGCTAACTTGTCCTGGGATTGCAACACATCTTTGATGCAGACCACTAATACCAGAAATAGCAATAACATGGGACGATATAGAAACACAGATTAGTCTGTCTAAAGCCATCTTTTTTTAAGCACCTGTTTGTACTCTACTTCTCAGCACCAGTTAGTTGTAGTGTGAACATGCTGCAGTCTCTTACTCTAGACAGGGAAGGGCTGAGCTACAGGATTTTGGCAATACAACTCTCAGTTTGATGGTGCTCTGGCTCCTCAGCTTTGCTTTGACGCATGGGAAAGGTAGAGGCCAGGGCAAACTAGTGCTGGGAATGAGGAGTTAGGACTTCAGCCCCTCAGGCCTGGGAACAATTCCTTTAACCATCAGGCAGGGTGGTAGGACCACTGCTCAACCAAAGGGGGTTGAGCAAATTTAGCTCTTGGGACCTCTTAGGCAGTGGAGAGCCTCCCCATTTGTCTTCGTATCACAGGGGATCTTTGGCACCTACAATCTTAAGCAAGGAAATTTCAGATCTTGTCTGAAAGCCTGTGTTTAGGAATACAGGGAACTTTATAATCTACCTGCAGGCTTAGGGTTCAGCACCCATTGCTACTATGTGGTTTAAATTGCTTTCCTGAAGCATGTGCTTAGGTATTAAAGAAGGAAGTTAAAATGTGGTATCTATCAGGATAATAATAATTTTATTGTCTTCTTGGAACTTCGTTCTGAATTTTATTGTTTAACATGCTTTATATCAAACACATTAGCTATAACTTAAACATATGCCCATTTAAAATATAGTGATAGTAATAATATTGGATAATATTGGAAATAATGTAATATTTTAATATAAAATATTTATATATAATTTTTTCAGGGAAAATGTGATGTTATTTTTATGTGATATGCTCACCTTTTAATCTTCAACATTCTTTTTTTAAATAAACATTAACTAATTTTTTCATTGATCTCTGTATCTGCGCAGATGTCAGAAGAGATATTCAGCCAGTGAGATCAGGATCTGACCTATGACAACTAGGTCAGTTGCCATTAGCTTAAGAATTTAGTTTTCTTCTTTTCAGTTTTGTAATGTGCATGTAAAGCACCACTCACACTGATAGCTTGCAGCACAGAATCATATATGTAATTTTAATTAAACAAGCAAGGTGCAAATAGGATTCACAAGACTGAATGACAGAGCTCTCTGATGAGATGTCTGTAATCCTTTTACTTTGGAATACATTAATGTTGGTTTGATTACAATGAATGAATACATACCACTATCAGACTGCTCTCCTCCACTAACAGCCACAATTATTTGGCTTTCTGTGCACGTGTATCATCTAATACTGGTAATGATTTTTGATCCTTAATTCTGGGGAATCTAAATTCCCTGTTACTACACATTCCTTTTACTGCATAGCTTAATGTGTCAAGCCCTGGTGAGGGGCACCCAGTAACAATAAAAGACAATAAAATCTCGCTGTAAAAAATCTCACACCTCACTGTAAAAAATTTCTTGTATCAAGATGAGGTCTCTCCCTGTGCAACCCATTGCCCCTGGTCCTCTCCATGTGGCTCCTTGTGAAGAGAAAACCTCCATCGTCTTCGTACCTGCCCTTTAAGTACTGGAATACTGTGGTGAAGTCATTCCCAAACCTTCTCTTTTCCAGGTGAAAAGGAAAAGACCTTTTTTAGGGTGAAAAGACCTAACTCCTTCAGTCTTTCCTCATAGGGCAGGTTCCCCAGCCCTTTGGTCAACTTTGTGGCCCTCCTTTGGACCCTCTCCAGTCTTTTTTGAATTCTGGTGATCAGAACTGGACACGGTACTCCAGGTGCAGCCTAACAAGCGCTGCATAGAGTGGGGTGACCATGTCTCTGTCTCTGCTGGTAATGCCCCTGCAGATGCAGCCCAGGATATAATTTGCATTTGTTGCTGCAGTGGCATACTGCTGACCTACGTTCAGCTTGTTGTCCACCAGGACCCCCAGGTCCCTTTCAGCAATGCTGCTCCCCGGCCACAGGGGTCCTAGCCTGTACTGGGCTCTTTGGTTACGTCGTCTCAGGTGTTCAACCTTGCACTTGACTTTGTTAAGCTTCACACAGTTTTTGCTAGCCCACTCTTCCAGCCTGTCCAGGTCTGTCAGTAAGATGGCTCACCCTTCTGTCACATTCATCTCACCAGCCAGTTTAGTGTCATCAGCAAAATTTGTGAGGGTACTTTCAATGCCATTGTCCAATTCATTTAATAAGATGTTGAACAGCGCGTGGCCCAGTATCAATCACCGAGGGATTCAATCCCACATGTGACAGGCTGCCAGCCCGAGTAAAAACCACTGGTCACCACCCTCCCAGTGCGGTCTGTGAGCCAATTTCCTACCCATCTCGCAGACGACCCTTCTAGTCTGTATCTTGCCAGTTTGTCCAGGAGGAAGCTGCGGGAATCCAGTGGTATAAAGGAGGCTGGCCTCCCCTTTGTTTCAGCAAAAAAGTAATACCAGAACTACTGGCACCCATGCTGTGCACGGAGTGTGAAGGAAGAAGGGCTCTGTGGGGATCTCCCTGAGGGGAGTGGGTGCAACTACTGACAAATGCAGTAGTGTTCATGAGGTTTACATATGATTCCTCTCATCATACTACTCTCATGTTCATTTTTGGGTGACATCTGAGCCATAGAGCTTTGTTTGCACAAACACTCACAGAAAGTTAATTTTAATCATGTAAGTAAGTAGTGTTTGCAACTGCTGCCCAGGCAGGTGGTGGACTCTCCTTCTCTGGAGACATTCAAAACCCGCCCGGAGAAGTTCCTGTGCAACCTGCTTTAGGTGGACCTGCTTTGGCAGGCGCTTGGACTAGATGATCTCCGGAGGTCCCTTCCAACCCCATGTGAATCCGTGATTCTGTGAAACCCTAATTCTGAATTTGCACTTGAAGGAATGATTAGATTGCCATCTTATTAAGGGACAGAAACAACAAGTGGCTTATGTAATTAATTGCCTTGAAAAATATGACTCAAATTTTCAATATTGAAGATCAATAAGCAAAAAATTAAAATTATATACACAAAACAATTTGGAATAATTACTGTATTTGAGGAAATTAATGTTATTTGGATACATTTCATGATGTGAGAGGACTACTTAATTTTCTCTTCTGTTTTTTTTTAAATATCTGACGTATCATTCCATGCCATAAAGAAAAATCAGTTTTATTTTTTATTTTCTTTAGCTGCAAAGGGCCATAAGTAGTATTCACTTTATTACAATGTTTATGGTGCAGAATAACGAGCTTTTAGTCTTTTATTTAAGAACTTAATTTTACAGCCTTGGAGTATATCAGGGTTTATCTGACCTTCACTACAAAAGCAATGGCAAGAATGAACCTTAGATTCCCCAAATGATACAGATTCATTTTCATAAGGGTTTTTTTGGGATATATATATCCCTAACCAATTAAGTATAGACCTGGCTTGATTCCATGTTGAAATGTAATTACCATAAATTGCATGCTTACTAGCACTCGATTACTGATGAAGTTGCAATCAGGAATCTGACAGATGAGGGATTAATTCCCCAGAAACTGGGTTTCTTCATTCTTCTTGCTATGAACATATGTGTATGGTGGAAACAGATCTGAATGTGCCGGATGAATAAATTAAGAAGTCTAGGATGAAACAGAACAGCTGGAAATATAACGGGTGATAATTGAGGGCTAATTAACTTCAATGAGCAATCTTCTACCAGGTGTTTTATAAGCCATATAGAAAGAGAAACTAGAGAAATTGCATGGTGTGCATCTTCATTCAGAAATTTGATATGAACTGCTGTTCTACCTACACGGTAATTGGAAAATGACTGCACAGTCTTTTATGGGTATAAATATTCATGTGGCTTTGACTGATCAGTAAAAATCTTTTCATTTCTTTTTAAGCACTGACTTCGTTTTGTAAGTTCCTTGTCCTATCAGAGACGTGAGTCTTTCTTACTTTAATAGTTAATAAAAATGAAGAGCTTACTTTTAAGAATATTTTTGAATGCTAAAGCTCTTCCTCTGATGTTCTTTGTCGATTTTGGCTACTCTGCTGTAGCCTGCTATAGCACTTTCCAAGCAGTAGTTTCAGGTTATGTCCACAATCCCTGGAGCTTTTGACTATTGCTTAGAACATCATACACAGTGAATAATGAAGCCTTCCTTCCAAAATAAACTGTTTAAAGAGCAGGAAAAGGACACTAGGTGCCCTACTTAAAACTTCTCACGTTTTTACACACATCTGCATTCATTATGCAAATTGCTTTTTCTACATACTTATTCTTCTCTGTGTTGATGATCCTTTGGTCCTGTGTGATCCTTCAATTTGCCTGTCATCATGTAGGAAACTGCGTTCTGAGTCCTATTTACATGGCTTTTAAAGAGGACCAAGGCTATGCAAG
Source organism: Xenus cinereus (assembly GCA_025774025.1). Classification (NCBI taxonomy): domain Eukaryota; kingdom Metazoa; phylum Chordata; class Aves; order Charadriiformes; family Scolopacidae; genus Xenus; species Xenus cinereus. Next base: position 190,562,737 of record JAOXJK010000001.1, read on the forward strand.
TTTTGGATAAAATATGTCCTAATATTACCTTCAAAAATCAGGAGACTGAGATAAGGAATGAATTTCATCTTTCCTTACTTTACCTGCCTAGAAAGTAGCTGCTTTACTTTTAGTGGATAAAAATAGGGTTACTTCCTTTGTTGAGTTTTTATCTTTTTAGATGCTTCTGAAGGTGCCTGTTGCCCTGTTGGGAAGGATGGCTAGCTGTGATTAGCCACGTAAGCGTGGAAGTTGAGGTAAATAAATAATAAAAATGGAGGATGTGGTGAGTCACCTTCTGTTTTTCTCCATTAACTATCCGAGGAGTCAATGAGAGGGTGGTTAGTCACTGGAACAAGCTCCTCAGGGAAGTGATCATGGCACCAAGCCTGTCAAGAGTTCAAGGAGCATCTGGACAATGGGCTTAGTCATATGGTTTAGTTTTAGGCAGTCCTTTGAGGAGCAGGAAGTTGGACTTGATGATCCTTATGGGTCCCTTCCAACTTGAAAGATATTCTATGATTCTATAAGTCTACATAACTAGCTTAGATTTAGACAGTTAACCTTCAGACAACTGAAAGTAGGTCAGATGAATCTCACCATACTGTTTATAGGAAAACAGGGATATCTTTCCATTTTGAGAAGAGCAGTCAGCAAAGGCATGAGGCTGAGGTATTGTCTTCCAGTCTTACCTTGGAAGCTTACTTTTGGCTTTAGTGAAATCTTGAAGTTTTGCTTCTTACTGGGGTAGCGTCTTAAGTTTTTACAAGATTGTTATATTACTATGCATTGTCTTCCCTATGTAAAAATAGAAAATCCATTTGTTGAGGATCTTATAGTTTATTGGATTATTGTCTTTCCTTTGTACAAGCGGTTTCCCTGTAACTCATGTCAGAGATATTTTAAAAAATGTTATTCTGTATTCTTTTTTAAAGGAAACTGCTCTTAAGAACCAACATCTAATGATCTTCTTAATCTAAAATATCACTCTTATTCCCCTATAGCAGCTGTTTGTACTTTGGGATCAGGGATAGAAAAGGGAATATTTAAATATTGCCATGGGAATTCATGATACTTATGTGATCAAAGATGCCTTCATCTATAAGACAAGTAAAAGGATCAATATAATTCTCATTACTTGCCACAACAAAGGATTTTAAAAATAATTAAATAGAGTTGTCTTTTTTTAAAGAATAAAACCAAACCCACCCTGTAATTATCAGAGGTATGGTATTCTGTTGCTTATTAATGAGACTTCTGGAAAACAAGTTCTTGCCAGGGTTGTTTAAAATCCTGAAGTTTTGATTAAATTTTAATTTTATTACAGTAAAAGATGAAAAATTGACAATAGCAATCAAAAGGTCATTTTTGCAACACTGTCAATGCAGAAAATACATTTAGTCTAATGCCCATAAGAGATATTCTTGCTAGATTCAGAAAAATAGCATGTTAACTATTAATAAATATTGCCATAGTAGGAAGAAACGTGAGAGAAACAGCAAAAACAATAATTACTTCTAACTGTGTTCCTGAGAAATCTAGTTATTTAAAAGATTCTTTGATAGAAAGTATGTGGGTCGAGACCTGTCATCACTCCAACAGAAAACGTATGTGATTCATTTTATACCATTCTTGATCAAAAAAGCATAGAAAGCTTGATACCCCAAATAGCTCAAAACCTGAAAACTTCATATGTTTGTGAGAACACTTTAATTTTGAAAACTGGGTAGGAACCATGGTAAAGTGATTTTGAAAATAATCAGCAATCTCCAGTTCAGGTGTTAAAATAATTAGCCAAGGATTTATTGCTTTCTTTTATCTTCACCTCTTTGCTGATAAGGAAGCAGTGTGATCTGAGGGATAAAAGGAAAATGCAAAGTAACACTAAAATTAGCTAGCGGTTTTACAACATAGGTAAAAAAAGTAGCAAGAAATATTCCTTTGGTGACCATTTGTGTCTCAGAATAAAAGAAAGGTGTTCCTGTTGTCCTGAATGTGTAATTTTTGCTATAGGTTTGATTGATACGGATTTGTATATCCAAGTGAGGTGCAGCTTTCTTTAATCTGCTGGTCCTGAGGTGAAAATGTTGATCGATGTGTTGCTCAGGTGCCTGATGTTCATGCCAGCGCTGGGGGGCTCAGTGGAAAGCCATGGGAATTGCTAGATGTCTTGCTTTGGCTTCAGGCTTTGAGGAACAAGGATCTTCTCTAGGTATTTTGTTTTTCAAGACTTCATGATAATCATCACTGGGGATAGCAGCAAACTGATGATTTCTGGAACTAAAAACACAGAAAAGCTGGAACTATAAGATATATGGGGCATATTTTTAAAAAGTTATACCATACAAAACATTGTCTACATAGCATAAAGCTTTTGGCTGTCCCACAGTTTGGGTTGAGCTGAACATCTTCCTGACAATCATCTGGAGCAGTATGTTGGGGCACGGTGGGGGCCAGGGGCTGCCAGGGCCTGTTCCACCGCTCCATCCCGGAGCATCGTGCACCTCCATGGGGAAGGGGCTGGGCCAAAGCCGGGCTGGGCCACTGGCCCGGTGGTAGGCCTGGCTTGCTGGGGCCCATGGCTGGTCAGGGCAGGGCTGTGGAGAGCCAGAGACCAGCCCTGCTGGGGCAGTGAGTGGTGGCCCTGAAGGCTGAAATGGCGTCCTGGGCTGTGAGGTGGAGGGAGGCCCTGGAGGGTCCTTGCCAGGCCTATTGGTGCCTTCAGGTTCCCCGACATATTAATGTAAAGCTAGAGTAAAGCAAGGAATCAGTCATAAATAGCAGTTTTGGGTGGGGTTTGGTATGCTTTTTTTTAATCATGTTTTTTTAACAGTGTGTTTTTGAAAGGGTAGTGTCTCTTGTTTAGTGTGTAGACAATAACAAAGGAAAGCAGGAGTGCTGGTAATGGAGCTCTCTATTAATTAAGTCCATTAACTTCAACACTGGAAAAATACTACCGTGTGTTGGTGGGGAGAAGGAGAATGCCTGGTGCCCCACTGTCCCGGTGTGGCTGGCTCAGGAATGGAGTCCTGAAAATCAAGAGTCAGTGATGTGATCGTCCCTCTGCAAACCCCAGGTAACAGAAGAGCCCTTAGAACGCAGGTGGAAAACCCTGCTCTTCTGCTGCTCTGTGCAATGTTGCTTTTTCATGACTTTGAATGATTTTAAGTCCTGTGAAATGTGTTTCAGTAAGAACTTCCAAAAATGTAGGTGTTCAGATGTATTCTGCAATATGAAAATATGTGAAAAAGGTGGTGGGGGAGGTGGTGAGGGATGGGAGGGGAGGAAGTAAACCTACAGTAAAATTTCTGTAAAATAGCGAACTATTTTATGAGCAGTCCTATTGCTGTTATGCTGACTTCCATTGTTCAGGTAAAATATTTGTTGTACAAGCAGCAAATACTTCACATATGTTTGTGAATATATCTATGATTGGTGACTAAGATTCAACACCCATCTTTTGGTTCAAAAGATCAACACCACATTGGGTACTGAACATTGTATTTTGCTGCTCTTAAAGCTGCGTGGCATCCAACAGTATCTATATGTAAACACAGTGATATATAAATAAGAATACATTTCATTACTTTTATTCAGAACCAGTCAATCTCTTCTTTGCCCATATGGCTGAGCCTGTTAAAGGAGGACAACTCACAGAAAACATGTAAATACCATGGATTTGTTAAGCTGAGTGGTGTTCTGTATGACTGACTGTATGTTTTACCATCTCTTAACTAACCTTGTACTTTTCATACAAACACTGGGAACAACAGGGCAAGAAGCTGTGTGTGTAAAATACACAAATTTGTATTTTGTATTACTTACTATTTGTGCTTGGTATTTGTGCTTCTGCCTGGATGGGATGCTTAGTTTGAGAGACAGGTGGAGAGTAAATGGGATTGAAGAGACTTAGGAGTGTTTAATACATATCTACAGCTATTTGCTTGGCAAAGATGATGACGTTCTGTTGCATGCTAATTCTTTTTGCAAAGCCAATAAAAGAGCAGTGTTTTTTTCTTACAGAAACTGACTTAGAAGTCTAACAGTGTGGACTGATGTTGTGGGGTTTGCTTTTCTTTTTTTTTTCTTTTAAACTGATATCACATAAACCCTAGGTTGCTACGAATTTATTCTGCTCCACAGTTAAGTGCAGGGGTAGCGAATTTTAAGGACAAGAGGGGAAGGATTACTCAGGAGGGTGCCAGTACAGACAATTCCACTTGAGAGTATCATTTGATGAAGAATAGAGTAAAGCAGAGGAAGATGAGCAGTGGTGAGTAATATTTTCTGTACTGACAAAAAGGAGAATTTCCTTGGTGAAGTAAAAATGTCCTGAGAGAGGGCATCAGCTTTTGAAATATGTGCTCTCTTTAACTAAGATTGGTTGAAACGTGATTTGTCTTCCACTTTATGAAGTAATAAAGGAATAACAAAAAAAAGGTCATATTTAAATCTCTCAACGAAATTCTGACTTCTGTGAAACTGACTGTAAAACTCCTCTTGATTATAGTGGAAACAAAGATCTTTCAGTTTATATTGAAGAAAACAATGGCATTTGCTTCTGGAATCTGATAGAACAAAAGAAAGCAGGTATTAAGAGGCCAAATTTGTATCTTCTGCAATGATAAACAGGACAGGACAAATTAATCTTTGACTGGGGTTAATAGGTGTGATTAAACATAATATTGTTGACATTTTGCTGCTTTGTTGGGGACAAATTTTAGAAAGCCCGTGAGGCAATAATAAAAATTACAATTTGCAGCTATTGCTGGCAGGGATTGAGGGTACTCTTGCACAGATATGGTGCTCATAAGTGATAAGCTATAATGTCTCAGAAGTGACAGTCAGCAATGAATTTAATTTACTTATGTCTCAATTAACTTATATTTTGACATGCTACTTAATCAAACTGAATTTTATTTAACTTCTTTCTACTGTCAAATGACCTGCTTGGTTTCCTCTCCCGTTCCCCAATAAAAACAGATGGCTTGATGCACAGATGCTCATGGACAGCAAAGCTGAATTAGCTTTGTCTGATTAAATATTTTCAGAGAATACCTGACTTGTCAGTTACTACTTGGAATATCAAAGCCAAACAAATTATATGCTTTCTAAATAAGGAATTCAACAAGAACTTTGCAGCCTTCTCATACTAACTGTATATATGGTCTGATATAAATCCACACTCTGTAGCCAGCAACGGTGATGTCAATAACTTGATTCCATTAAGAAAGAGGAGAGGTGATCAGGGTTGGAACTAATGAGGTAATTATGATCTAAAATGCATTGTCTAGCAAATAACCACGTGTTTGCCTGTAAGTTCTTCAAGACAAGGATTATCATTTTGTTCCTTGTACAGTGTCTAGCACAAAGGGTATCTGTGCCATGACTAAATCTCAAAACACTACTGCAACAGAGACAATAATAATCCATATAGGGGAGGATTGTTTGTGTTTTGGAAAAAAACTATCAGTTAATTGTTCATCTAAATGTATTGAAAATTCCCTACTCTGTTCTCTTTTTTTCTGATAATATCAAAGTAACTTTTCAAAGACTGTGAGACTGGCCTGTTACTGATCACTGCGAATAAGAGTATTACTTTTAATATGCCCAAAATGCAGTTATTTGATGTTGTAAGATGGCCAATTAATTTGATTTAGTACAGTGATTCATTCCCACTTTCTCAGCAAACCTGGTGCTTGGACTATCCAAAACAATTTCAGTATTTAAATAACTGGATGTACTTGTCTTGGTTTGGTTTTTTTTTTTCAATTAACGGTACTAAATATTTGATGTTCAGCTATATTTTAATAGTTAGAAAATATAATGACTGCTAACAGCTTTTGCAGGTTTTCGTCAGTAGGCTGACATTTCACAGCCTGCCTGGCTGAAATCACTTTCAGATAATTGAAGATTTTCTCACTCCACTTAGCTGTTAAACCCTGTCATATGGGCTTCTGATCAGTTTTCCTATTCAAACAGATCCTGAGCACGGTAGTGGTGAAAATAATATTTAAAAAACCCCCAAACCTCGTTCAAATAAAGTTAACACAATTCAATGCTCACATTGGCAATGCTGGAACTGTCCTGCACTCATCAGGAGAAGACAGTTTGATGGAATCATAGGGCGATGAACGAGCTTCCCACGCTACCTGGCAATCTGTGGGGAAGGAGCCCTTCTCAGAGGCAAAGAACAGCATAGCCACATAACAACAGCTGATTAACTCTTGGGTAACTGTGTCTCTGTTGTTGCTGAACTACAGTTTGGTAGCATACTGCTACTCCATAGTTATAGAAATACTCCTTGGGTAGCAATTTGACATGTTGTACTTATAATAACCTGGAATTTATTTTGAGAGATGTGTGTTTTCTTGGTTTTTTGTTTTGTTTTTCTTTTTTTTATTTAGAGACCTTAGGGAGATTAAAATAACATGGGCATCGATAGAAATATCTTGTATGTCAACTATTTTGTTCCGGATCAAAGGAAATCCATGTGCATCCAGCTTCTTGGCTACTTGGTATTAACTTAGACTAGGCTTCTTCTGAAGAGAAATATCCTTCATATGTTAACACAGTTTTCCTATTAACCAATGTTACCAAGCAGCTCTGTTTGCTGATATTGTCGGTGTAACTTGCTTAAGGAGGATTGCAAGGCCTGCAGTTGAGTTCTGCTCTGGCTGCCTCTCATAGTAACTTTTTTGTGCTGCAGAGAGCTTATGTCTCACTGTTTTTCACTGGTAACAGCAATGTTTGCTTTCTTACTCGTCCGAAATGAGTTGAGTTCTGGGGCGATGCTTTCAGTTTAGCAGATCTGAAAATGTATCCCTCCTTAGGTGGAGAAGCGCGTGAGAACTTGAATTATTTTAGTGCTTGTTTGTGTTAGTGCTGTAGTTAATAATTTTTTTTTTTAAAAGGCTGGGGGGAATTGTAAAAATGAATTGTAGCAGTAGGGGCTACTGAAAGCTGATTTGAACCATCTTATTCTCATGTTTTCTCTATTCTGTTTATGTGCCCAAAGTCAGGGATGAAAGGACTGGACTTTGAGTAGACACAGAGACTGCAGGGAAGGAGGTTGCTTAACATTAGTGACCCTATTACTGGATTGAATCTCATTAGCTTATGTTGTGAATCCGGAGTAGAACTGAATGTATGTTCATGTGTTCACTATCTTACAGTAAAGATGTATGTCCTGGGGACTCACTTTTAGTTTACTTCAGAGAAAAGACTTTAAAACAAATTGCTGTCGAGATATTGAAATACTGTTGGTGACATAAAATGTGTCCAATGCATCAATTCTGACACAAGAATAAGATTATTATGCCAGGGTTTTTTTTGATTGAAATCACACTTTCATTTAAAAAATGTTTAATGAAATATTTCCTTCTAGTTCAAAGTACAGAGTTCCTAAGTGTACCATCTGCTACAATATTTGTATATAAAACTGACAGTCGCCAATTACACTGTGCCTTGGGTGGGGGATGACATCAGAACTGGATTAGATTTAGTAAATTTAGCAAAAGGTATACTTTTAAGATAAGAACAGCTTCTCTATAAGAAACTAGAGACTGGCTTGAATAATCATAATACCGGTTTTCTGTCATAAAAGGCTGGTATTTTTAGTATTGTTTAAAAGGGATATTTTCAGCAAGCTTGATAATACAAGTCCCCGCAGAAGAATGAGTGTGGGATGTCTCCTGGGCTCTGTAGTGGTTTGTGGTGGAGCATTTAGGAATGAATATTCATAATGTTTTTATTACCTTCTGGCATATTTTGATACACTGTCCATATAAATCCCAAAACTGGGTTAATCATCTGAAAGGGGTTAATCATCTGAAAGTTAATTAAGATCTCTCTAGTCATGCATGTATTATATGTTTTCACTGGACTTAATTTACTGCTAGAAATAGGCCTATTAGGATAATTATTAGGATTCTGTAAGGAAAACAGTTAGAAGCAACACTTTCATGTTGCAAAAGACGCATGAAATTATCCTGCACTGGGTATCTTCACAGCTTAAATTCAGGTAACTGTTTTGCTTAAAGAAAAGGAGAAGCATATGGTGCATATCCAGCAGCAGATGTGTCAGTGACATGGAAATTTTACCAGTAAAAAGTAGACAACCAAGAAAATTAGGTACCTCAAAGGACAGTAGAGAATAGAGAAAATCTGGTAGGAAATCCTCAAAGGCTTTGAGGATTTGAGCAATGCCCCAGATTTGAACTAATAGCCTTAAATCCACGATAGGAAGACAAAAAAAACCCTGCAGAAAGTTCCCTGACTTCCGTGGTAAACTACACTGCTAGAAGTCTTCAGCTTGGGAAAAGAAGATTACTGAGGACTTGTGTCAGCAGTGTTAGCGTGAGAGAAGTAAAGCGGAAGTTCTGGGAAGGGAGAACTTGATCCAGATGCTGGACTTGGTGTTCCCTTCCTGTGTGTCAGCAATACAGCTCAGGAGCCTGTTGTACCAAAGCAAAGTTGCATGGTCAAAATTTAATCCCTCACTTCCCAACATTTCTCTCTGCTGTATTCCTGTCCTTTTAAATAGGAACTCATGCATGCATAAGGAATGCATGGATTTCTGGTTTCTTTGCTAATTTATCCTTTGGAGAGCTACTCATATTCCAACTGAGTGATCATCATGGCTTAAACTTTGATACTACCAACATTTGCACCACAGACCTCTATCTCTAGAGTTTATGGACTAAATGACACTGGTAGTATGTCGCTGCCTCTTTTGAACAGCTTTTAACATAAGGGATGCTTATTACTGTGTAAAACAGTTGTTCCACTGATAGGGGAACCCAGGATCAGCTCTAAATCTTGTAATTTGGAATTTTCTAGTAGTTGCAGATGCTTTCACCTTGAACTTCCCTCCTTTCTGTCCTGCTTGCTTCTTTCCATCCTGGGCATACAGGCCCTTTTCTTCTTGTCTTTGGCCCCTCTGCCACCTTCACCCACTTGCTTTTACTCTGTTCCTGTAATTCTTCTTTCTTTTCTTATCACTCTGTGCTCAAATCTATTTCTTTCCAGCTCATCAATAAAGTGAGTTGTAAGAACACAGGAGAGAGTGTCCTTGCGTCTGGTACAATAACAAAAACCTACGCCTGGAGCCAGACAATACACTAAAATGAAATTTCAAGTCTGTGTCCCAGATAAAGTGCTGTTACAGATTCTTAGCAAGGGCTCTTGGGAAGACTGTAATTTTCTGTAATCTCAGTTTGAAAAAAAAACCCTGAACGGCTATGGTTAAAATTTCCCACTAAAAAATTCAGCTGGAGGCAGGTGTGCTGCGTGGGAGCTCTTGAACTCAGCGGCTGACATCTGGCAAACGCTGAAGACTGGCAACAGGCTCCCAAGATAGGAAGTATCATTCGATATCAGTTCTAGCTGCCAACTTCACTTCTCTTGCCTATGGTAAAAAGTATTGTTTCAGCTTCTCAGGCGGGTGCAGCCAAGTGGAGAGAACTTCTGTAGGGTAAAGGATACTCACGTGAGAACTCCTCTGGTCATTGCTACTCGTACTGAAGCGTCGCAGGGCGGTGTTAATCAGGGAGCGCTTAACTCCAAGCAGTGCTGGAAGGTCTGCAGCCCTTCATGAGCAAAAATTCTTTTGTGGGTTATTATTTTATTTTACGAAAAGCTAAGGCAAAAAGAGGCATTTCTAGGCACCTGATTTAGACAACTTTGAAATCTAATCTGTCTTAACCTGAACTCTCAGAACTATTAATTCGAGCCAAACAGTGCTGTGTAATTATGTTGGCTATTCCCTGTGGTGCAACGTTGTCTACAAAAGACACTGATCACGTGAGTATAGCACTTTCGAGCAATTATGACCTATATTGAAAATTACTGAAGCTTAACTAATTATCTAGCTAAAATTCAAAAGGAGAAAGTTCCTCCTCCAACTCCACATTCCCTTCCTTCCTAGTGAAATGATGGGTGCTTGAATCAATGGGAGTTTTGCTACTGGCTTCTGCAAATCCAGGGAACAATCATGAGTATTTATTGCTGCATTCTGCTTTTCATTTGGCTGATAAATTATATTTCTCAGTATTTCTTGGATAAAGCAATGAAAACTTTGGTTTCTTTTTTCTCTCCAAGTGCCATGGGAAGTTTTTCTGTGTAAATATCACATATCACAGCATTTGTGGGGTTGATGTTCATGCTTTTTTTTAATTTCAAATCAGGTGACAAAATTAAGAGTGGCCTTTTTGTTCTCCTGATTCTAGGTAGAGTGAATGGTGGTATTTCCACTCAATGTCTTGC
>JAOXJK010000001.1:190577478-190598241 GCA_025774025.1 Xenus cinereus
GGTTAGAGCTCGAGGATCTTTAAGGTCCCTTCCAACCCGAACCATTCTATGATTATCGGGCATTATTTGTGTGTTAACTCCACCTTGGTGTGGCGTATAGAAGTGGTACCTGGCTTAGGCCAAAATCATGCCACAGAGTGGTTAAATGAACAGCACGCTCACAGGGTGACCATAGGGTGCCCTCAAACCCTTGCCTTTTCCTTATTTAGCCTACTGCTGTAGGTGTAGACCTCTGTGCTAGGTGTTACACAAACACAGAACATAATTATCAACCTGAAGAACTTATCACTAACATATAAAAGAAGCAACAGACACAAAGAGGCAGAAACTGGCAGGGAGCCACTGAAGCAGTACTGGACGATAAGATCAAGTTTTAGCAGACAGAAAGTAGGGTTCATCTAAGAAACTGAGGCATCTGCAATGCCTCTGGTTTGGTTTGGTTTGGGTTTTTTTGTGCTTGGACGCGATGATCTCAGAGGTCCCTTCCAACCATGATGATTCTGTGATTCTATGCGGACAATTGCATCTATATGGATAACTCAGAGCTCCTGTTGTTGTGAATGAAGAGATAAAGACACTTCTTCTTCCTGTAAAGGGAACCCAATTGACTACAAGGCTTTATGACTTGCAGAATCTGTTTGATAGAACCCATTTTATTGGATTATACATTATGTCTGCAAACTACTTTGGCAGAGCATTGTTTTCTCTATACACAGTTCTAATCAGGGCAATCATTGATAGACCTTCCTTGTGGAACAGTATGTGAATATAGGACACCAAGAGAAAGTACGATGGGATTTTTATCTTCACACTCCAATCACATTTGACATAAGCAATGAAAACATAGAATCATAGAAAAAATCAGGTTGTAAAAGGCCACTGGAGGTGTCCAGTCCAGCCATCTGTTCAAAGCAAAGCCAATTTCCAAGTTATATCAGGTTTCTTAGTGCCTTGTCCAGTCAAGTTTTTAAAAACTTCAAGAATGGAGATTGCTTGACATCTGAACTTTAAAGGTCCCTTCCAACCCATACTATTCTATGATTTTATGATTTCCATACAACCTGTGCCAGTGTAAGACCGCTCTCATAGTCATACATTTTTTCCCCAATACATAATAGGGATTTGCCTTTCTGTTCTCTCAGCCTCTTGTCATATATGACATCTCTGTTCCCTGACCATCTGAGCACCCCTGCTTTGGACACACTCCCATTTTCCAACATCTCTCTGTTACTGAGGAGGCTAAAACTGGAAACAGTACTCCATATGCGGCCTCAAGAATGATGAGCAGAAAGGGGTGATCAGGTCCCTTAACTTGATGTTTCTGCTTATGCTAATGCAGTGCACTATGTAATTACCATAGGAATAGGTAACACAAATTTTCAAAGTAATTTTAATCCGGGAGTTAAAATGTAAATTTCCTGCATAAAATAGGTAGAAGAAGGAAGTGGTAAATGTAAATATTTTAGCTGATTTCCTGTGTGGGGAAAATGCATTCGTGTTAATGCGTTCATATATTATAATAATAAATGCCAGCATTTTAATTTATTATCAGATACAGCAAAGTGGATGTCATTGTAGCAAACAGCTACACAGTGCTAAATTATATTCAGTCAGACATTGTTTAATACTTGATACCTCTTTGAATCAGTTAAATAGCATACTGGAAGTTAAATAGAGAGCAGGTGATGTCGTTGGCAAACATGCATTTGAATGGTCTTTTTCTCTTTCTTCTTCCTTTTCCTACTTTACATGGGTATCGAAAAAAACCCAGGTCATCCCGCGTAAATGGATAATCTAAAATAGTTGAAAGAATTAATTGACAAGGTTCACACAATGAAGACACCATTATTAAAAATGCCCTAGGAATTTGGCATCTTCATTCGTTAAGAACCTGACTTACTTAACATAAATTGTATCTTAGGTCCAAGAAAACTAGGTTGCAGGTTGGAACTTCAGGTGTGTAACATCTGTCTAGTCCATGACCAAAATACAGAAACTGATCCCACCAATATAATTTTATTCATTATGTGCTGACATCAGCATTCCAATATGGAACCTTTTTAGGCATTGATGTTTACAGACTTTATTTCACTGATTTTCAAGCCTCCTATTCTTCAACAAAATGTTCTTAAAATATGAAATAATATTCCTTGGTATATAATAAATAATTTTATTTCTTGGGTTTTCTAAAGCAAACCTTGACAAAGAGAAAAATCAATCACTAGCAGCAGATGGGACAGTATGTCTAATATATCTCTGCTTTCTCTTTTTCCCCGTGATTAAGTTGTATGTAGACATCTTGAATATACAGTTTTCCATATAAAAAGCTTCTATTAAGAGCATGAAGAGATTTTCAGGGATTAGCAAGTGCTGTCTGGGAATTTCTGCATTACTTAAATACACTGTCTCCCTATTTCAGTGCATTTATTAGTTTCTTTTGTCTCTTTCCAGAGTTTCTCCATGAAAGCCATCAGTGCTCCTGACTTGGTAAGAACAATCATTTTTTTTCCCATGTGATACTTATCCTCTTGATTTTAACAGAAACACACTTTTACTGCAATTGCAGATATGCAGAATGTGTCTCGAGAGCAGTGAATTTGCTCAGTGTCAGTATCTTCGTTCTTAAGAGCCTTTTCAAAATGCAAATTAGAGACCAGGCCTACAGAATCAGAAATTTTAGAGCCCATGCTAATTGGGGAAATCTGAGATGGTTGCGCTGAATGGGAGGTTGTCAGTCAGGCTTGCATTAATGTGAGCTCCGAGGATTTGTATCGCTAGCTTAGAGTAGCTCAAGAGGAAACACAAATCTTTTCTCTCACAGGGACTGCAGAGCTAACTCCCAACTCCATCCTCTTGCCCCTGAAGCTCTTTTAATTACTGTGATCTTGTTAGCATAATTCAACAACTTTAAAAATGCAGATCAGTTAGTCAGGATGTGAAATGGTTCTTCTTACACTGCAAAATTATAATGTTACAGAGTGATCTAAATTACCAGAAAGCTATGGGGCAATTCAAGTGTTTTTAGGCTTTTTCAGATTACAGTATTTCTGAATCAGTAGATTCCCATAAAAATTTATTAACAAACCAATCCAAGAACACCTCAAAATTCTGTAGTCGGTGTTTGTTTTTTTAAGCTCTTGGGTTATAAATGAATGTGTTTATATGGGGGTGTGAGGGTTTACTGAGCAAGTAATAACTCTTCAGTTAAACAAAGTTCGTCATTTAGGTAGATTAAATATGTTCCGAGGTTCACATTTCAGAAGGTAATTTTTAGAGTTCACTAGAAATTAAGAGATGATCAGAGAGAAGACTGTGCTTGCCACAAGCACAGAAGCAGCTGGGTAGAGCTCATTGCTACCATCGTAGCATTCCTGTCCTACAGCAGGGCTGTTTGAAGGGTTGTTTGTCCGTCCTGTGAGTGGAGCTGGCCAGAGCGGTGATGCTCACTCTTGCCGAGGCAGTTCTGCACTCTCACAGGCCACTTCACAAGACAAGCTCACAGCCTCGATTACAAGATTTCAAGGCTGATCTGTGGTCTCAATTATACTGCTTTGTTATCATGACAAGGAGGTTTCGGGAACTGTCTATTGCCATGAAGACAAACAGGCCATTCTTACCCAGCTGATGGCAGGGCCGGAGTAATAGTGCAGCTGTTTTGGCTTTGCAAAGAAATGGAAGTGTGAAAATTTCTGGGAAAATTACAATAGTGGGCAACAGCAGGAGAAATTCCAGACCTGATTCAGAGCAGACCACAGACTGCCAAAATACTCTCAGCATCCTTGCCCTGGTCTTTTAGGAATTACATAACCAAGAACAAGATAAATCAGCCTGATTTAAATTATGCAGGGAAAGGCTCAAGCTGAGAAGCAGGTTTGGGTGTTCTGCTCTCTGGCTCTGTAGGATTATAATAAACCTTTCTACTAAATTTCATTCTTAAGCCTGCCTCCTGTAAAGAAGACAAAGAGCACAGTGGTTGGTAGCACAACAGACATCATGTGTTTGGAATGATGACAGAAACAAGCTCAGGGAAACAACAGTACAAGATGTCTACTGACGGAGGGAAGAAGGGGAGGTCTCTCGCAGTCTGCAGATGTAAAAAATAGTTTCACTGTCTTGTACCAGAAGCAAATGTACGAGGAATGTCTTCACAGAGTTAGGTCCTGCGACAGGAATTCTTTCCTTCACCAGCTCAGTAACTTTCTTTGTGTAACAGGGTAGAATAAGGTCCTCCAAAACTAATTTGGCTAAACAGTAAGCCATATGAGTTATGTCTTTATTGTGCCTAAGCCTGCCTGAGACCCCTGAGTATTAGCATGTGATTTTCCTTCATCATAGCAGTGGTATATGTGGGATGATGTGCCCTGGAGTGAGAATTGGGGAAGGTACTAATGTGTGTGGAATTACACAATATAGGAGAGATGTCTAAGAGAAGACATCTGCCATGCGGAGTAGGTGAGATCAAACGTAAACAGCAACAGAAGATCTTAAATGTTGTGAGCATGTTCGTGTGTCTGCCTTGTGAGACTGTTGCTGCCAGCTGAGTTGCACAGTGGGGATGAAAATAGCACATGTATGTACATATGCTGCAGCTTTATTTGGGGCATCGTCACTAAGTCCAACTCTGCCTTCTTGCACCTAGTGAGAGTAGTTACACAACCACTGCAGAGATAGCAAGAGGCACAAGACAGCAAATGCCTTCTGATGAGGATAAAAGATGAATTGAGCTGGCAGACAGGAACTCTTCTGGCTCATAAGAACAGTGGAAGAGGAGATCTTTTCAGCATCAGCATGAAGAATGTGTGTGGTAAAGGGAAATCAGAAGTTGGAAGAAAGAGACAGCAGAACAGGGAGAAGGATGAGACCTAGGGCAAATTAGCTTGGGGTATAAATTAAGCCTGGAGAGATAGCCTGGTTTCATTAGCAAAAAAATAGCACAGGAAAGGTGAAGCAGGATGGAAGAAATCTGTTTTGGACTGGGCTGAGAAACGAGTAGGAAATTAGAAATAAGATTTAACATGGCTTGCATGAGTATCTGGGCAGTGACTCTTCCACAATAGCCAGGATATTACACACAGCAATAAATGCTATCACACCTACAGGTTTCCTATCTGTTGCTAATACAGAGGACACTGTGTGCATACCTTTCACTGAAAGCAGCAGGTGTTGCAGATGATTAACAAAATTCTCCATTTCCAGACATTGATCCTCTAGTAAGGACAGTAAAGTTGAAACTGTAATGATTGGGATTTTCATTCCTAGTCATTGTAGTTTTGGGGGGTTTGTTGTCGTGGAGATGTTTTCTGTGTACTGTGCTTTCTTGTATTTTCTGAATGGGACTAGCAGTTACAGCATATCTCACAGAATCTTCTCTCGAGAAAGAGAACTGTGGCAGTGGAGGGTTTATTATAGATTTTTCTAATAAAACATTACTGGTTTGTGTAGGACAGGGCAAAACTAAAGAATTTCATTGCCCTGTGAGGGTTTGTGATGCTCTGAATTTCCTGTGGAAGTTTATCCTTCCATTCTTGGATAGAGACCTGAGAATTTTATTTGGTACAAGATTCTCCTTTTGTATAAAATTCCTTTTTGTTAGAGAACTGGAGATCTTGCTTATTCCTTCTGGTCACTAATCACAGCTGGCATCCTTGGTACTCCAGGATTACTGCCACTTCAGCATTTCCAGCAAATTGGTGCCATTCTGGGGATGGGCAATAACCTATGACCAGAATCATCTACTCTTGCATCCTTGTCTGGAAATCTGTCATAGTTCAAGGACTGATGCAAGCACTCGATTCTTTTATTCAGCCTGTAAGTAACAAACACGGTTCTCCTTTGCTGCTCAGATTGCTCCCAGGGATGTCTGGGCAACCATCAGATAGGTTTCTTCCCTATGTGGAGTTAGTCCCGTGTAAATATTTAAGCGGTTCTTCATTTACCTGATCACATGTGTTTGTTGTACATTTTTAGCCGGCATTTTATTTTATCTATGTACTAACCACACACCCAAACTCTAATGACTGTCAGCACTGTGACTTCACATTCAGATGTTTTCTGCTTTGTTATCCTTATCGTACGTACACTTTAATGGATGAGAGAAGCCACACTAAAGGTATCTTGTGTAAACCTCTGATAGTTCTTTGATGGTCTACAGACATCTCGATCATTAGTCCACTCCTTATCTGCTAGTCAGTTAACAATCTCAAGCCATTCAATTGTACGGCTTTGATAATTCTGAAAAGCTTCCGGTGCTTTTCGCCTACTTTGCATTACAACAGTTGTGAACCTCAGTCTTCATCCTTGGGCTGGTACCAAGCCACAGAGAGATTTAAAGATTAGGACAGACATCTAATCAGTGTTGGGGAAGCAGGACAGTGAGAGTGAAGGACAGATTCTGTCCATGACAGAAACTTGGTCAAAGAGATAAGAATGTACCAACTGGATTTCCAAAATGCGTGCACCCATTAATCCTGTAATCTAGATGAGCTCTGACACAGCCATCACTTGTTGGCCTGTAAGAGAATTTTATAGCTGACTGGGACAGTAGCAAGTGTAACCTATAGTGCTGTTGTGTGAAAACCTGCATTAGCTGTGATTAGCTGTGGATGCAGTTCTCCAAGATGACACACTGAAATGGACAATTGAGGATGCAAGCGTGAATTGTAACCAAAGAAAAAGGAACTATTTTGCACATTTTTTAAAAATACTTTTCTCTGCCTGCATCACCCACGTCACCTCTCCTTCCTCACTTTCAGCTGTAATGTGAGGATCTTGCTGTTCATGATCTGAACCAGGCAGTGGGTCATGTGGAAGGCAGGGGTATAGCCATATGCCAGGGGCCAGTACAGCTGAAGAGGCAGTGTGCTAGACTGTTTTTCTTTTTCGATGTAGAGGTTAAGAAGTGGTGTATTTGGAGTGGCTTACTTGAACTTATTCTGTGCATGCAGGAGGAAGACAAAATTTCCTTTTCAGACAAGGTGTTGACCTTTTGAATCATAGAGAACACTGTTTGCTTAAATTTCTCTTCCAGAAGCCAGCAAAAGCATAGATCACAGTCCTACATCTAGTAGAAAAGAAGTCCTCTAAGTTATTTAAAACCTGTTGATGAATGATTTCTGGAAATGTAGATAGATTGTTTTGGAGGTTTGTTTGGTTTGGTTTGTGCTGGTTTTTTTCACGGGTATAATTTTTTCAATAAAGTTTTATAATTCTTTTTCTGGTGCCTTGTCATGGTTTGGGCCATATTGGCCAGTGAGAATGACAGATACTGCCCTCCACCTCTCTCTCCAAAAAGAGCTATAGCTGTAGGCTTTGGGTACTTATGACTGATTTTCAGTCTGAATGTAATTCACCAGCTGTAATAACTTCAGAAAGAGGTATTTGTCATGTACCTATACCTTCTTGCTAGCCTGTCAAGTAGCCCAGTCCAAATCACAAAAAAAAAAAAAAAATCAGCTCTTATAATACATTTTAAATGTTATCAGGGTTTGACAAACTATATAAAACCGATTTGGTTTATCTCCTTATGAAAGGAATCACAACACATAACAGTTTTGGCTGAAAAATATGTTCCCAGAGACCCTTTTCTATGAGTGACAGTGGAAAAGGGGATGTTAGAGCAAGCAGGATAAAAATATTTTCCAAAGAAGTTATAGAAATTGCTCAAATGACAGTTAAAATTTCTGGTGCTGATAAATGTGCTTTAGCATACTAATTCTCCATAGGGTCACTTCTAACATACATTGTCATTTACTTAAACTCAGTTCAGCTGCTAGAGGCATTACTAACCTTCTAAAGAACACTACACCAGATGTCTGGTTTCAGACACGAGATGTTTTGACACACGGGTTCCCTCTTGCACATAGTGTGGAGGGAAGGAATAAAGCCTTGCAGGCAAGGAACTGAGCTGAGCTGTGGAAGGTGTCTCTGTTCACCTCCTGTAGCTGTTACAGGCTTTCTCTATGGCCACAGGCAAGCTGTTCTGTCAAAACGCACTTCTACATCTCACAATCCCTTTTTCCCCTGTGGATCTCTCTGCCTTCAGTGACATGATGGTGTAGCTCATGGATCTTCTTTTGCATGTGCACCGGCAGGAGACTTTCTGCTCAGTCTGTAGAAACTCATGGCCTTGGGTTAATCCTTATAGCACCTCAGCTGCAAAGTGTTGTACAAGAAAAAATCTTGACCTTCAAAGAGGTTTCAGAAAGGAGTGGGAGGAAAGCACAGAATTGCAAAGTGGCTTATTTTAGTTCATCTACCAGGTCAGCAATAGGGACAGGAAGAAAACTAGTCTGTGTTGCCTGCTGTTACTGGTCTCACTTTAACAGCCTTTCAGTTAACGCATGCTTTGTTCCCTCCAACTTGAATCGTCTTACACACATTTGGGTTTTATCTAAATGTAAGGTTTTATATGCTCTCCTAAACAGAATTTTGCTTTTTGCGGCTTCTTACTGGTGTGCAATTGGTAGACACACAAATAAATTCAGTATAGAAGAAAAGAGCTGGGTTGGTTTTGTAGTAGGGAATCAAACTTCACAAATATAGCAGGGGACTGAAGTCAATGAGCAAAAAAGAACTGTTTGGTTAGTACACCATACTTGATTTCCAAAAGCCTTTTGGTTTGTTTTGCCTTACCAGAGGCTCTTTGAGGAACAAAGCAGTTAAATAATTGATTAAAATGTTAGAATCAAAGAGTCAAAAATGAATAATTAATTTTCATGATAGAGAGGTAACAGGTTTTATTACCTGCTGGCTCAGGCAATGATTATGTCAGTCACACCAACTATAAGACTCTCGAAGACAAATCAAAAGGAGTAGGGCATCCCACTGAGCAAAATGAACCCATTGATCTCAGGCTTGGCCACTGCTCTTGGGATAGTTTGGGATAGTTAGGAGAGAGGAAACGATTTCTCACTTTACCAAAGAAATGGCCTACTGAACAACTCTTTAGAGCTGGACCTGTGGGTTATTAGATGCATAGTGGGCTAGAGAAACATCTCCATGAGAAAATGGACTTCAACTCATTTTTCTTTTTAGGGTGGAAAAGAAAAAACAGAGTGAGGGTGTAACAGAAATCTGTGGAGTTATGAATGTCATGTGGAGGTGGAATAGATAATCATGATTCAGTGTCCGAGGAAATTACCAGGTATTGAAACAGAAAAAATCCTCAGTACTTTATTATACAGTTTCATAATTCAATTATAGAACTAGTCATCACACAGATGCTATAGCAGCCACAAATGTAAATGGCTTTAGAGAGTAAGTAGACAAAGTCAGAGGACGAAGTTCCATCAAATATTACTAAATGCAAAGACATGGATCATTTTGGCTTTTGAAGTCTCTAAGCAAAGATTGCTGAAAGCTGGAGTGATTTATGAAAAAAATATAGTAAACTTGACTTTTTCCAAAGTGCCCAGTAGTGGCTACTCTAGGAGCCTGGAGGAGGTGAGGTAGACCTTTGGTTTGTATCTGCTTCTGCACTTTTATGGTGACTGCAGATTCAGGCCCCTGGTCTTCTGGCTGGTTTTGGTTTTATGTTCGTATTCATTGAAGGCTGCTTGAGACAGAGATTTCTCTTGCTCTGAGAATGTACAGTCTCTAATGGAATGGGATGGATCCCTGATTGCTCCCCAGGGCTTCAAATGCTACTCTTATACACATTGTAATTAATAGTTACGTAAGACCCAATTGAAAACGTGCACAGTAAACACAGAATCTAGTTTGACACGTTCATCCCACAGCTAGAGCCCTGCTGTTATTTGCATGGGAACCTGACACATTTTTTCCTTTCTCCAACTCTTCTGCCGTTGAGGCTCTCACTTAGAGCCACCGAATTCTTCATTGCCCACAAAAGTAAGTACTGACCAGCACGAGGCACCCTGGCTGCAAGCTTCTTCCTTCAAAACCTCTCCCAGAGCATGTTTCTTCTAGCATCTTGGAGATACAAGCCTCATGCATGCCATTCAGGAAGGCAGAACATCCTTCCTGGCACAGAACCATTCCTTGGTCTCCTAGGGGTGCATTATCTGCTTATTTCTTGCTATCTCCCCCAATTCAGGAACATCCCTGCTGCTTTCTTGTATAATGGTGTGAATAATGGCCAATGCTGAATTGACATCCAGAAAGAGTTTGAATCGCTTGGTAGAAGAGCCTGAGCAGTCAACTCCAAACTGCTTTCCCCCCAATATTCTGAGTAGGCTCCAGACCAAATATTTGTATCAAGCTAAAAAATAATCACTTTTTAATGTGTGAGATTAGGTTTCCTTTGGTACCTCAGTGATCGTACCAGCCAGGCCATGTTCTAAAATTCACACTGACATCAATGAGAGCTGTTGACAGCAAAGATATGTAGATTTGAAAAATGGAACTATTGTTTAGATTTTGATTTTTTTTCCCCTTGGTACTGTGTTTTCAACTATATATAAGTATATATTTTTGGGAAAAAGTAGATTGATTTCACTGTAGTTTATACTATATTGGCTTACAACAAAATCTGGATTGCAAATACTCTGAGTGAAGTTGTATTTAGAAAGATATATGTTCTGGATTTTGAAGTTCATTTAAACATCCATCTCATTCATTAGTTTCATAAAATCTTAGTTTTTGCCAAGCATAAAGTTTGGTCAGACTGTGACTTGGTTGTAATTTTAGATAATGTTTCTCCTACTGATTTAACTTGATGCTCTATTCGGTGCTTCACGGAATAGAACCTAAGGCAACAGGGGTTGCGCTGAGTGGAGTTACCACACATGTGCTGCTAGAGGTGGGATGTGAAAGATATCTGGAGCCTTCTGACAGCAGCCACGAATGTCTCACCAGATAAGTCTTAAAAGGACCATCAGATAGTAACGTAATGTTACTCAGACTGGCTGGGACAGAATGTGTTCCTTATAAATGCTGTGTGGTTGTTACTCTTTAAGAGGTGAGCCTAAAGGAGGATAGTATCTTTCTTAACACTGGGCAATCTAAGAATAAAAGGAGAAAACAAAAGCTCTTGGGCATCTCAAAGTCTGTTGATCAGAGATTTTGTAATGTATTCTTCCTCCTTGAAGGAGGTATTCTTGAGCCTGACCAAAAACATATTCATATTCCTAGAGGATGTACCTCTGTCCTCAGGAAGGTTTGGATTAAATCCCTCTTTTATAAGTAAATCGATAATTTCTTCAAAAACAGAACCACTGCCTCTGAGATGTGCCTTGCCAAATACTTCATTAAGGACTTATCTCAAATTTACTGGGCCACTAACCCAGAATTTTTTACTTAGGCCACTTTTCATCCCATCACCTTTCTTCATGTTTCTTTGGTTACCATAAGGAAGAAAATTCACAGCAATGTTGTGGTGGAATGGGAGGAAAGGAGGACTTCCTGGAAACCTTGTCTTTTTGTGCCAATAATGTAGAATACAGTTCATGTGGCATATTTCTTGAATCATGACATTAATGTTTGTTTTACTCATGGCATACCTTCTAGCTGTTGCTGATATATATAATTACTGAATGAATTGTGTGTTAATGCTGCATTGCTGTGAGGCGACCGTAATCAAGCATTTTCTTTCAGACCACCAGAAGGAGCTATTGAATTCAAAAAGCCTTCCTTCAAAGCAGGAAATCCTTGTACAGTAGGGAAAGCAGTAGGATAATGGAGCAGGCACACTGTCTTCCTTGCAAAGTCGTCTCTGAGCTGTAGAGCAAATTCTCATTTAGAGTTTGCATCTTTTTTGATTCACTGTCATATAGTAGTCAAATTGACTTGACAGGGTTTAAGATGCTTTGGGGTGAGATTTCAGACATCACTCCTTAAACATGTACTAACGAATACTAACCAAATACAAAAAGATGGGAAATTCATTGAGGCAGGTTTAACCATGTATTTTCAAAGCACAGGAAGTGTGGGAGCTGCCATTTTCCATTAAGTCAGCTGGGAGATGTTAGGCTAACAGACCTGCAAAATACTTGAGAGTGCTAATGGCAATGTCCATAAAGATAAATGAAACCTGAATTCTGCTTACACAAGCTGACTGGCGATCAAAATACACCAGCCACCTCTTACATGTTTTCTGAAGCCATATGAAGATGTGCAATTATTTGTTGTTAGCCCAATGCAGCTATCTCATGACCAGATTCATAAAACGAGCTACTAAGATTTATAAATAGCATTCTCTCTCTGAGATCTGCCCTTTATATTTGACCAAAAAAACTTTACACCAGTGGAAGGCAGATTATGTTGCTTCTGCCTGTGTTCTGTTTATATTTGCTTTCATCTGACAGCAGCCTGAAAGTGTCTGATGGAGGTTTGCGGGTGGCATGTTCTCTGTGTGTGTGTGTGTGCGTGTGGATTTAAATCAGTGTTTGGGACAAGACCTTGGTTAAACCTGTCCACTGCTATTCACGGCTTGCTGTGCTATTGTAACTTTGAGTCTGGTGTAGAGTCACACTGCTTGTCTGCAAGACACAGTCAAAATGGAATGCTGCATGTATTTCACAAAATAAAAACTGCCTCTATGGGAGGAGCAGGTACTAGCATAAAGTATCAGTGTCTCGGTTAACTTTTATTGTATGCTAAGACTGATAGGAACTATGACTCTCTGAATGGGTCTCAGAAACTATCTTCAGTTGTTGCTGTGTTAGGACATGCTTCTGGATCTGCTCATTTCTTCAGGAAAGAAGAAAAGCGTGGGGTGTCATGGAGGAACAGGATGCATGCTGACACATAGGGGCTGTAGGCAAAGGAAAGGGAGGTAATGATCAATAGTGTTTATTTCTGAGTATGCCATAAACCAGCATTTGTCACTAAGCTCTCAGTTGTGATGTCCTACACAATTTACTAAGTCAGCATATTAAAGGCATATTGGTTTTAAACATAAGTCTTATGCACGTCTTTGAATTAACAGGAGGAGAAGGAGTGTCTGAGGAACTACTTTTAGGTAGTAGTTCAAGCTGACTGATCTCAGCACAGACTTTTCTTTATATGTGGATTTATGATGCATTTGTGCTCAGGAGACCCTGCTAGTTCTCAGGCATAAGTTGGGGGTTGTACATAGAATAAATCAAATGTTGCTCTGAGGACCTCACAGTCCAAATGGTAACAAGACATGAAAAATATGTATAAATCACAAAGTAAGAGGAGACAAAGGAGCAGGGACAAGCTCAAGGACAACGTGGAGAGGAGGTATATAGTGTTGGCAGAAAATCTCGTTTGGAGGTTTTATATGTCGGGCTCTTCTGTTATTTTTCTTTCCAAGACAATATCCAGTAGCCTTTGTCAGAGGTCATGATCTTGTGCTAGATTCTTTGCTGTGCAAAGATGGAAATTGAAGGTGGTCCTTGTCTCAGATTTAATCTGTATGATTGAGACCCAATATAAGACAGTTGGAAAATGATTACAAAGAAGTGCTATAGGCAATGAGTTACACGTCAAAGACACTTTCTAAATATAGCAATTCCAGAATAAAATACATTTGTTATTTTATTATGACTCAAATTATATTTATTTATGCAGTGAGACTACTCCCATAATTTATTTGTGCATAATATTATATAAATGTAAATACTTTTGCTTTTTCTTTGTAGCAGTATCTTGCAGAGATTTTTTTTTCCAAAAACAGTTTAACATTCCCAGTGCTGTTTTTCTTTGGAAGTGGGAATGAGTAACAAGCTATGTGTCTGTAATGACCTTGAACACTGTTTATTGTAATTTTCTGGAGTTATAAAACTGTTGCTTTCATGAAAAAACCCACTGATCTCTGTGCTCAGCAGCAAAGGGGGCACTAAGACCGTATCAGCCTAGAACTCATGCTACAGATTTTCAACCACAGAGCTCTATCAGTGTGGCACAAACTGCCAGAGGATCTTTCTCAACCTGAGCCTTATTTCCTGCAACAACTACATCTCATAGGAACAACAGCATTGCTGGCACTTGGAAGACAGCTTACAGGGAAACTGTCTTGGAAATATGTCTTTTCTCACAAAGAAAACTTTCTACTTCAGATTCTCAGCACAGCTGCACTTCAAAGAAAAATAAGAAAAAAGAAAAAGAAAACCCAAACCATAGCCTTTATAAAACTAAAGTAATCAGATACTTCATTTTTTTTGGCCTCCACTTCATCGACTGGCAAGTAAATAAGCAAGTAAATGAAAGCAGTCTGTAGGAAGTCAGTTGTTGAGAGGAAAGAAACACCTTTCACTGTGCACGAGTCTCTTCAGAAACACACAAATATGTTACTTCCAATATATTATTTACAGGAAGCTGAATCTTATTTTCTCTTTATGAAAATAGCAAAGTCCACTTATGACCTAATCCCAGCAAACAGATGATTTCTGTCTGTCCAGTCAGTCCTAGTTTAAGTGACCGCACACACCATTCTGTCCTTTAAAGGTGTGCATCAGATCTGTATGGCTGTGTTCAGAATGGGCTTCCTCCAAAATTCTCCTTTTCCTTCTTATTCAGGTTGAAGGTAATTGGACACTGTCTGGTTGTTTTGTTCACCTTTTTGGGAGGGATCCTGGTACTGGGAGTTGAGCTATTAGGTTGCTTTGTTAGGATTTGGAATAATGGGTTTGTGATGGGGCTTTTGTGCCCTTTAAACACTGTGGGCTTCAGTTCTTCCAGTGCAAGCACTAAGGTACAGGAATCCAGCCATGTGCTGTCATCAAACGGTTTGGGGCATTCCTTGGCTTTTGCATGGTGCATGCCTTCTTCTGGGCCACAAGACTTAGATTACTATAATAAATGAATTCTTACAGAGTCAGATTGTCAATGTACTATTCCCCTTGGTGAGTTGTTGCATGTCTAATCTGTCCAATGTCAGTACAACTTTTGTATGAGTAGGTATTCGTTGGCAAGAATAAAGAGTTTTCAGCCTGGCGTCTTTCCAACATTGTGAATGTGTTACTCATGGTACAGTTACTGACGAGTAGAATGAAACACACTCAGGACATTTTGACGGCCTCCTCATGAGATAGCAAACATCTGTCTAGAGTCACAGACCAGACAGACCCGCAGAGAAAGCAGGAGAAAGTCAATGTATCTTTGAACTCAGTCTTAACGCTCAAAAGAAGTTTTCAAGGGGGTTACTGATCTCGAGTCACATCAGCTTTCTGAAATGTCAATACATAGGCTCCCTCTCTTTAGCCAGTGGTGAGAAAGAGGCAGTTTCAGAGGGCAGTTGATCCCACCTATCTTTCTCCAGTGGCAGGGGACGAAATTAGGTAACTAACAAACTAGAGACCTATTTTTGGAAAGATAAATATAGATGAGAGACAAGTTGCCCAAACCAAGTCTGTTGTTGTTTGCGTGCTGCTACTATTACATGATGGCATCATTCAGAGCTGACTGCACCTGCTCTGTTCATGAGGGAAGTGTCTCCCATGTGCAGCATCTCCTGCATCATGTAGCACAGTCCATGCATCCAGTCAACCACTGTTAATGGTGGCTATTATACTACTTGTTTTCTCTTCGTTCTTTCTTCTTTTGATTTATCCTTCCTGTGAGGACGAATCTGCCTCAGCCAGTAACAGAGATGGAAAAAATAGCCTGAAGTGGACTGAGGATCATTAAGTGGTACCTTTCCTGTCCTATCCTGTCCTGTCTTGTCTTGTCCTGTCCTGTCCCTCTGACCCCTTTGCCCTAGTCTCCAGATTTGGCCATCTGTGAATCTTGTTATCTGCTCCTGTGCAGAGCAGATCGTGTGACTGATCCCTTGGCACAGCCAGTGTGTTGCCTTGGCGGGCAGTGTGGGATGAAAAAAGCACAATACACGCCTTTTCTGTCTGAGACTTGTTTATCTGCATGACATCCAGGCTGCTCTGGGAGAGCTCTCCTCTTGGTGATCACTGGCAACCAAAAACGAATCAAATCAAGGCAAAATTAGCAAAATTCTCCTATACAAAGAGCTGCTCTAAAACAAAGCTGCATTTTTGTGGTGCATTGTCCTGGCTCTGTGTGAGTCCTGTAAAGAGACAAAGGCGAGCAGGAAGGAAATCTCAGCTGCTTAGTAAATGCCCTAATTTGATTTATTTGCTGCTCCCTTCCCCCACCCAAACTGTTCTGCTAACCTGTTAGTCCCAACTCAGACAAGTAAAACCAGCTAATCTGATTAGTTCTGACACACAGGAGCAAGGCTGCTGGGAAAAGCTGGACCCTTACAGCTGTTTCAGGCTTCAGCTTCGATCATAACGTTATGGGTTTGCCGAATGTATAGCGCAGTGTGACAGGAGCCCAGCAGCATGTACACAAGTGAGCAGTGTGACCGTCACTGAAGATTTCTACCCCGGGTCTGAGGCCACTGGAATACAAACCATGTTTCGTGTCACCTTCAATGTAGTGACAGAGAAAGTTACCTTCACCTTGGCAGCCTGCCCCTCCGTCACGTGGAAGGTAAGCTCAGATATGCATCGTGTAAAAAGGCTGATGGCACAGGAAAATGAGTGTCATCTAAACTGTTTTCTCATCCGTAGGCCGTGTTTGAAAACTTTTAAGAGGAGTAATAACGTTTTAAGGGAAGTGCACTGCAAAGTGGCATACGCACAACTAGTTGGAATTAGACAGACTAAATGGATCTGGTTCTAGAGAACAGCTTATTTGTTGCCTTTTAAAGCTTTTCTCATTTGACTTTTAAAATAGCCAAATTCATACACACTTTCCTCATTCTGCTCTGGAAATGCCAGTGTATTTATATTAACAGCAATCCCAGAGGTAGTTAAACACAAGCTACTCTGTTTGGGGACACAAGGGACACTGTTTGGGGAAAGCTTTCAAGCTGCCTAGACAATTTAGGGATTGCAAGGATTTGCGAACTGTACCAAGGCACAATGAAAGAGAAAAATTTGCATTCCTATGATAAGGGACTTGAAGAAAAAAAAAACCCTCTAGATGCGTAATTTACCTGGCACGGGGTTGTGATAAAATTTGGCAGAAGCCAGAGATGCTTTTTGCATGTCAGCTCCTTCTCCCATTCATCATTTCAGTTCAGATCTTCATTTCCTTGAGACAAATGTTCCCATCTCATCTTGAAGAGATCAGTGTTGTCAGGATGAGATAGAACCAGGTTCATTGGGAAGACAGCCACTATCTTCTGAAGCGTTGTTTTAAATACTTCGTATTAGAATCTGTTACTTACAGTGCATTTACTGTAGGAACCTCACCTCTGTCTGTTATTACACCTTTCAGATGTGAAACAATTATGAATAACTAGATACAGTGGAGGAGCAGTGTAACTGCTTTTGCTCCTGTGCGTGATTCATTATGCTGCACAAGGAGTTGTCATATATCTTTGCTCTATCATTCTCTCAGTCTTGTACCTGTCTTTTCTCTTGACTTGTGAGGTAGACACTGCCCAGAAGCTGTTATTAGAAGGTCTTTAAAGGGCCTGGTACAGTGTGGCCCCAGTCCAGATCTACGCTATTTGTAGCATCATGTACTAAATAATAAAAAAAGAATCTACTGGGGAAAAGTGTGTTTTGAGTAAAATTCATATGAAATTAATTTTACTGGATACTGTCTCTCTGTGGGAGAGTTTATGGTGCTATTACTTCAGTTTCCCTATTTATTAGGAGAACTTACCTTCCCAAACATGCATATTCACTAAATGGCAATGAAAAGATCATTTCAACAAACATAAAAGGGCCTTTCCTATACTTGCTAATGGTGTGTTAAAGATTTTTCTGGCTTCATATCAGAGTGATTCTCTACCTTTAGGCTGCAAGTCACTCAGAAGAGGGGATTGAAATAGAAAAGGATACTGGATCTTACCATGCTGCGGTGTTCCTACCTGATCCTGGCTCACAAGCTCTTGGTACAGCAAACATGGATGCGAATAGAACCCAGAGGGTGCTGCGTTTCAGTGCTCATTTATCACTTTGCTGAGGGCTGTTAAACATAAGTGCACTGTAGTAAATCCCTCTGGAACAAACTGGCAAGTACTGAAAAGTGCATCCTGGCACATTTTTGCAGTTCTCCAGCTCTTCTATTATTTGCATAATTTAAATGAGTTGATATGTGCAATGTGCAAACATGCGCAAATGCTTAAAAGTAAAAGCTAAAAGAAACTATGGTACAGTAGTACTTCCTGAAATATAGTACCTTTATTGATGAACTAAGTAAAAAATACGTGAGAAAGTGGGCACAATTATATGGAAAAACAAGATGGGATGCCAAGCCAGTGAAAGATCAGTTTGGAGTAGAGCTTACATATGTAATGCTAAATTAGTTTAAGGAAAGCTTTGTGGAAGGAGGTAGTATTTTTTATTGACCAGCTCTTAACAGTTGGAAAAATCCAACAAGGTTTCAGGCACACCAGTGTTCCTTTTTGGCTGTAGGGGGCTAATGAAAGATACTCTTTCCCTACAACCTTACCTTGCTTGTATCAGCTAGAACAGCCCTGGTACTGCAAGTTAATTTGAATCCTTTGAAGCCAAAAGAGGTCACATCACTGCTGGAGGATGAAGGACAGACATCTGCTTTCAGACTGCTAAATCTTTTTCTTTCAAGAGTAGGTGGCCCATCCTGCAGATACCCGTTCTGCTTTTCCACATAACCGGTGGCATGACCAGCCAAGTCTTGCACAGTGCAGCGGGGCCGGGAGGATGTGGCAGCTCTGTAGAAGACGTCTTGGGGCCAGGAGGAACAGTACAAGTTCTGCCCCAAGTTGTCATCTTTTTGCCCTATGCTATGCAGTTTTCATTGCTGTTAGAAATTCATTTCTCATTAAAAGTATTGGTGAAAAATATTCCATCCAAAACCTACTCTAATTATATATAAAATATTCATTCGTGTGACATTTTAATAAGAAAGACAGGACTTCTGCACCAGACATTTCACAGTCTGTAGGGCATAAACCCCATTGCTTTTGTCAAAACATTTGTTTTGTAATAACTAGTTTAATTAGAAGTGGGGGAGGGTATGGATACAGGACGAGTGGAGGGAAGTGACAGCTGAAAAGGCTATTGACAAGTGCGAATGGCTCAGAGTTGAACGTGCCTGCTCATGTGGACACCAATGCTTGAAAACCAAAGCAAGAAGCATCTTTATTATAAATCCTAAGCATCTTTATCATAAAGCCCTGAGGAGGGGACTGGGCTGCTCTTTCTCACCTCTCGGTGTCAGTCTGCCTCCGCTTGTTTGCCCGCTCCTTAGGGAACAGGCTGCTGGTACTTGTCGATCTGTTGACAGGCGTGGAGCTGGTCGGCAGAGCAGGGGGCTGAGTGCTCTGAGATACGCGTGGGTTACACAAATCAGACCGCGGCCAGTATCAGCTTGGCCAGAGTCCCTCTTCACAGGCTTCCTCAGGTTTCACTCACGTAAATTACTGTTGCATTTTCAATCAGTTGCTGCTAACGTTCGGGGAGTCTAGAGTTGCGTCCCTTTGTGTCCTATACCTGCCTTTAAGAACAGATAACAAGATCAGGCAGCTATTGATATACCAACGAACTCCTACCACTCATTTCCTACCGTATGAATAGGTGGCACGCTGCTTAGATGAATGCAATTCAAATTCACAGCGTACAAGCAGATTTAGTTACAGAATGTATTCGCTCGTCGAGGATTAGCTACACTTGAATCCCATTGATTTTCTTTTACCGTTAGTGGTTCAGTTTTGTTGAATCCTGCCTGAACTGCATGGGGGAGAAGCAGCAGAACCTGCTGGTTTGTGGCTTTCTATTCAAGGCCAGGAAATTCACTCGATGAAGATGAGCCTAACGTGGGGCTTTCTTGCCTATTGATGCTGCGCTTTATCTCCCTGACACGGACAGATAAATGAGCTGGGGGTGGCTTTGCAGGCAGTTGGAGCCCGACCCGCGCGCGCTGTTGCCAGCTTTGGAAAGCTGCACAATGGGTCTCCCTCCCTGGCAGTTACAGCCGTTGGGGCAGGGACCTGTCCTCTGAAAGGCTGTTGAGAAATAATGATGTAAACTCCTCCCCGAGGATGTGGGAACAATGCTCAAATCCTACGAAGGCAGCAATATCTGTGATAAGGAAACCAGAAAAATGGGGAGCGTAGCGGCCGTTTTCTTTCTGCAGCGAGCTGGATGCGGCGCTCCGGCTTGCGAAGGGCCGGAGGGGAGGCAGGAGGGGAGGCGTGGGAAGCGGGCGGCAGCTCACAGCTTTTCTGGCTCCGAATAACCTTCCCTGCTGCTGTTTTAGAAACCTCAGTTAGACTTAAGAGCTACGGTCTGCCCTGCTCAGCAAGAGTAAGTGTGTGTTACTGAACAGTATGGTGTTACTTTTGTTGTGGTAGTGCCTAAATGCACCCCCAGTGTCAAAAACAGCGGTAGTAAATACACTACAAAGAGAAACAGGACCTTGCCAGAAAAGTTCACAATCAAAATCTATGGATTTAGTGCACCCTAGCAAAGGACCAGACCGTGAGCAAAAAGACGGTGTGTTGATGACAAATGTCATCCTCATATGATGGCACCTGGGAGAGAAGTGAGTGCGGAAGGAAGGCAGCGTGACTGTGGCACATGCTGCAATGGATTACTCAAGGACTGAATCCAGCCCAAGGAGCTGCTTTGTTCCCCAGATCCTGTTAAATCTGGGGAGGTGATGGAGCTGAGGATGCTCAGCGCCTACAGGGAAGAATTTCAGCTTATTCTTTTCTGACGCATTGTTTTCAGCTTACAGAACAGTGCATTTCTCCTTGAACAGTAACCGCTTTATTTCTGTCTGTTAAATATAGAGATGCTCAATGCTTCTGTTATAGTTGAATTTAGGACAAATCGAGTCCGGAATAGATTTACTAAATATTTATTAAGGTAGGAAAGCAAAAGC
>JAOXJK010000001.1:190598341-190610566 GCA_025774025.1 Xenus cinereus
TCCCCTGTCTGGTGTAGGAGATCTGCCCTCTCGCTTAACTCGTTTGATCAGCAAATTACCCGTAGTTACTTATCACACTTCCAAGTATACATTCCCTGAGAAAATATCCAGAAACAGCTATTGCTCCTAGTCTTCATTTGAAATGCCTTTTTTCACCTTGCTTTTAAAGAGCTCCCCAATATATACAACATATATTTGTACCTCAGCTTCTGTGAACTTTGTTCAAGGCTGATAAGCATGTGTGAGACTATCTTTTTTTTTCCCTGCTTGTGAATGCAGATGCATTCCATCTTGTATATTTGTTAGTTGATTTTGTCACTTTTTGATACACCCAAAAAGGAGGTTGACAAAGTCCCTTAAATCTTTACAATATTCACAGCTCAGTGGTAGTCTGTGACCCCAAATACTTGTCTCTGCAGCTCTGAACTCCACTGCACACTGCAACAACCATGTTTGGGATTATGATGCCTAATTTGGGAGCTACTGCAAGTACTAGAAAGTACTTTTTGAGGTGATAACATTGTTTTTACAACAATCTTAGAGATTTTTTTACCTTGACCCATGATGATAGACAAAGGTTTTCTTCCTGTCATACAATTCTGGAAGTTCTGTAGCTTCCCACGTGTGTCCTCAAAGTCTTGCTGTCAGAGATGGGCTCATCTGTAGAGGACTGAAATCCCTTATTATTTGCTTACAATATAAGATGCCCACCTTTGTCTGCTTCTTGCCACACAACAGTATTTTCATAGCCTTGCGCCAAACCCTTAAATGAATGTGATTCAGAAAGATCAGCAGATTCTTGCTGGGAGATTGGGTAATACATGCAGAAAATCAGGTATGTGATGCTCGTTTGATCCCCGACTCTAGTTCACCAGCAGATGGTAGCAAACATCTCCTTCTCTGTGAGCTTCATCTGGGGTTGTCTGAATGCGAAAGGAATCATTTGTGAGAAGAAACCAGCTGTAAACACAGTAGTTGTGCAACTCGGAACAAGGGAGAAGAACCACGGAAACCACGGAAATATTGCTGCAATTGGGACAGAAGAATGAAGTAGAGGCCGGAACAAAATCACTGCAGTGACTTGCACTGAATGGCATGAGAAGCATTTTGCTCTCAGTTATTGTTCTTGTGGTGACAAAAAGGGACCATTATTTGCAATGTAGCAAATGAACAACATTCAGAGCAGCATGATAAAATCAAAACTGCTCTGCGTCAGCTCTGCTCGTGTATGTTGACCCTTTGTCTTTGCACTGAAGAAGTGGAAAGTTCAGGATGGTTATTTTTACTAGTAATTTATTAGTTTACTGTTTCTTGTCGTTTATTTGTTTTTCTTCTGAGGTGTACCCACTCTAGTTCTTTTTATATTTGATATGGGCTGTTGATTAACACTTTCTCTCACTCTTCTGTATGCTGCTCGTTTAAATGGCTTGTTGTGACAACACTTCTCAGCTTCTTTTTCCTGATAGCAGCTAAACTGAGAGATGGGAAGAGAGAGGGACAGGATAAAGTGAAAACTGCTAGACTGTAGTGTAATTACCATAAGGAAATATCTCTCCACTTATAACACAGTACTGGTTAGAGCTGAGCAAACTATTTGTGACAAATAACTGGATAAAATTTGTCATTACTGTTTTCAAGTCTATCACCTCTACTTTTAACTACCTTGCTGAGATTTTGAAATTTTTTGACTTCACACAGTGTTCAATTCTGTAAGCAGTTTCTGGGAAGCATTCCCTTTGTGCTCGTTCCCCCATCACTAAGTGGTTGGTGACCAAAATTCTAAGAGTTGGTTCTGTTGTCTGCCTGGACACTGAGACTGATTTCTATGCTTCTTTGCTGGAAATGAAAAAAAAATAATCATTTAAATATCATTTAAAACAAGACAATGGCTTTTAGGGATATGAAAATGTATTCCTTCTCCAGTACTTACCATATTCTGAGCCAGAACATCTTTCTTCATCAAAGTTTTAGGATGGAAATAGAAAGGAAGAATATCAGTTACTGTATTGTGCTGCTTCTTTCTCAGGGCAGCTTGCTCTGGAAAGCAGCGCAGAATGCAAGCGAGATTGGCTATACCTCTTCAGTGCTTATGCCACGTATCTGAGGGTTTGAGCTGAAGTTGTCAGAATTCTCCTTTGGCTTTAAATCTTTCTATGTTCTTGCAATTATTAGAAATATCAGAATATCCTCTATGCCTTTGGCAGATGTAGCTGGTCTGAGTCCTTTCAGCTCCATAAGCATCAGTCAGTGCTGTTAGTGTTCATGTATGTTGTGTTTGACCACATGGGCAGGGGATAAAGTCCTCCCTGTGTGACAACACCTGTGTCCTACAGCTGTGTTCTTGATGATCAGTCAGTTCCACGTATAACCCAAAATTTTACTTGGGAATTTTTGGTCCATATCCTTCGCCACAGAGATGCACTTGGAAAGGCCTGGACATTAGTGGACCTAATGACAGAATTTGACAGAGAAGAGGAAGAGGGCGTGTGTCAATGGCTTGAACATCATGGTTTATCAGTGTGGTGAATCTGCCTATAGGGATCATAAAATCACAGAATAGTTTGAGTTGGAAGGGACCTTTCAAGGTCATCTATTCCAACCTACCCTGCAATGACTAGGAACATCTATAACTAGATCTGGTTGCTGAGAGCCCCGTCCAACCTGACCTTGAATGTTTCCAGGGATGGGACACCTACCACCTCTCTGGGCAACCTGTGCAGGTGTTTCACCACCCTCATTGTAAAAACTTTCACCCTTATATCTAGTCTGAATCTACCCTCTTTTAGTTTAAAACCCCTATTCCTTGTCTTATCGCTACAGGCCCTACTAAAAGCTCTATCCCCAATCCTTGTGTTTCATCAGAAATGCCTTGGCTATTGGGAGCCAAGTTTTGATTTAACATAAACTCACTGCTGATTCAAATCTGTTCAAAAACACTGATGGATCTATTTTGTACTGTTGGCTTTATGACCAATCAGGTATAATCTGTCAGCACATTTCCATTTTTATGCTACATCAGGGAACATCTGCCCTCCAACAGCCAGAATAAGGCCTCCACAAAAGCATGAAATGATTACAAAACTTCAGCTCTCCCCTCTATAGTGTCTTTAATCTGAGTGACATGCACTCATGTTCTCATGTCTGACTAGATCAATTTTATACCACATCTGTAAGTTGGTGGTGTTTAGATAATTTCATCCTAGAACTATAGCCTAAATGCATAAATACAAGAAGCTGTTACCAAATATAAACTGTGAAGTCAAACCTCTGCTTGATCACATTTGCTTTCCCAAGTAGACAAGTGGTGATTTTTCCTCCTAATAATTTAAAATTTAAGCAGATAAGTAATGTTTATGAGATCTGTTAAGAGACATATAAACAATACAGCTGCAGAGACATACAAATGCATGTGTGTTATTTCAAACACTAGACTCAAAATCTGTGCAGTAACTAGTTAACATCAGCTCTACCTTTAGTCATCCTTTACTGGCCTGATGAGATATTAGGAAAGGAGGACAGAGGTGATAGCCTTGTAAGATGAATCTGGGTACAAAATAGTAGGGAAAGAGCAAATAGATGGGAACTGCATGCTGTCATTTGAAGAGAATGTCTAGAAACTCAGTAAATTGCAAGTGGGAATTGCAAGGCCCTTGTTGAAGACAAAGAGGTGTTGATTTGACTAGTGCGGGAGACTGGAAAAGATGGTGGCACAGCACCAAAACAAAGAGCTGTGTGCATGGGGGAAGTTTAGGAGTTGTCTTGTGGAAGGCAAATTTTGGATTCTGACCAAAAAGAATAAACCTGCTGTATGTGAAATGCGTATTTTGATGACAATACATTATGAAATGATAGAGCAGCTATATATTTTGCCCATGGGGTTCTGTTTCTGTTCCAGTCCACATGTTGAGTGCTCAGTAATTGTGATAGAACTTGGGTATTATAACTGACTCAGACACTTCATGCCTTATTTAACAATAACTGAAGCTCTTCCCACTATTACTGTTATAAAAGGAGCAATCGGAAACTTAGAGCAGTGTGCAGAAATCTCCTTCCATAGCAGTGATAATTAATTCCTCTTTATACAATATCGATTGTTTTAGTGCAGCTAAAAGTATCCTAGGTGCTTTACAAAATATAAAAATACATGGTCCCTGGCCTAAAGTGCTTTCTGCCTCAGTTGAGATATGACACGTGAGAAATGATGAGTGAGACCCTGAATTCTTCTCAAGAGAGCACTCTGGTGTGATGTTTATACAACCTGAGCATTAAACTGCATCCAGCCCCCTGCTCCTTTTTGAAGTTACCCTAATTTTTTGCAGAAGCAAGCATTGTATGATATTAACTGGCATTGAAAGAGTTCTGACTGTTGACAGTTTCTTTTTTCACTTTTGATAAGAGCTCTTGTGAATCATCACAACCCGGGGCACTAAAGAAATATGTGTCAATTTATCTTAATATGCCATACTGTAAATCACAATGATTTACCTACTGCTTTAGAAGAACTTCAGCAACCCCTGCAGCAGGAACAGGGATCTCCAAGTGCTGTGGGGTGGGCAGTTGAGAAAATGTATTATGTACACCATTTAACTCCAAATGTGGCCACAAAATGTGGTAGAAATATTTCCTGAGCTGTACTCTGTTCAAGTTTCTTGTAAGGCCAGCAAGAATCCTGGTGGCTCTTTGAATCCTGGTGGCTCTTTGAAAAACTGGTCTCAGCAGCAGAGAATGTTCAGCAGTGTCTTTGAGTGCTACATTGAAGCTAGTGGTGCTTTTCACAAAAAGTGGTCCCAGACAACACCTCTTTTGCATGTTCTGTCTGAATGCCAGACGCAAAAGTATAGTTTAAAAATCTTTATTTACAGCAGGAGAAAAATAATCCTTTGCCTTAGTGGGCTTCTGGCAGTTACTGAGGCTCCACAGTGCAATATTGACCTGTTTCCCACGGAAACTGGCAAGTTTATCCAAATAATCACAGACCAGACTGGCTCCACTGCTGCTCCTGAGGGTTAGGAAATACATGATACTGCATAGTGTTCCTCAAGTCTTAATACCTTCGCTCCAAGATGGAAATGTGTCCTTCCTACTAGCCGTGATGATCAAAGAGGAGAGGTAGAACAGCTCCTTAGGCAGGGACTTTGGGCTCAGGGACAGAAGTGACAGATAGGCACGTAACTCTCTGAAACAACCATGCTGTTTACTTTCTTTTGTGCTTTTAGTCATCCTTCCCTCTCTCCTCTATAACGTGGCAGCCCTATCTGTCTTTGATTTAGGTGTGATCAAATCAACATCCTAACCTAGCACTTTCCAAGGGAGGATTTCAGAGGACCATATTGATGATGGCAGTGGGTATTTTCTTAATGTTCGTGAAGAAATTTACATCCTACAATGCTCAGCAAGTAGCTCTGTAAGGACATTATGCTGGTCACTACACCTCCTCTGGCTCTGATTTCCAGCACCCAGGCTGAATGAAGAGCCAACATATTTCTCAGAACACACTCAAGGTCCTGATGCCTAACTGTATACAGAATCTGGGAAATCAGTGCCTTTGAATGTTATCCAGCAACACACGTGAACTGTGCCGGCTGTTCAAGCCCTGGCCTCCACTGCCATCCCTGGGTTTGGCTTGTGCCAGGCTTTGAAGGCTTTGCCCCTGCTTCTTGTGCCTGAACAGTGGCAGGAAGCTGCAGGCAGAGCTGAACTTGGGCAAAACAAGGAGGAATTTTTAGCAAGTATTCTCTAATATAAACCAGTTCTCTCTTGTTTTCCTTATTTCCCAGTCTGAGGTGTTTCACCTCTATTATCTGTTGGCTTATTTCCAGGCTGGACAAAGGTAAGAGGGGCTGTACACCTTCTGCTAGCACTGCCTTGGCCCTATGGCAGAGAAGAGGCCCTGCTGCCCTCACTCACACGCTGCCTCTTTCAGTAAAATGACGCTGGGAAGAAAAAAATAGTGTTTAAAAGAGGGAATTGGAGTCAGCAAAAAGTTTTCAATCTGAAGTTTATAAATCACTAGATAAACTCAATCAAACAATGAGCTGTACAGATAACCCAGAGTATAGAGTATGCGGTATGACAGACTTCTTGTTATCTGTCTTGTCACCCTTCAGGCAATGATATAACCAAGCTCTGGATGAACAGTATAACTCCAGGTAAGCTCAAAGATAAGCTGAGAGGCTTTTGCCATTTAAACCTCTTTAAGGTCCTAATGTGTTAACAGGAGATATACGTACATAGACCAAAAGTTACCCCAAAAAAATCACTTATGAAGATGTTCTTTTTGATTTGGGTGCCAAAATCTTGCTTCTCTCTGAAAGCAAAGGTGTTGCATTGGCATTTAACACTATGTCTGCCACTTTCTTCCCCTGGTGACAGCACAGGTACCTCCTGCAAGCACTGAAGTTGCATTTTAGGAGATCAGTAACATGCCTGTGTGTAGCCTGTAGACTTTGCTTTGTTAAAGAATATTAAAGTATATGGAGTCTAATACTTTCTTTGGTTCAACATTAAACCAGGCATTTCTTCACTTTAAAAAGCTGCCATGATGACCTTTATCACTATATTAGAAAGCAACAGAAAGGCTCAGCTGTTTACAATCGTTTGCCTTCTGCAAACTCAGATTCGCCAGTCCAGTAACACACTATTACTGTACACTATTATAACCATTAACCAGTGACTCCCCAACACAATGAACCCCTGTACTCTGAAGAAACTAGAGCACTCAGTGGGTCCAGTGCCCACTACCTCAAAGGGTTTTGGACCAGGGTTTGTCTCTGAATTACAGAGAACATTAACCATCCGGAAACTCATGCAACATTCCTTTCAGTTACTGAGTCCTTGGAATATCCACTGATTTTTTGACAAGATAAAACATTTCTTTGCAATTTTCTTTCAGTATTTTTCAGGCTTTGAAGTGGTCACTGAGTGCAGACTTTAACGACCAAAGGGTCTTATTAAGGGAGATCTGTAAGGACCAAGTTTCTGGGTTAGAAAGTGCATTGTATTTTCACTTCTGGAGGAAGGCTAGGGAGGTCTCTGTGTATGCTAGCCCTCTCCTACCACACAGAGTCATTGATGTTTCCAAAATGTGGGCCTGGCATGCTCTACAGGTGTCCCAAAAGCCCTGGTTATGTCTACAGGGAGGCATGTTGAACTGTGCAGTGGATCCCACTTAGTTGTATTTTTCCAGTGGAAGTAGTGTGAGAGTTCAGGGCCTGGAGGGGCGATGGTACACATTTGAGTCTTACCTTAACAAACGTTTGGTACTCAGCCAGAGAATGGACCTTGGTGCAAGAGGTGGGAAACATTCCCAGATCCCAGGTTAGATACTGTCAAATGTCAGATTTATAAAGCAGGAGAATAACACTTCTGCCTGTGAGTAGCACTGTTCATTTGTCCAGTAACTGAAGGACTGGTTGTCTAAACTGATGGGTAATCTGAGCTGCTGTGTTTCTGAGCTTAAAAATGTTACTAATGAACATTAGTCATGATGGTGACTAATGTTCTTGTTTGTGCCGATGTTTAGCCAGTCTGAAAAGATATAGGTTTAGTAAATGATCTCCAGACTTTGAGATTCTGCCCAGTTCTACACCCACAGCTCACCAGAAAGAGGGAATAATTTATACCACATTGGATCAACAAAACAAAAGAGTAAAACCATTAAAGCAACGGGACAAAGACCTGGCATTAGACAGGGTACAGAAAAGTATTCAGCTGCTTTTGAAAGCTGTCACTGCCGCCTCCCCTCAGTTACACTGCATATATTTTGAGATAACTCTTGCTTTAAATGGAGGGACCGTTTATAGCGTACTGAATCCATAATTTAAAAGAATTTAGACATATCATGTATAGCTCCAATAACATGACCTGAATCACTTGGCATATTGTAATTGCCTTCTTTCAGCTGTAAAACTCAGAATCTGAGACTGCAGCCTGAACTCTACTGAGGAATTAATTTTGTCCAATTAGAGGTCTCATTGCTGTTCTTGTGTTGTGAGCAGTTCAATTTGTTCCATTCACTGTTCTTTCCAGTTTTTTCAACAGGACAATTTACTGCAGCCTGTCAGCGTGTAGTGAATCCATAATGAATTACGGAAATTTGCTGTGAAAGCCTGACCTTTTCCAATGTTTGTATTAGGATTTCCCAGTACCTCCGCTATTGTACATTTTAATGCTCTAAGCAGAAAGTAGTAATTTCAAATATTGCTGAAGAAATAAACTTTAAAGTCTACCCAGACACGTGAAAAATCATCCTTACAAAAAATTATTTCCTGCAGCCAAGAGTAATGCAAATATTATTAATTGAGAGAAATTAATGGAGGACATAACAGGGTCCTCATTAGGTTTTTGCCAAGGCAAGTAGAGTTATTACAAACACAAAAATAGAGTTAAATTTGCCTGTTGGTCAGATACACACTGCACAGCATGTGATCACCATTAATGTGGATTTCAAAAAGCTCAGAAATGTGGCTTAGTTTTCTCATGCATCCAGAAAGATGGGTATTTATCTAAATAGTTGTATTAGTGAGATGCATTTGTGAAGTATTGTACTTTCTTGTCCCAGCCAGGGATAGTGCAAAGCTGGAGCAAGAATGAAACAATGCATCCAGGTTTTCCAAATACTACCTGATGTCCATTATTAGTTGGATGCCCATATGGTTTGTAGCTCTAACAGTATCTTGACAACTTTTCCATTCTCAAATCCTTACATTTTCCATAATTAAGAGCAGGTTCCAGGAAGGGTACTAAGCTCATCACATCCAACCTCCCACAGCTACTTTACTGTTATGTGACTTTGGAAAGCAAAGAAACCATGACTAGGAGTCAGAATGAGTCTAACCCAGTAAAACAAAATTCTGACTTCAGATGATTTTCATTATTTTAATTCCTTTGAAATAGCTACAGCCAAAGTGAGGGAAAGTTTGATTCTGAACCAGCCAGTTATCACTGAAAAGGCACCCTCTGACAGTCATCAATTTATATGACTCCTGATGGGCACAGGGTTGAATATTTCAGCTGGTGAAAGGATCCAGTGCTCTGGACATGTGGGGTCTAATCTAAAACCTTATAAATCCATGGAGAAGCTTTCCAGACTTTGGATCACTCTTTTGAGATCTCATTCAATGTCAAGTCAAGCTGGGTGTTTCCCAAACAAAAACACAGATGCAGGCAAATAACAAAGGAACTGCTGTATTCTTTTAGACAAGCAGAAAGGGAGAAGATTTATTTCAGAAGCCTCGAGATAATGTCTAGTGCGAAGAATCAGAATGGGTGTGCAGATATGTCCTCTAAAAATTATTATCACCCCAGCATTCCTTGACTTACTGACAGCACGGTCAGACAAGCAGCAGGGATCCAGCCTGTTAAGTTACATAGTAACTGCAATGCAATTTAAAATCTTTTGCGCTGAAGCTGGTTTAAGCACACATGCTTACAAGGTTTCATAAGGTATTAGAAATATATCCCTTGCCTCTTCTTTTCTTCCAGATAAGGGGATGGTCTTCCTCAGCTTTAGGATGCCCTAGCTGGACCATGTGTGCTTCTGGCCCTGAGTGTTATAGGACATTTAAAAAGCTGTGAATTCAGGCCATAAAAAGAAGCAGAAGTTACGGAGCTAGTAGTGAGACAAGAAGATATAGAAACCTACAGCACCGTCCGCACTGAAGACCTGTGTTGTTTTCAGTGTGGCTATGTCAGTGCAACCTTTTGAGGGTAATGGACCATTCCCTGGTGCCCTGGTTACTCCAGTAACCTACAAGAGCGGTTTGCAGCACCGAAAGTCTTGTTTTGCCCCTTGGTGAAATATATCTATATATGAGGTTTGTGTTAATGGTAGCTTCAGAAGTAGGCAGGGATGATACTGTCTTGGTATTCGGGCTGGGTCATCTCCTACCTTAAGAGTCCCTGTCTGTAGAACACGTTTTGTGTTTTAAACTTAAAACAATTACCTGTTGAATATGGGAGAAGAAAGCAAATGGGAACTCACCCGGTCTACTTCAGCATTACTTCTTTTGCAGTCTGAACAAGATAAAACTTGAATATTGCAATATTACAATGAAACATACAGACCAAATTGGGCAAGACACATATGCTTGTGTAGACAGAGGAATGGATATCCCACTGCACCTCCCTTTCACTTTGGAGCTGCAGACTGAATTGTGATGAGCCATAGTAACACCAATAACAAGGGGAAATAATGTTTTGGGCAAAATGCTGACCTTGATAGCACATTCTGCTTTCTGACATATCTGTGCATAGAGATCTGATTTAATATGTAGCTACCATTTTAGTGTGTTTTAAATCCACCAAATATGCTCATAATGGAGCTGCATTCTGTTAGGTATTATCCACATGGATGTAAAGAGTTTCTGCCCCAAAGTATATATAAATCAATAATTCTAGTTCAATTTAAACAGAAGTTATTTAGCAAGCATGTTAGAAGTCTGTTTCGAAGTCTGTTTCCCACTCATTCTATAATGAATTCTATATTTTTTTACATGCTGGGAAAGGAATTGCTTGAGCTAAAACAAGGCTTGATCTGAACAAGCTATTGACTTGCTTGTCTGATAGCTGTTGGATATATTTAGTTCCCAGTGACCGAGATCTGTTTCACTTGGGACTGGAAGTTCAGGGGCTTGCAAGGCCGGTGCCTGTGTTCCTGTTAGCAGAGCTCTGCTAGATCACAAAGAGAGCTCTTGTGAAAGTCAGTCTGCATCATCAAATTTCACCCTTGCTATCCAAGCCACCATCAAATTCATTTCACTTAGAGACAAGAAAGATCTTATCTATGGTGGGGAGTGGGAGATGATTGTTTTCTGTGAGTAATTTTAAGTGGTCTTTGTGTTGGGTTGTTTTGTTGTGTTGGGGTTTTTTTTTAAGAAACTATCCCATGGTCTTTGGTTTTAGGAAATTCCCTTTGTCATTTGATCTAATTTTTCCTTTACTGAGCTTCATCATAATGTCTATACTGATAACACCTGTATGTGAAATGATAGTAAAGCACTTTTTATGCAGCTTATTTTCAGAGTACTTGAAAAATAGGTTTGGAAGATACATGCACTCAACATAGCATATTTTACTCTTGAAAATCTAGTACTATTAAAATCAGTAGCTTTTATTTTTAAAGTAATCAATAAATGACTTAAACAGGTCCAGAATTTTATCTTTGTAAGGAAGATATTAGTGGGTTTTTTCTCAAAGATCTTTAGAATTAGCTGACACTTAAATAGTGCAATTGCAGCACAAATTGTGTAGAAAAGTGTGGAGAATGTTAGGAAAGATCAAGGGACAGCTTACTCGACTTCTGGTAAGAAAACATTTTGCTACCAGATGTCTTCATACTCTTTACAAACGTACTTTGAGAGCTTACTGAATATTGCTTGCTTTAGAATGATCTAGTATGGTATTTTTTGAACTCCTGAAACACAGATTTCTTTTAACAAGAGTTAGGGTCTGTTTCAGGAGAGATGCTGTGGTCTCTGTGACCTACTATGAACTTATGACTTGAGCTTCTCACCAAAGTGGGGATGGTTCAGCTCCCGTTGTGGAAATATGTGTCTGGCATATAAAGGTAAGACAGCTCTGATTTCATCTGTCCTTAATAGAGAAGGCTATATGATATGTTAGTTCAGTGTTTGTGAACCGGAACACTGAATTATCACTGCAGTGAGGGTGATTTGGACTCATTGGGGTGGGAATTACTGCAGCCCAGTGGTGCAGCAGAATCCTTAAACAGTGTTGCCTCTACTGGTGCAGCAAGCAATATGACTACAAAAGCACCAAACTACTAAAAGCAATAAATCTCAAAAAAATGCCTTTTGAAAACAGGTGCTCTGCAGAAATTTTGTTTGCAATGTTAAGAAGCACACATTTTTGAGGTGTTTTGATGTTTCTGCATTTGTTTTTGAATGAAGTCAGAAAGTGCAGAGAAAATTGGAAATTAAACTATATAAAACCTTCTCTCCAACCACACTGTAAAAATAGCTGTTTTAAATCATGTTACAAATGATCTAAGAAAGATTATTAATTCAAATGTGCTCTCTCAGCCCTGTTAAACTGTCATCTTATTCAGAGTGGGGATAGGCACAAATGAAATGCACAGATTGGAATGACCCCGGTCATCGTGTGGGAGTTGAAAGCTCATCTGATGGAGGGTTTGTGAATGACCTTTTGCTTTGTACCAGGCTGCATCAAACTCTCCAGTCAAATACCCACTCACTTTCTAAGCGT
>JAOXJK010000001.1:190610629-190622277 GCA_025774025.1 Xenus cinereus
TCTCAGGCTATTGCTGAGCGTGCTCAGCCCGGCAAAGCCTTAAGTTGCAATTAGCTGGTGCATCGCTAGAGGTCCCAAGAAGACATCAATGAGACGTGGTGGGGGAAGCGCTTTACAGCCGCTAGTGTGGGGTATCCAGAAAATGTGCCTTTTGTTTTTCTCCTGCCTTTGGCTCCTCACTTAGATCTGTATGCGTTACGCTGCTAGATGTGAAACTAGGATTTGTTTCAGAACCTCCGAAATATTTTTTTTTCTGACATTAACAGTATAAATAAATTCTTCATGAAGTTCTTCTCATGGATGGCTTTTCAAGGAAAAGCGATGATTCACAGATTTCTGAAGCATCTTGTTCCCAGCATTATACTTCTCAGACGTTAATTAGAAAACATCAGAACAATGACAACATTTCCCCTGCTGCTTTTGGAAGAAAACAAAATATGAATCCAATTATTTTGAATAATTCAGTTATTGAATAATTCTATTGGTCACAGGTTTTATTTTCTTCTTGGAGCCACATTTTGTAAAGTCAGGTCAAGCTGAAGCAATAGGAAGATGGAAGGAAGAAATTAGCACGATATCCTGTGAACACCAGTGGTATCATTATCTTCTCTTTGTTTTCAGAAATAACCTAATGAAAAGGCTCCTTGAAAAGCTAAATGCTTTTGTTGAATCCTTTCTCTTTTCCTGAAGCTATTTACCAGCACAAAAGGCTTCAGCCTAAGAACCAAGACAAAACCCTGAAGAAGAACCGGTATCAATGGAACAAATGTTCTGCCAATCTAGTGCTATAACCCAGTATAACTATTAATTTCTGCATAGCCATGGGCTGAGCTTTTGTGTTGCTAAAGGTCAGGATTTTGGTGCTTTCTGAAGTGTTAAAGGTCTCTTTCTGATCCCTTTATTTAGCACTTACTAGGAAGTGATAAATCTGTGTAATTGTCTTTAGAAGTACTAGTACACTTTTAAAGCACTCTGAAAATATTTTGCTTCTCAGCAAATTAACTGAATTTTCTCTTTGTGAAATTGTTTCCTGCTATTAAAGGGCTGTATTTATTTTATGTGACCTCTCTACAGAGTTTGTACTTTTGTTGCTTTTAGACAACTTGTTAGGATAACGGTAGCCTGAGCCTTATATTTTCCATCAAACTCCTGACTGCACTGTGAAAATACAAACCTCTACTAATGCTGAGAATAGGGTCCATGGGCATTTTTCAGGTGGCGATATTAACAGTCCCTGTTGAGATGACATTGCAAATTCAAAGCCAGACTTTCAAAATCTGCTGTTATACCTATACTGTCTG
The DNA here is from genome assembly GCA_025774025.1 of Xenus cinereus. NCBI lineage: Eukaryota > Metazoa > Chordata > Aves > Charadriiformes > Scolopacidae > Xenus > Xenus cinereus. The sequence goes on from JAOXJK010000001.1 coordinate 190,611,931, forward strand.
CATTATTTGTTCTTCTTTCATCCTAATCCACAGTGATGGTGAACAGACGCAATATGCTTCTTGTGATCGGTGATTTCCTGTCTGCAAAGGACCTTGTGAAATTGCCTGTGCTTCCCATTTCCAGATGCTCATTCGGAGGTTCAATTGAATTAGGTTTTGAAAACATTGCCTGAACATTACCTCATTCTGTGATTATGTCTTTCTTACCTTTATAAGAAGGACTTGTAACGCGTGTTCACAGCCCAGAAAGCCCACCACACCCTGGGATGCATCAAAAGAAATGATGAGGGAGGTGATTCTGCCCTTTACTCCACTCTGGTGAGACCCCACCTGGAGTATCGCATCCAGCTCTGGAGTCCTTAGCACAGGAAGGACACGGACCTGTTGGAATGGGTCCAGTGGAGGGCCATGAAGATGATCAGAGGCATGGGACACTTCTCCTATGAGGACAGGCTGAGATGGTTGGGGTTGTTCAGCCTGGAGAAGAGTAGGCTCCAAGGAGGCCTTATTACGGCCTCTCAGTACTTAAAGGTGGCTTATAAGAAAGATGGGGACAAACTTTTTAGTAGGACCTGTAGCAGTAGGACAAGGGGTAATTGCTTTAAACTAGAAGAGGGAAGATTCAGACTAGATATAAGGAAGAAATTTTTTACAATGCAGGTGGTGAAACACTGGCACATGTTGCCCAGAGAGGTAGTCAATGTCCCAGCCCTGGAAACATTCAAGGTGAGATTGGATGGGACTGAGCAACATGCTCTAGTTGAAGATGTCCTTGCTCAATGCAGTGGGGTTGGACTAGATGACCTTTAAAGGTCCCTTCCAACCCAAACTATTCTATGATTCTGCGATTCATCTCAGCACAGGCCATTGTTGCCTAGGACTGGGATGGCATCGCATCCAAGTTGTCCTTGAAATCTACCTGCTATTTTTTCAGCCAAATTTATCATAAGTAATCTAGATATGTAGGATTTTTGAGTCTTTTTGCTTCAGGCAACTTTATTTTACCTTATCAGGGTCTTCAGTTCTTTCTGTCACAATCTAGTTGATATCTGTGTGCTGAAGCTTTGGTGCCATCTTATTAGTAGCAGATCTAAGACATATATATTTGGGTTGTCCAGTGGTTTGTGTTGCACAGTGACTTGGAGAAAGTGCCAGCAGCAGCACCCTAGATTGTCCACTGGTAAGAATGTCACCAGCTATCAGTTTTCTGTTTCTTGTCAACACAGTTTTCTAGAGGAAGTTTGAGATGTGGGTCGCAAGTATTGTCTTTTTTGACAGGCCTCCTTCTTGATGTTCTTCATATGTGGAGAAGTACAGAGGTTTCTATTTCTCAAAATATTTCCATGGATCATGTTCTGATTAAAGATGTATGCATCTTGTTATATGCATGAGCTGCCTCCTCTGAGATGTGAAACTTGTGACCTACTTTGAAAACAGCACTAGTGCAAAGTTTCCCAACTTCTGCTGGTTCTGCCTTTCTTGTTATTTGCACCAATTTCCTGCAGTTCACTGGAGTCTGCTTTGGATATGACCTGCTGCCCGCAGTAACTCCTGCTGTCATCCATCTTTATGTTGACAATCTACCATTTTATGCCAGCAAGAACAACTGAAGAATGACACTGAATCATGTCAAGTCAGAGGAGTCCTTTCTCAGTTAAAAAGATTTATTTTGATAACCCGGGGTCTGGACTCTGTGGAGCATCTGGATGACTGGACCCCTGTTCCTCTGGCCTTTGGTAGCTGGCAGCAGTTGATTTCACAAATCTGATACAAAGTTGAACTCATATCTTACTCTTTTTGTGTTCAAGGGTTGAGTTGCTCTGTGCTACTTTGCACTCCCATTAAAATCTTCTCTCCTTTTTTCTGTCTTTGTCAAACTATCAGAGTACTTCTGGAGACAGCATGATGCTGGCTTCTACCGCCCTTGTTGTAGCAATGTGCCTACTGAAAGAGGTGTCTGTCTCCCTTCTCTTAAGAGGAGTGGAGTCTTCCTGCCTGCCTGCTTGCCTAGATGTTTGAGTGACTGGACGGGAATTTCTGTATGTGCAAATAAACCATATTGGGGGTATAGAAGAGTGTGAATGGGACAAGAGGAAGCCTGGGGAGAGGTTTAACAGAACACAGGGAGACTAGGGAGAGAATCAAGGAGTGGACCAAGGAGAGAAGAATAAGGAGCTAGTCTGAAATGGAGGATTTTTTTGGTGAAAAAGAGGGCCAGAAGTAAGTGCACAAAAGCAGGAGAAGTGAGGGAAAGGAAGGATCTGTAGAAGATGATGAGGTACAGGAATCATCACACTACCTGGGCAGGAGGAAGAAGATCCCATCTATTTCTAACCTCTCCCTGGACAGGAGATGTTACTGGAGTCCCTGTCAGCTAAGCCAGGTAGATGAGGAGGAGCGTCCTTGTGGGCATTTGTTATCTGCCTAGGCCTAAAACTTGATTATGATATGATCTTACAGTGGAGAAGGGCGGGGGGCTTTCATTTTAAAGGTTTACTGTTAAAACGTGATGCGATGTGATGATTCTGTTTTAATCACAAATTGGCAGCCATGGCCTGATTTACTTCACAGTTAATGCAACTTCTTGATGTGCATCTGTGGTAGAAAGACATTTCCCACCTATGTACCCTTTATGAGTTTACTTTAAATTAAATTCATTAGGCTCTCCAAAGCTGCTTAATGAGATTCTTCCATGCTTAACAGGACTTTATAACTTGGGCCCCCAAACACATGATTGTATTAGCCAATATCTTTTGATTAGACTTGGCCTTCAGTTTAATCATAGGCTCCTTGGAGAAAAATAGCTGTAGTTGAAGAGTTTTGATACTGAGAATATAGTCTGTCAGTTTTATGATAAAAAATTCTATGTGTCCCATGAATTCTACTATCCCTAATAAAATAGAATAATACTAAACCATGAAGAACCTAGCCTACAGTTGATCATGTCAACCCCAACACAAAATTACTATGTTCTCGTAGGTAATTATTTCCAGTGAAAAGCTCTGACGATGAAATAAAGAAGAGGTAATAATTTATCTTCTTTGCACGAATAGTGAAAGTTTCATCATATTTGTGTTATTTAATGTTTTAACCATAGTAAAGTATTGCTCAAATATCCTGCTAGAAAAGAAGTAGTCCATTTGTGGAAAAGGATGAAGTTATAGTGTTTGGAGATAATATTTTTTCTTACATATGCTTAAAAATTATATAGGTAAGGAAAAATTATGGAAATCTACTGTTTCCAACAGCCATGCCATAAAATGTTTTACATCTTATCACTCGGATTGGCAAAAATGGTTTTGGTTTAACACATATTTTATGAAAGGTCTCATTTTCTGTTCAGAAAGTGGGTGATTTGCAGTATAGCAATGAATAAATTCATACTAAATGTATCTCCTAACTTATATATATAAGATGCTTGAAAATTCACCTTTTAAATCCATGGTTCATAATTTGTTTCAGAAAATGAATTGTTGAATATTAGAGATATTGTGAGTGCAGAGATACCTGGGACCATGTTTTTTGAGTTTTCCTCAAGAATGATGAAATCCTTGTGGGTTCAGCTGTGTAGGGAGTTGACTTTTTGGCTCTCAAGTCATATGAAAAACTCAGGAAACTGTGCTTCTGCTACTTCTTGAAAGTATAATTTAATTTACAACAGCTCAGTTGACATCAAATTAGAGAAGTCTTATATTTGGTTTGCTTTTGCCTCTAAAATTTAAATGTAAATAGAGTTCTGAAGAAAAATTATATTGAAAAGAGAAATATAAATGAGACTTCTGAAGTTTCTACATCAAATGGTTCAAGGTTTTTTGCTTTTACAGGCCAAAAATCAGAGAATTTTAGAAGTGTTTCCCAATAAAGATGCATTTGTTAGTGCAGAAAAAGAATGTTATTCTGCTTATTAGAAAAGAATCACCTGTACACGTACTTAAGGTTTGGATTTGAAATGAGGAAGTGTTTGTATGCCTGTGAATCTGTTGTTCTTTCAGATGCACCAAATGAGTTTTAATGTTATCTCTAGCCCAGAAGCTGTCTTTTAGCACCAGCCCACCACTGAGCTCCAGCTCATATGGCTGCTGAGTGAATGGGATTTCAAAGCACTAAACTAAGAGATTGAAGCAGTAAAAACCACTTGTGAACATCATTGTTGTGTCACACCCATTTATCCCAAAACAGCAGAAGTAAAGAAATTCTATGTAGTGTAACAGCATGAACACGCCATTCCTTCACAGGATATCTGGTTATCTCCTGTCGCTGTCTCCGCCGTGTGCTTTCAGCTTTGCGACTGTAACTCCTCTGGTTTTCCATAGCTGCCTGCCACAGTAGCCCTCCAAGCATGCTGCAGAGCTTCAGATGACTAACAATGTAGACGTGGGGACAACACAGTGAATGGGTTGGCAAAGGGAAATTTGAGGAATGTTTGGTAAATCAGTGCAAGACAGCAGAGGTGAACTTCAGAACAGTCTTCAGATCTGCTCTGCAGTGAGCAGTGGCCATCTATTTGCTTGGACTGTAAGATGAGAAGATATGCACTGTTGAGTTGCTTAAATTCTTGCTTTATTGCTTACCATCCCTACCATGCCACCACCAGCACTAGTTCATTTCTTCTTTCTGGATTCTTATTTTGGAAGAGTCTGAGGGAAAGAGATGTTTGCCCTCTGTCGTCTGAATGAAAACCAACAAACCAGACTCTGCTTCCCCAGGTGAAACTTAGCAAAGAGTTTCTGGCTGTGGCACAAAGGTTACTTATTGAAGACCCAAGTAACTGACCTGACAGGCAAGCGAGCAAGGTGTTAGTAAAGAAAAGCACTGTTGTGTTGAACCATTCGGCCCAAGTGACCAAATTTCCCCAATGTGCAGGACAAGTTTGTGAAGACACACTGTATCTGACCGCACAGCAGTAGTACTGGAGCAGTATTCAATACTGGAAAGAAAAAAGATGAGGCATTTTTCCAGCACAGCACATGGTGTGACAGGACTGTGGCCTTTCACCCTGGCATTCTCAGCAAAAGTTGCACTTTGTGTGCATGAGTGGCTCATAAGACATGCCAGCTTCGGTAGTTAGGAAACGTGTCTGTGCCCTCTGGCATCGTTAGAAACCAATAACCAGAGCAGTAAACAGACTACACATTTTTGGCATTTTGGGTGAAGTTGCTTTTAAAATGTTCTTCTGTATTTGAAAGGAGGACATGACTCAGTTCGCAGAGTTACGTTATAAATGCTGGCTTGAAAGTGTCCCATAATAGCTCTTTTCATTGCAGGCTCTGCTTGCAGGGGCTGGGGAGAGTACACCCTGCCACTCAGACCTGCTGTCCTTTTTTCCCTTGTTAAAGCAATGCTTTGATGCTGGCATGGAGACAGCTGCAAACTTAGTGTGGATAAATGCCAGTTTTCTCTGATCAGATTCTTTGCCAGGATCTTTGCGTATCAGCTCTCAAAACACCCACAGGAAAAGGTCTCTGGAACAACAGGAGTTATTAGTGCTCGCTTTAGAGCATAGTAATAAGTTTGCCAAGGATGGAGAGAAGTAACGGCTTTTGTTGCTGTTGTTCAGTAATCACATAAAAATACAACTTAAAGCTATAAAAAATCTACAGTGTCCAAATGAAGCTCTTAAAGAACCCTTTGGTGGCCGGTTTCTGGCCCTGCAGTTATTAGTCCCTGTCTATGTACCTGTGTTGCCACAGGCTGCAAACGCCTCTGGCTTTTCCTGCAGAGGAGTGAGGCTCGTCTCCAACTTTGCTCTACCAATATATTTAAAGGCTTAGGTCTAGAGGCCCTAAATGGCATTCAGCGGTCATCACATTTGCAGTGACATTTTCCTGCTCTGAAAACCTATTCTTTTAAATTGTCTTTGAATTGTCAGATGACTTTATTGAACTTATCTCATTAGGAAAAGGGTTCTGAAAATTATCTTTGGTGACAAGACTAGAGATTGTGGTGGAAAGCAATGGGCAAAAGAAGCACAAAGGAGGATCAATACTACTATGCATTTGAGGTGAAGATCGCTAGGATCTGGAATTGAAACACATGCTATTTACTGCAAATCAATAGTTATACTAGAGATACCACTAACAACAGAGCTAAGACAGTTTTCCTTATATAAAGTAAATCCAATGCAATTAGCAAAGTTAAATTAGCATGCTTCATTTGAATGGCCACAATTGAATAGAAGCAACACATTATTTCAGCAAATGCAGACAAATATACATCTATAATGTAACTGTAGAACCTAATGAGATAAACAAAAAGGCACTAATCATAAATTATTAGCAATATGTCAACATTATGAAGTAATTTTGAATCACATGGACAGAATTTCCTTAGCACATTTTCTTACAGAAGTTTTGTATTCCCCAAACTTGTTTATTTCTAATCAGATGCACAGTGTTATTGATGATTATATGAATAAATAGTAAGCTCTTTGAGGAAATATGTGAAGAAAGGAATGATGTACAGTGTGTGCAAAGGTGGCATTTTTGGGGTGGTTTTTTTTCTTCTGCTTTTTCTGCTTGGCTGCAGAATCAACTTCTTTCTGTAAGTCCTGATCAAAAATCAGTCAGGTTTGCATATCTTTGAGGAATCCTGTAGGATAGCTTGAACAACCGTACAATGTGGAATCGGGGTAAGAATTGTACAAATGCAGAATGCTTCAGAAAATGTCTGAAGAGACTATTCTGAAAGTGTTGTAATTAACTTAATCTTACAAGATAATCTTCTAGTTGCTTCCTTTTCCCTTTGCTTGATGCTGTTCTAAATAGAGATCTTGAAGTGAATCTCTTACAGCACGGAAGTGCGTGCTATACTGAGTTGCACAAGGCATCTGTAGTATGTTTAGAAAATGGATAAAGATAACAAACTGGACTTACTAAATACTTCATCTTTACTGATTGTCTGCAGGAAAATGATTAAAAATCCCAAAGTTCCCAGATATGTGATTGGATCTTGAATAAAACCTTGAAATGAGAATAGTGTAAGCAATTTCAAAATCAGGCACAAAAATAGAGTATTTCTAGGATATGTACAGAATTTTTCTGACTATTTGATTTACTAAATGAAATATCTGCATATACTGTTGTTCTTTGACATACTGCATATGTACCTTCACAAAATATCCACAGCTGAATGTCCCTTTTTATTTAAAAAAAAAAATTATATTTCACTCAATTGATATTTCACGCTCATTAAGCTGAAACAACATACATCTCTTTCTCCTAAATATAAAAATCCAAGGATTGAATTGCAAACGTGAAAAAACAGAATATATAAAATGTCACAGGGGAAACAGTCTATAAAGAAGAAGGTATTAAAAAATATATAATCAATTGGTATAACACAGTTGAAACCTCAGTTTTCTAGCATTAGTTTCCTGTTTGCCCTTTGTTTTCTAGTGATGTTTTGGTTACAAGGACTGCAATACAGCCTGATGGAATTCAAAACCTAAATTTACCCAAGATTCTCCAATGAAGATTGTATTGGTATAATTAAATGGGGGCATGGTCTAAATTATTGCTTGAAAACAAATAAAACTGGATAAAACTTCTCTCCTTTCTCTGGGGAAAGATTGCTCAATTAGGATAGGTGTTGAGTAATACCAAGTGTGTTGTGGAAGCTGAGAAAAAGTAATTGATTCCAGCTGAGGGTCATTCTGAGCTTCTAACTTACTTTGAATGCTGATCTCAAAGTGAAACTCGAAGGCCTCATACCATTGTGAAGCCAAAACAAGAAATTTATTTGCTCAGACCTAGAAGAACTGAAACTACTAGTTCTCATAGCTGCTTCACCAATCTTCTGAGTTAGTGGTTTTGCTAACGTGATAAACAAAGATGGGAACTGGTTCTCTTTGGGTGCTCTCTGTTTTCCCATCTGTAGCAAGTAATTTCTCTCTGCTGATTTGCTTACTTTCCTCGTGTTTTCACTCAGCAATGTGTGCAGCAATCAGACAGGGAAAAGGATGATCTACAGGGCAGGGTACTGGATCAGCTGGGAACAGTCATTGAGTGATCAGGGACAGCGTGCTGCCCACTGGCACCTCTCCCACCTGGAACCAGGGCTGCTGAGGACACCAGTGAGAGTCATTCCAGTTTGGCCCCAACCAACTGGAAGATTCTGACATTTAGTGTGTCACCCACCACAAGACCACTCATTCCTTGGTCACTTTATTTTCAGGGGTAGTTAGCTAGGCAATCACACGCTGCTCTTTTGGACATTAAAAAGTTCCACAGTGCTCTGCTGGCTGTTAACACATTTTATTGTGAATATCCTTTAATATCCTGTGCTCTCTCACTCACTCCATGTTTAATGGAGGCATGAACTCTGCCATAGGAGGCTGTCCTTAAAGCCCACCAGAAGGCAGTGTGGGCAGAGAACAAAGAAACTGGAGTTTTCTATATCACTAGAGACTGACTGTAGCTTTGGTACACATCAGCTGGTTTTTTGCTCCCTCTTGTTTTGAAAACTTCTCTGTCGGGAAAATGCTGCAGCTTATGACAGGAATTAATAAAACTGAATACTGTGCTGGAGGCACTGACTGCGAGTTAGCTAAGACATCTGTCAGGGAAATCTTCTGTTTCACATCTAGAAGAGTTATACAAGCAAACTTGTTTCTCCATAGACTAAAAAAAAATTACGACCAAGGAACTACATGAAAATCAAGTGAATGGAAACTTGTGTTAATGAACTCGCAGTACTTGGAATAATAGAATGGATTATTAGCTTTGACCTAGCAAATTGCCAGGTTACAGGCCTGCTTTTCTTTCTAGGGAAGTTATTAAATATCTTACTAAAAACTTTTGTCTTTGGCTACTGAAAGTATGCCCTATTTCACTCCCCAAAATGTTGTATTTCATTGGGAGAATAATACTTTAATACAAGCCTTCATTTCTAGTTTTCATCTAGATAGTCCCTGTAGCATATTTTAAAGCTAAACTGATATGAAAACTCTAAAGAACGTCCATTCTCACAAGAAACATATGTACTTTTGAGGTTAAACTCCACAACAGCTAAGCAATTTACAGCATTTTGCAGTAGGAAATGAGGAAAACTGATTCCACATTAAGCCATTATAAAAAAATGCCAAAACTCATTGTTAAAAGTGGTCTTCTGGAATTAAGGTTAAAGTTTTCTCATTAGTATTCACATGACTAAAGTCTTCGTATTCTGGTTCAATTCCTCTAATGGTGAAGAATACTTGACAAAGAAACACCTATCACAACCAAAACTAGACTCCCTGAGGAAGAGCTGAGCTGCTCATGCCTTCCCGTGCCATCATGTTTCTGTAAGTAAAGGTCAGAAACAGCAAGATGTCTTTGAGATTACTTGCTGAATTGAGCTACAAAAACATTTTGTGGTTGCTTAGCCATGAACTCTGTATTGTAAACAGAGTTAAGTTGTCTCAACTCTTGGCAGCAATGCTGCATTAGCGCTCTGGTATGAGCTGGTGGCAACCATATCTCTAGGAGATCTCTCAGTACTGGGTGAGCAGGGAGCTTGGTTTAGGCACACAGTTCTGACTGCAGAGTAGACTTATGTTTGTCGTAGTAAAGGTATCGCTCTTGTGCTGCCTTGTGGGTTCATATCTGGCAGCATCCACCACGCTTCCTTGGTCACCTAGCAAATTTAAGACTCTTCCTGGCACACAGAGGGATTATGGGACAAGGCAGTGAAAAACAACCCCGAACTCCAAACCACCCACCAAACCTTAAACAAAATAAAAAAATTTCCCTTAAAATTGTCTGAGAAGGTCCTGTGGACACTGGCATTGTTTGCACAGGCTTTTATTGATAAGGCCCAGATGAATTGTAAACACGTGGGTTTGGTAGTAATTTTTAACATTTTTTACTTTTTTTATAGTTCTCTTCTGACTGCAAATAAAGAATATTTTACCTATCTGACTTGTGGATGAAAATGGTCTGGGTCAGCAAACAAGTTGCAAATAGCTTCATATTGTTGCAAATGGTCTTGCACTCCACATGACAATGGAGAATGAAATAATCTTTTTTTTTTTTTTTCACATTTGGAGTTCATTACGTTTCTAGAAGTTGTTTTCCAGAAGTCAGTAGGACTGCCCTCTGATCTGCAATTTCCTGTGATCATTCTGCTACCATAAAAGAGTTGGTGAGGAGCTGTAGCATTCATACCCTTTGTCCTTACATCAGAAGACTTCACTCAACTGAGTAGTGGCTTTGCCTTTGTCTGTGGCTTCTGTCAGGAGATCTCACAGTCTCTGTGGTATGACTAGCATACAACCTTTCCAACCTAAGGGGCCTGTCAGCAGATCGGTCAGTCTCCCCCTCCTAAAGGAGGACATGGAACTACTGTAACCAGAGCAGCCAACAGAGCCCA
>JAOXJK010000001.1:190622377-190637765 GCA_025774025.1 Xenus cinereus
GGTCCTGTGGACACTGGCATTGTTTGCACAGGCTTTTATTGATAAGGCCCAGATGAATTTTAAACACGTGGGTTTGGTAGTAATTTTTAACATTTTTTACTTTTTTTATAGTTCTAAATTTATTTTTTTTTGGTCAATGAGAACATTTGAATCATGGAATCGTAGCCTACCAGGTTGGAAGGAACCTCAAGGATCATCTGGTCCAACCTTTCTTGGCGAAAGCACAGTCTAGACAAGATGGACCAGCACCCTTCTCAGCCAAATCTTTGCTTCACTTCTAGACACTTCTATAAGCAAAGTGTCCTTGCTTCTGGAGTTTCTTAATATCAGTCTCAAGCTATCCAAGATAGCCATGCAACCCCTCCTTACTGTGATTGTGTTTGTTCAGGTATTTTTACCACGCACAAAGATATTTTGCAAGCAGGATATATACTACTTAAGAGTATCAATTAATTATTTATTGGCCGCCCAGTCACCAGTCAAATGGGGACGAGCTGGCATGTATTGCTTCTTGGAACTGTCTGGTCCTTGCTATTGCTGAATTGCCATCTGCCAGTGTTCTTCTTTCTTTCCTTAGGGTTATATATTGGTTCACTGTTTTTCCTCTCAAATACATGAGTAGGTAACTATTACCAATTATTATTCAACAAATACATCTCTGGTTATGTTTTCATCTTGTGTTTTTTTCTTTTTTCTTTCTTTTTTTTTAAAACTTTAGCTCATGTAATTTTTAACACTTTAACAACAATTTTGCCAATAAAAATAAACTGAGGTCCTACTGCCTGGCTGCATCAAGCTATGCTTTGGATAAGATGTGGCTGAACCCTGGGGCCACAGGTTTCAGCTGCAGCAAGCTCTTTGTGGGCTTTGCAGAGCTGCCTACACAGCAATATCTGATGATTAATTTTACAGTCTTATCTCTGATTTCATGCTTTACCTGAAGAAGACGCTTATTGGAACCCATCTATTTTTGGTATAGATAGATCTACAGCACAAAGTTATCCTTAGGGTCTGGTATATTCAGCAGTGGTTATATACTTTCAGAATTAAGGTGTTCTATAGCTTTTTTATTTACAGTGAGCCATATAAAAAAGCACCAAAAAGAAAGAAGAGTGTTGTTTATGCTGCTGAAGATAATCTTCTGTCTTCAGAAGCTGATCTTGAGTTGAAATGGTGAAGGAGAGTGGTATGTTCATGGCTGTGTTATAGTAGCACTGGTAATATTACGAAGGACAAGGAAATGCTCTTGGGATCAAAGACATCAAAGCACCAGAGAATGAGAGAAAGTTTGATCCCTGGACATTGCAGTGGTAACTGATGACGCTTGTCTTGCCTACATCCTCTTTCAGATGAGATTGGAAACCTACCCACTGGTGATGAAAGACCTAATTGTTATTGTGGTAGCTATGAAGGTGGAAAGCAGGTGATGCTGGTGCTATGTGCTTCTGGAAAATTGAAATTAAAATGGACATATTTGATACGGTAAAAGTAATAAAACTGACACTGCTGAGTCAGCAGTGGACCATTCTGAAGTTCTATTAACAGAACTGTGGCCAATAAACTGAAGGATGTAATCACTCTGCTCTACTCAGCGTTCATGAGGCTCCCATAAGGAGTATGGTGGCTGATTTTGGGCGCTCCAGTACAAAAGGGATGTCAAAGAACTGTAGAGAGTCTGCAGAAGGGCCACTCAGATGGCCAGGGAGCTGGTGCATATGGCCCAGAGAGGGTCGCTGAATGAAATGGCTGTGCCTAGCCTGGAGGTGAGAAGGGTAAGGGGCCTCTACTTGCTGCCTCCCACTACCTAGAGGGGAAGTATGGAGAAGACAGAGCCAGGCTTCTCTTAGAGGTACACAGGGAAAGGAAAAGAAGCCATGGCAGAAAGCTGTAGCATGGTAAATTTTGCCTGGATATACAGAAAAAACTGTTCACTGTGAGTGATTTTAATGACTGGAACAGGTTGCAAAGATAGCCTTTGGAATTTTCATCCTTAGAGCTTTTCAGAATTTGACTGGACAAGACCTAGAGGAAACCAATTTACTACTGGATTTAGTTCAGCTTTGAGTAAGAAGTTGGAAGATAGATCTCCATAGATCTCTCCTATGTAATCTATGTAGATTACATATTTTACCACAGAGTCTTTTCATTTGGTGTCACTGACTGAGCTGTTGAGAAGGAAGTTAGAAGGCAGTAGGTAATTCATCATTCTTCCCAAAACTGGGAAGGGCAAGAAACAATCTGAAATAAAACTAGTCCTTCAGACCGTCAAACTTCAAAGTGCTGGACTGATTCCAGCTCTTGAATCCTGCAGTCTGAGTCAAGCAAGCGTGTATCAGTGCATATTAGAGTTCTTATAAATTAATATTGGCAGTGTAGAACTAGATTATCTAATTAAAGTTTCATTTCAGTCTGGTAAATTGGCTTATTTTTTTAAAGCCATCTGTGTTACAGAAACACAGATGCTAAATGATTGAAAAAATCATTTTTGTCCTAATTTTGATTTAAATCTTTAAACTTTAAAACATCTTCCTCGACTAGCATGACTGCCAGTCCCATTGTAAAGCTGGGCACGTCTCAGAAGGGTTTCAGTAGCTGATTTGAAAAAATGTTCCAAATGTTCCTCATGTGCATATTCACTAGTGTGTTTTGCTGTACCCATATAGATTAAATTTATTTTTCTCACTGAGCAGATACTTTGTGGTGCAGATTTGACTGACAGGCCCATTTGACTGACAGGATGTTCTCAATCTGGAGTGCGGCAAATCCACCAGGGTTCCAGGACAGGGTGTTAACAGGCATGGAGGGTTGCTCCTGTGCCTGAGCATCAGGCTCCTGCTTGGCTTTTCACTGCCTTTAGAAGAGTCTGATGCTCTTTTTTAATCCTTTTCTCATCATTTCCTCAACTGTCGTTCAAACTAATAGAGATTAATATTTATGTGTTGGCATCTCAAAAAGAACATAATTATGACAACATTAAGCCTTTCTATTTTATGTGAGCAACTTGAATATAAGAACTCTTACAACATTTTAAAATCATATAATCATGATGTTGCCAAGGATACCAAGCTTGTAGTCTTCACCTCTTTTCACGTCATCCTGTTTTCTGTTTAGGATACCTTGCCTAATTTGCAGATGTGATTTTAGTGTATGTTGTGAGAAAGGTACTAACTAGAATGAACCGGTCTTTGTCACCTAAATGTAACACGTTACTGCAGACTATGTGTTTTGCACCAGTTATCAACAGTGAATTGTTTTGAAATCAGTGATAATTGCACATTGATTCTCTGGAAGTCCACACTTTACAGGTGAGAATAAGATTTTAGCTGTATGATGGCTTCTATTTGACGTTGTAGAACCCAGGAAAAATTAATGTTGACTTAACTGGACTTCGTATTACTCTCAGTGGGAGGGATCTCACCTAAACGTAGAGCTCTGAAATGAATTACACACATAGTATAAGCTGATCATCTAGGTTCTCTTTCTAGTCAATATGAAGAGAAATGGACCTCCAGAAGCAGATTCTGACATCTGGTTTGCATCTGTTTTGTGGGGAGAATTCATCACACCAGCTGAAACCCTTCTACTTATGTATAATGAACGGTACATCTTCTTATCTGAACAAGATCTACATAATCCTTTCATATGGGCATCTATTTCTGTTTTCATCTTTATCAGAATCATCATAGTTTGCACCACTATAAACTAATGACAAATTTTGTCCAAACCTCAATTTATTCACTTGTGGTGGCGCGTGCCCAAACAGACTCCCTGCTCAGTTCCTTCACTGCACTGAAAGGCAGACCCAACCAGACACGATACTGCCACACTTTACCTACTAATTCTATACTCTTCTATAAGTTTGAGTCCATATAAGCATATTTTCCATGTTTTTTGTAGATTTTCTAGGAGCACACAGATTGTACTCCAGTACCTAGCCTCACTTCCTTCCTGAAAGCTTCTCCTGCATTTTTATTTGGTATGGGCTGGTGTCTGTCCCCACCAGGAAGCATTTGCACTGTCTGCATTAGCCTCCTCTTTATAATGTGTACAGAAGGCTCTGGATGTGTACAGTGACCCCATGTGCATATACCTACCCAGAAGGGTGCCACCTACCCTATGCTGGAGTCCTGACCACAGTCTCCTCTCCAGGTCTAACTCCTGGCACCACTGCAATGTTCTGATATGGTCATGTACTAACTACCAGCCTTGTGCGTTAAAACCTCATTCATAAGCTTTGTGGTTTGCCCCACAGCCTAAGGATACACTGCGTGGAAAAGAGCAATCAAGCCCACATAGGGACACAAATAAAAAAAAATTGGGAGTCCTAAGGCTAGACTCAGCAAACCAAGAGGGTAATCAGTGGAAAGTAAACCCACAGGAAGGAATTCATTCTGAACAGTGGAGTCGGTGTGGGTTGCTGATATGTTATCTTTGATGGTCATCCTGACTCACCAGCATGCTGAGTCTGTCTAAATGGCTTCAGATAAGTTTGGTTTGCCTTGTGCCCACAATCAGTCTCTCCAAAAGGGTTCTCAGACAGCGTGAGAAAAGTGTGACCTGGCTCACGCAGAGCACGGCTACTCCCAGGAAACCCAACTGCTCCAAAATCCTACCCTAGTTGGGAGCACTGCTATTGTCTCTGGAGCTGAGGGGTGCCAGGAGGACCTGGAGCAATATAGTGAGGAGTTAATTAAAAGAAAACAAGTTACAGTTTCATCTCATTTGCTGAAGAAGATGGTTAACTCTTTGTTGCAGCAGGCTGCCAGTGATTTGCTACGCTGGGATGAAAGCCCATCCTCTTCAATCACTCCCCAGCAGAGGAAAATTACCGGTGTCAGGAAAACTCATTTTGTGGCATTAATCAGAATGGATTAAAACAGAACAGTTTCTAAGCTGCCCTGCGAGAATAGCTGTGGGACATCAAAGAGAGCCCGTGATCCACAAAACCAGAGGACTGCGTCCTCTGCTTTGAAATACTGTAATCAGCCAAACATTTATTGGAATGACATGTTAACTGCATTGTGTTTAAAAGCACTTTGGTGTTTAATGACTTGTGTCCTATGTCCTCCATTGTAATATAATCAGGTAAGTAATCATCTGGTGTGTTCAGGTGCTTTTGTTGGAGCAGTTTGAAGATCCATTCAAAATCTTGGACTGCTTCTTGATTTTAAGTGATCAGTAATGGTGGATAATGGACTAGCACAGAGTCCGCTCAATCCATTAGGAATAAATCCATTGCTATATATATTATAGCTTCAATCCATTAGGAATAAATCCATTGCTATATATATTATAGCTGCATGCACCTCTTTTAAATAAGAATCTTTCCCTGGCTGCTTTGGAAAGCATTTTTCTTCTTCTAAGGAAAGAAAAAAACAGACTGTGTCTAGAACTGTAATATTTTATAATAAAAAAAAATGCTTGCCTTGAAAATCTGTTTCAGATAATGTATTTGAATTTGCTACATAGCAACATGTTTGACAAGAAGAGAAAGGCTTTCTTATGAAACCAGAAATCTAGATTATCTGTGGAACTTGCAAAAGGTAAATGAGCTGGTTTTTCAAAATGGCTCATGCTATTTTTGTGTTTTAAGAAGAATAAAGTATGTACAGGCTGCCAGATGCAGTAGATACATGTGATACGATTTTCAAAGGCAAAGTGAGACAAATACTTGATTGTTCAGATTATTCTCCACTTTATGTAACATCCCACATGTACTATAGTCATGTGTATGTCATTGCTGTGTGTAAAGTACTCATTTGTACTTCAGCGGCCTGCAGAAACCCTAGACGCTCCAGCACCTCACTGTGGTCTCTACTATATAGTCATGTTAAAACTGTCTCTTGCCCATGTTCTTGGGACTCTAAAACATAGTTCCGTGCCAATGTCAGCTTGATGCTCAGCACCAATCAATAAAAAAAAAGAAAAAGCAACAAACAAACACCAAAAAACCCCAAACGCTAAGAGTCGTTAAGGAATAAAAAGAACAAAACATTGTAATGCCATTGAATAAAGTCACCTGCACCTTGAATACTGTGCAGAAATCTGCTCTCCCCGGCTCTACAATATACAGTGGCACTGAAAAAGATCCAGAGGCAGATCACAAGAATGATCAAAAGTATGCATGCAAGGAACAGGTCAGTTAGGTTCTTCAGTGTGTAAAAACAAGCAAATGAAGGGAAAATACAATACGTGGTATGAGGAGAATGGATAGGAATCTCTTGCTTATGTGGTAGATTTTGAATATAAAGAGGAAATGCTTCTTCACTCAATATGAATCTAAACTGTCGAGCAGTTCTGGATGTTTCAAGTTTACCAAAATTCAAGAAGAACAAGAAAAGTTAGTTCAAGAGAAATCCATGAAGAGCTATTACATTTGAGGACACAATATCTGGCTCATGAAGCCCCTGAAGACTGGAAAGTGTTCTGATGTATTACCACTATGTGCTTACTGTTTGGGTTTTTTATATATTCTTTGCTAGACATTTGCTTTTGGCCAGAGACGGGATATTGAACTAAATAAATCTTGCTCTTGTCCCAGAACAGCTATTCTTATATAACCTGCATTAAATCACTGTTTAAAACCACAGGAGCTTCAGCACAGAGAACACATGGGGAAGGGGGAACAGGACAGCACAGCTCGATGGGCAAGGCACAGGACTTGGAGGGCACATGCTGGTCCAGGCAGTGCCATTGGGAAGGCTGGAACATCCTTAGGTCTTCTGGCAAGTTCATACCCATGTAAAAGGCTTCTTTTTTGCCACAGTCAGTCTGTTATTTATGCCAGTAGAACTAAGACTGTGTAAGGTCTTAATTCATTGACATGATGGCAGAACTTAATGTAGCTATTGATTACTGAGTTACTATTTTAAATTTTCAAACAAATAATACACACTTTAAACTTGATTGGAAAATTTGCTTACCTCTTTGTTTTGTCATGACTACTTTCATTGCAGCATGGCATCCAAAGATGAAGTTTGACTCGTTCTGATTTCCAAGGAAAGGTCTAATCTGATGCTATCTGTTTGATATACCTGCAGTGTCAGAGCTGCGGTTCTGTGACAATGTCTCGTGAAGTTCAGGACAATACTGGAGAGATGTTTGTGTACCTCAACAAGATTTCATGGTTTGTTTGGTTTCATTGTCACCATCCAAGTAGGATCTACGCATAATATAGGGGAGTATATCATGTGGGAGGCAAGGAAAAGGATCTTAAACAATTCTGTACAGGGTGATTAGAAAGTTCTCTTCCTTTGAACCAGGCCTGAACTCTAGCTATGCAAGCACTGGAGAAAAATTCAAACATCAGATTTCAGGAATGCCAAACAACGCATCTCTACTACTGATTATTGCATTTGGAAATAGCTTCTATGTAGCCTTTTCCACAGTCCCTGGAAGACTTTTGTTTATGCTAGAGCATTTTAATACATCAGAAGTTAATCTATGGTCCAATTCTGTCACATTAACTCATCCTGATCCAAAACTTTCCCTGTAAGCAGGTGGTGAGCAAGACAGCTGGTAGGCTTTGACCCTGAGATTTTTTTATTCAAATGAAACTAACTTCAGGGCTAGACTGTGGTATGTCCTCATGTGAAGCAATGAGAGTGACTCCCTGGACCATTTCCTCACCACTGGGCTGTGCTACATCCCTAAATCTAACAAATATTTCCATAGCACCGAGCAGGGTGGATGAGTCAGATTCCTTCTGGAGTTGCTTCTCTGGAAAATTGTCACAGTACTTAGAGACTCATTCATCTGTGGTATCCCATGCACATATGTTATGCCTTTTAAATAATTGCTGAAAATCAATCTGTAATATCAAGATTAACACCTGTCCTCTGTAACTGACTCTTTGCAAGCTGTGTTTTTGTTGTGCCATTTTGCATCAGAATGCAGAATCAGTGACCCAACATCTGCATGTAGGAATTGCATGAATAAAACAGTGGGAGAGCTCTCAGCTTCATCTGGACCAGATTACACGTCTAATCAAGTCATATTTAGCTGCAAGCTATCACTTGATTACTGAAACCCCTTCCAGTGTGATGCTAGCAGCTCAGTTTATGCAGAAAAGCTGACTGCTTTAGTTTCCAGGGCATTCAGTCAGGTCCTTCCTCTGAATATTTATCAGTAGTTCAAGATTTCAGTCTGCTTTTGTGGGACTAGACTCTCCATTAATCCTCAGGGAAAAAAAAAAAAAGCATTTTAGCTGGTACATTTCGCACTTCCCCCGTTCTGGGTCAGAATCGTCTGAGGAAAGGATGAGTCAGAAAGCCAAAATGATTTTCAAAGAGATGACTACATCTTAAGAGGGATGCCTTGTTACTGCAACCCTCATGCTCAGAGGTGGTTTCCCACAGAGGGGCATGGAAGGGATGAATACCACCCACTGACTCTGGACAGGGCTAACCCCTAAATGTACAGATACATTGCAGTGGCTGCTGTGACTGCAACTTGTGTAAATGTCCCTGAGCCCAAAGCAACATAAAAGAGTGAGCTTGGTTGCTTGGTTGCTGCTGCTTGGGTTGATGTGCCAGCAAAGTGCTCAGCAAGAAGCTGCCACCCTGCTTAGGGTGGGCTTTGTAGTCTGTACTGAACTCTGAACTAACGCAGTCCTATAGCTGCCAGAAGCCAAGGCAGTCCCTTTTAGCTGTGTTCCTGCCAGCCGTGTCTCAGTGAAGCAGGGCAGCATTTTGTAGTCTTTGATCCAATAACACAATGGGAAGTGGCATCGAGTGCTGATCAGACAGATGCCCCTTGGAGTTAATGCTTTCCTGACACCGCTGCATGTTGTAGGGGATGGTGTTCCTGTTCTACATTACGTTTTCAAAAGAGAATAATGTTTTATCCTGGCGGAGCTCGGGGGATTGCCCACAAAATAAGAAATTCTTCCACTTCAGGATAATTTTAACTATGCCAGGCATACACGAACAAATTTGTTAGGTAGAAAGAACCATTCACCGAAGCCTGAAGCATTGTCCTAAATGAGCAGGGATGTTCAAGTGGCTCTGGAGCTCTCTCAGAGAAGAAAAAATAGATTTATTTCTCTGCTCTGTTGCAACATTTGTGCATGTGCCATAGAAATAATTTGGTCTGCAGTTTGTGAAAGTACGGGTTGTCTATGGACACAGAGTGCAGACTGACATCCATGCAAAGTACCTTGATGGCTGGTAGAATGAAATTTGGCACAAGCAGCTGTGGCCAGTGGGAGAGGGGACAAGGGACTGTAAGAAAACGCAGGAGAACTCTGCCAGCTTCTGTCTCACTCACACATGTGCACTGAAGGTCCACCATGGATTAGCAAATATTCACCCAGCCTAGCACTCTTCTGGCCAAGAGGAGGTCACAGGAAGGAGAGAAGGAACAGAGAAAGGTAGCATGAATACTTCCCAGAGCAGTCTCCCAGCTGGCAGTGATTCACATCTATGCCAAAGATTCTTCTGTATTTGTAGAAATGTGCAAAATAAATGTGCAGCCTCCTGCCAGCATGTGCCTGGGAAGCTGATTAAAACTAAAGGAGTTCTGACATAGTCACACAGTGATCTCTCAAGTAGTGCTTATGAAAAGTGAGGACTTAACTGGGATGATTTCTATGGACAGGTACAGTAAAAACATACTAGGGTTTATTGGTGGTGCTAAAAGGAAGAAGTGCACCTGAATAAAGGAGCTTGGTCAGTGCATCACACTGGTAAATGAGTGACCAGTGTCACCGTGGTGCCTTTTAATAAATAAACCACTTGACTAGAAGAAAAATGACACTGAAACACACTTAACCATGGCATTTCCAGGAACGTTGCATGCCTCCTTCAGAAATCATTTATTGACCTCTTGATTTTGTTATTTATTCACAAAAAAAAGAAAGCAGTAAACATTTTGGTCTCTTCAAATCTGAAAAGAGATTTCTGTATTCGCCATGTGCTAGCACAGGCTTTTGCTGTGTGTCACTCACACCAGTTGCAACAAGCTGGGAAACTCAAGAGGGTATTTCTTGTTTATCTCCCCGGAAATACAAATACAGTGTTTAAAAAAGCCCTGGCACTTGTACTTGTGTATGGCTCCTAATTTCAACCCATGAACAAAACACTCCACAGTTGCTTGGATGACAAACCATGAGGAAATGCAGCTTGTGGCAGCAAGGGTTTTGTCCATCTTGCTAGAAATGATGGCTCCAATGGCAGGAAATGGGCATAAAAGCTTCCACCAGCTCATGGGATACAGATAAACAGAACTGAGGAACTCCATGAGGTCCATGAGTGAGTGGGGTGTGGGACATCTCCTCCGACCTCACTCACCAGCAGAGATTTGGACCAGACTGACCTGGCACTGGCAACTGGCTTCCTTGCACCAGAACTGCTGCCCAGGATTTAGTAATCTTCCTGTCTGGGGCTTTCACTGCAGCAAATGTGAAGCCTTTCAGCTTTTTTGCAAAATGCATTTTTTTGGGAGAAAAATCTGCTTAATAATTTTTTCCTCTGTTCATATGCTCTGTTCTTGCAGGCAGGTCTTCAGGCTTCAGCCTTCCTGCTGGAGGCAGGAGCACCAGTGGCTTCCTTACGGTGGGACCTGCACACAGCAGATGCTGAGCCTGTCCTGCTGTAGATCCCTTTTTGGAAAATACACAAAAGTAAAACATAACACTGTGCATGTTTGTGCATGCAAAACCACACAACCATCCCTTTTCTAAGTGGAAAAGTAGCCTGTTTCTCACTTAAGTGGACAAGAAAGTATAGTTTAGTGCAGAGACCTTGCTTTTTCTCTGACCTGAATTTTTCAGAAGAGAGCTTCTCTCATTTCTGTTGCAAAATGAAATGTAGAAACATCAGCAAGATCTGCAACTTTTTAACTGAAATTATTCCTCTGACAGGAACCATCAGCCCTCATAGTCTAAAAAGTAAGTCTTTGGTAAAAGAAAATTAAGATTTTTCAAATTATTTGCAGATCAAGAGAATTTGCAGGGACAGTCATAGAAAAAGTGAAAGGCTATGTGATTGATCTTGCTGACTAAAGGTAATTAGTAAATGCTATTTGCAAAAGCACCTGTATTGAACAAAGCCAGACAAATGATTGATAAGAAAAAAATATCTGACCAACTTTTTTCCCTTAATGTTGAATTGTCTGTGAATTTATTGTATTTCTTCCCTATTCAAAATATATCTGCTTCGTGATTTCTGAAGATAATCTCTCTTTTATGCTTTGTTGTTAAGTAGAATTCATTGCATCAGTGGTTTCCAGCCTCTTGTGAACGAGTCTCCCACCCACAGCCTCATCTTTTTCCCTGCACTTTCCATTCCCAGCAGCACTGTAGGTCTGGGAGATTAAAGAAGGGGGAGTTTCGTACCATAAACCATCTGGTAGCACTTCTTTTTGTTGTCTTCTGTCACTCCCTTTCCCTCTGCTGTTCCCTGGGATCCAGGAGGGAGTCTGATAGCAGTGCTGGGGCCTCTGTGCTTCCCATCCTCAGGTGCCAGGGGGAAGGGCAGTGCATGGCTCAGACTCCCTGCTTCAACCTCCCCGGTCCCAGCTCGTGCCCAGTGCTTCGGTGCTGAGGATTCGGTGTGCCTGTGTACGGAGGCACCGAGGGAATATGGAGTATATTCTGGTTTACAGTGTTTTACAGTGCACCCTCCCCTGTGCCGCAGCTGGCAGCTCAGCGGGGAGGTGAGATGCTGTCTCTGCAGCAGAGGTGTGGGGCAGGGAAGCACAGCTGATGCTGCGTGACAAGCATTGACATGCCAGACCTTTGCTGTGGGGAGAAGCTGCACGGCACATGCGTGATTTCAGCCACTCAGGGGTATTATAGTCCTGATTATAACTCGCAGAATTGAGTTTCCTGTAGAGCACAGTCTGAAACGTGCTTCTGCACAAATCCATAATATTCACTTCAGTATCATTGTTTGGACTAGTTCTATGACTGCATAAGTAGCTTTTTATTTTAGCTGTAAAGTGGAATCTAGATGCTGGAATTGATTTTGTTTGTGACCATTGGGGAAGTTATTTCTTGGGTTTTTGAGTACTCATTTTAATATGAGTAATGTGCTTCCTCTCGTATTCCCTTTGCCTGGCACGTCTCATCGACTTGTAAACTTTTTATGGTTTGGGGACTGTCTCTTGCCTTCTCTTTGTTTACTAACACCACTAGGCCCACTCTAGACAGGAATTTCTAAGTGCAATCATAGTTCAAGCATTAGAGTAATAGGCACAGCAAACTATTTTGCTACTAGAGCTGTAGAAGCAGAACATAACAAGAAAATTATAGAATCATGGAATTGTTTGGGTTGGAAGGGACCTTTAAAGGTCATCTAGTCCAACTCCTCTGCAATGAGAAGGGACGTCTTCAGAGCCCCATCCAACCTGACCTTGAATGTTTCCAGGGATGTAGCATCTACCGACTTCTGGGAAACCTGTTCCAGTGTTTCACCACCTTCATTGTAAAATTTTTTTCCTTATATCTAGTCTGAACCTACCCTCTTTTAGTTTAAAACCATTATCCTTTGTCCTATCACAATGGGCCCTGCTAAAAAGTTTGTCCCCATCTTTCTTATAAGCCCACTTCAAGTACTTAAAGACCACAATATGGTCTCCTTGGTGCTGTCTCTTCTCCAGGCTGAACAGCCCCATCTCTCTCAGCCTGTCCTCATCGGAGAGGTGCTCCATCCCTCTGATCCCCTCCTCTGGACCCACTCCAACAGGTCCATGTCTTTACTATGCTGAGGGCTGCAGAAAAGACAGCTTTAATATGCTTATGTGCAAGTAAAAATGGTAAAATACCTTTTTACAGGGTTTGTGCAGGTTGAACTCAGATATTACGTTTCAGATAGACTATGGAGTGAATCAGATAATAATTGGGGAGGGTACTGACACTGTACTGATGAATTATGCTGTTGGGTGGTTATGTAGAAAGGAATTACCAACCTCATGAATTTTATACAGTGTGATTGATTGCCTGACAATTTAATGTGAAGTCCCTGAATAGTCAGCCTCCCAGATGTTTTTTCTCTCCTCTTACATGTCTATTTAGATATCCTTTATCTCTTTCTTTTTATATGATTTTTTCCATTTACGTTTTCTTCAGCAAAGAATTTTTTCCTCCTCCTGTTCCTTTTAATTCATTCCCAAGATTAAATGCCAAATAAAAAATGTTAGATTTGAAAACTCTGACAAGCTGCAAGAGGACTGACAAAAACCGAAGCACACAATGTCTTCCACGCACTGTGAGGCACTGGCAGCTAACTGCTTATAATTTACCATCAGTTTATATGATGCACATAGGTCATAACCCTAAAAAAATTTAATTCCTCTATATGAGTTTATTTGCCTGGGTAATTCCAGTGAAGCAAATTAAAGTATACACAGAAGTAAGTACCTCAGAATGAACTTACAGGCAGGCTCTGTCTATATTAGGCTTAAGGAAGGAGAGGTCATGGGCTCACGCACAGTTGTCTTTCTTGCCACCTTGTTAGGATGCTTCTTGGCATGGTACAGGCGCAGACAAGACAGCAGTCACTCTGCGCCCAGGCAGTGGGGATAAAGCCCCTTTTGGGAAGCAAGGAAAGCTTTATAACATGGATATGGTCAAACCAGGCCGCTTGGCTTCATGGCCAGAGACCAAACTCTGCCGCTGCCTGCTGTACTAGAGCAAATGTAGCCTTAGAGGCCGCTACTGTGTTGAGGGGAAGCTGCAAAGATCCATGACGTTCTGTGTCCACGGTTGGGTCAGGTGTTTGTGATAGTTTTCATAGCTCTGCCTGTCTTGTCTAGTTGAAATGATGCTCTACTTAGGTGGATTTTCAAATATGACTTTATTTTTTTCTGAGCTTTCTGGAGATTCTTGAAGTTGTGCTGCTCTTTGTCCTCATCCCTTCCTGCACATGGGCTTCATGAGGTCCAGTAGTCCCAGCTAGTTCCCTGAGTGTGGCTTCCTCTGCTGATTTTCCAGCTTAAATATGGAGAGCAATCAGGCAGCTTGGTACAGTGAAACTTTTCAGATAGATACATTTTGTGACACAAGCCAGTAGGGCTGAGCTGTAGGGATTATGTTAGCAGTGACAATTCTGACCCACTTCTCAGGAGAAGAATCGTCAAACTGTTCTCTTTGCTGAAACTATTCATCAACTAATGTCTGTTTACAGATAATGGACCTTTTCCTGTTCTATGCCACCCTTCCTGGAAATGCTGTGAAGAGTCATATTCATTAATACAAAAAATTAATGCAAGTTTCTTATTACAGGAAGAATTATGTGGTATACTTGTAAAGTCACCAGATTTATTAATTGCCTTTCTATAATGCATTAAATCCTTACCAGTTTGGAAAATACAACACTCATGTCAGATACTGCAAAAGTACCAGTAAGATTAGGGTTTTTTATAAAGTACATGCAAAATAAACATATAAGAAAGACATTCGCAGTAGAGCCTGGAATTTTTCTTCTGCGTTAATAAAGAGCAAAATTGGGCTCTTGGCCTGGCTCAATATTTATAGCATCTCAGTTGCTTGGTGTTTGAAAAATATTTGTTTGCAATACCCCTTTAATTTGTTGTCAAGCAGTCTCAAATCC
Source organism: Xenus cinereus (assembly GCA_025774025.1). NCBI lineage: Eukaryota > Metazoa > Chordata > Aves > Charadriiformes > Scolopacidae > Xenus > Xenus cinereus. The sequence goes on from JAOXJK010000001.1 coordinate 190,636,930, forward strand.
CCAGTTTGATTCTGATATATGCTCTGGAATGAGGCTGTAGCCCCTGAGGATGTAAGGCCACTTCCAAGTACTTTGGGAGATCTCTAACAGCTGCTCTGGCTACATAAACTGAGGAACAGTCTGAACCTTTTTGAATTATTCTCTGAAGAGAGAGAGAGAGAGAGCTGTCAGCCTTGTTTTACTCCTCTTTGTTAGTGAATGGGCTTATTGCTCTGTTAAAAGGACAATACAGGCAGAAATTTTATGAGGATGTCATATATATCCTGTCACAACTAATAATGTGATGAGCTGGAATACAAGCTGTGACACTAAGAAAGATGCTCTGTGCTGTTCTGGAGAGAATTTCCAAACACATGAAGAGTCAATGATGGGGGCTAGTGCAGTTTTTACTGAGGTAGTTGGCTTTTATTAATTAGTAGTTTCATCCTATTCATTGCTGGTTTCTTTTCATTATTCCTTTTCTCAGAGTAACATCTATGACAAAGTGACCCCCTTGGTGGATCAAGGAAAGGCTGTGGATGTTGTTTACCTGGACTTTAGCAAGTCCTTCGATACAGTGTCCCACAGTATCCTCCTGGAGAAACTGGCTGCCCATAGCTTAGATGGGAATACTCTCCTCTGGGTTAAAAACTGGCTGAAAGGCCAGGCCCAGAGAGTGGTGGTGAATGGAGTCAAATCCAGTTGGTGGCCGGTCACGAGTGGTGTCCCACAGGGCTCAGTACTGGGATAAGTTTCAATAAGGCCAAGTTCCGGGTCCTCCACTTGGGTCACAACAACCCCAGGCAGCGCTACAGGCTTGGGGCAGAGTGGCTGGAGAGCTGCCTGGCAGAAAAGGA
>JAOXJK010000001.1:190637865-190658877 GCA_025774025.1 Xenus cinereus
CTCCCTACTTCTGCTGGTCACACTATTTCTAATACAAGCCAGGATGCCATTGGCTATCTTGGCCACCTGGCCAGATAATGTAATGCAGATAATGTAATGTAGGTAACATGAAATTGGAATCCACTGAAAAACCTGGAATATTTTCTCTTCCTTTAGCTCAGACCAATTCAGCATGTGGTATATTTTGTGGAAATTAAATTTTAGAAAGCTATTTATTTTAAGTATACGAGATAAAAAGGGATTGTAAAATAATTTCTGGAAGTAAAGAATATGATACTTCAGTGCTAAACTTTCTGCCACTGCTTTGAAATACATATGAAAAACAATAGTCCTTTATGGCCCACAGGGACTAACGGCCTCTATAAAAAGATGTTTACAGAGGATACAGGGAGCAGGGGTACTGTGCTATTTTCTGTATAAACTGTGCATCACCGAGGTAGTTTTCTTCTGCTACTAAGAGAATTCCCAACTGATGGAGAATGCCATTTTGGTTAGGGCTTCACTTCTGCCAAGGTCTGGCTTCACAGCAATCGCAAGTTTTAATATTGACTTTCCTGCCCTTAAGAGCCATCTTCAGCAGAGCAATAGGAGTGTTGCCATAGGCTGTTTGAAGGATTCCCACCAGACTTGGTCTTGTAGGTTAAGACACGGCTGTCATAAATCCAGGTATGTCACAACAAGGATGGGAGAGAACAAGGGTAGCAATGCTTTACATCATTATGACACCATGATGTTACCAAAGAGCTCACCGAGCTCAGCTCAATATACAGAAAGGGAAAGGCAGAAAGGAGAGGGAAGTCATCCAAGAAAAAGAGGAGCTGCAGCCTGAATTATAACAGCTCACAGATTGTCCACAAGCACAAAATAATATTATATTTACAGTATGAGAAGTACTGGATTAAATAGCTCTTCACCATGTAAACCCTTTTGTGAGTAACTGATTTTTTACGGATACGGTAATGGTCAAGCGGAAGTACTTACTCTGATTGCAATTCAGGTGCCATTTCACAGCAAACGGCTAAAACTATTTTTATTGTGTTGTATTAGTAATGTGACCCTCAAGGAATGGCCGCAGCAAGATATCAGTTCCACAAATATATAAGGCCTACCCACATAAGTCATATAAATTTTTTCTCATATACCAGCATGCCTGGTATATTTATGCAGACACACTGGTGTTTTTCAGAATGTAAGCTTTTAGTTGGGACAGGAAGAGGGCAGAGTAAAACTCCAGAGATTATTTTAAAAGTATCTCAAATAAAGTGGTATAATCCAGTGTAGGACAACCACTCTGCCCCTGAGAAATGTGTTATCTCTGCAGGTACCTACTGATAAACGTAAAGGGTCAGATTTTTTAAAAGGATGGCAACGATGAACAAAAAAGTACTTACCTACATGCATAAGTTTACTGTAGCAAGTTTAAGAAATGAAAAACATAAGTGAAATACTATTACAACTATTGGATCATCAATGTGATACAAATAGCTCTAAACCAAGGAAAAAATCCTACACGTGCCCTATATACATATTCTCTGCTATGTGATGTGGTAGTCACCCTTAGCTATATTAAACTGAAAACAGGCTATAATGTAACAGCCTGGATTCTGTGATGTGGAGGGAAATCTTCTGTGGACTGAGCCTAACATATGACCATAATTTTATATTCCCTATGTTCAATGAGAATATAGCCCGGTCTTCTCCAGAAAGTGAGTTTGCAAGAGATGTCATTTAGAAACAGGTGGAGAAACAGCAAGGAAACAGGGGAGCTCATCGTTGTTTATAGGCTTTTTACATTACTTTAGCAATATAAAGGGTCTTTAAGCAGTTCTAATGGCAATGAAAGGCAGTCTGGAAGCTGAAATAAATTATGGTGCAAAAACCTCTTCCTGTAAATGACAATTAAGACTCGTGTGTTGAATGACTGAACAGTGATGAATTAGTGCTTCCAGGACTTCCATGGGGTATGATACTGCCGTATTGTACAAGAAGAACATGGTTTGAAGTGAAAGAACAAATGAAAACTTCAGAGATGAGGGGGTACCCCTGCTAGGAAAATGTTAAAGAGCAAAAAGTGGAAGGGTCAGCCAGTGTCCGGAGAACAAAGCGAGAGATTTACCATGTGTGGGAGGAAAAGAGAGGCCCACTGGCTTTCTCATCAGTGCTGTTGCACTATAACCCTGACTTTCCCATGTTTGATCCTTTCTCCCTGCACAGTTCAAAATCTGTGGCAAGGTTGGTAACAAACACGTCTCTTATTCAGCCATGCAGAACATTTCTGTCATATAGCATTACAGTGACCCAAATTCAGCATAAAACATAGAAATCAAAGCAGAGGATGATCAACTCCATTCTAAGCCTCTTCCTCCGTATGAAAAACAGGATGCAGCTCAACCCCTCTCAATTGCATCCTAACCTGGAGGTCACCTGAGTGGCAAACAAGGGATTTAGTTTTCACCCAAACCACTGTTGTTTTCCTATGGGTACAAGAGGATGCCCAAGAGCCTGAACTTTTCCAGAAGTGAAAAGCTTTTATTGACTGAGAAACTAAGCCCTATCCAAAGGGGGCCTATAATCCCCCAAAATCCTCTGTGTACGTGGGTGAGCATTTCCACCCATCTCTCTGATGCATCTGCACAAACGCCCAAGATTAAAGAGTACAGAAGTGAAGTTTGTGTCTCAGACAGATGTGTATTTTCAGACTCCCATTTCAAGTAGCCACAATTCGCAGTGTGTTAGTATTGCCCCGAAGCGGGCTCGTTTACCCAGTGTGCAAGATTTCTAAAGTACGTCCTTAGGACAGGTAGCCTTTCAGAGATTTCATGGTGAGATAATAATTTGAAATTTTATGTATCCAGTTTGCAAAAGATACAGACTTCTAATACTTAAACCAAGGCCTTGCAAAGTCTTATTTGCAAGGTTTATTTGCCTTTTGGTCTATATTCACTCTTTGAATGCTTACAATAAATTTTGTGAAGGGTGGAGAGATTATATTCAGGCCCATGACATCATCATGTGTTCTTTGCTGGGTACACAACGTGATACGTGCTGTTTGCTGATCTGGGATAAGACTTACTTGGCAGAATGATTGCTCTTGTAGGCTGCCGAGTCTCTGATGAGCTTTCAGTTTCTGCAGTGCCAGATGACTTTGGAGGATATTGCTGCTGAGAATTGTGCATCTGATCTTGCAAAGTTAAGTACACCATCACGAGATGCTGAGACCTAAGGACGTTTGTCGCAATCAAAGGCATATTTTGCCTTTTTGCAGTTTTAGAGTAAAATTACTATAGTAGAAAAAAATTAGTTACACTAGTTCTCTTCATTTTCTTTTTTTAACACGCAGACTTTCTGAGACAAGAGAAGGCTCAGTATAAAGGGATTTCAAGCTTTTTTTGTCTTGGGGAATCTCAGTGTTTTCCACTGATAGTGTGGGGCCTTCTGTAGGGAACATATACACCCATTGACAGTACCCTTGGTGCAATGTTACATTAATTACATCTAACCTTCAGTATCTACAAACTTCCTAAAAGCAATCCAACCTCCTTCCACCTTCTTTTCTCTTTTGCTCCACTTCCTACTGTGGTTTGGTTTTTTTTTGTTGTTGTTTTTTTTGAGTTAGATCTGGGAGTTGTTTCCATCGGAAGGTGAATTTGCTTTCCAGATGGGAAAGCGAGCTGAACCGATCTGCCCTATGGCTCCCCAGTTGCTTCTCTGCTTCTGGCACCAGAGAGGCAGCGGAGCTTGTGGTGGGGACAATCAGTGATTGTGATGACCGGTTGCGGCCATCGCCTTGGGAGTGTATTGGTTTGGTGAAACGTGAGACGGTCCCACAGCTGTCCTTTCCAAATTCCTTAGAAGTAGTCCCTTGATCCTCAGGGATCTGTAAACCACAGAGGAAAACCACTGTTTAACTAATCGGATTATCAGCTAGCTCCCTTGCATGTAGTACTTATCTAAACACTGCTTAATTTGGGATATTAATTACAGCCTGCACTGAAAGAATATGCAGAAGTCTTTAATTACATGGAAAGATGTCAGATCTTCAAAATTGTGGCTAGAACTCTTGTTCCAAGGGTTTAAGAAGCCGGTAATTGCTTGTGATAACCATTTTACTCTGTAAATTGGTTTTGGCTGTGTACTGGCAGAGAACTGGCTGCTCTGAGTTATGTTGCCAAAATGAACCCTGAATGAAACCAAAACAGACTACAATTTTGTAAACTTGGTACTGTTTTATAAAGCTTCAACATTGTCCCAGTTGTTTGTTGTCTTACCTGTTTGATTGACAGTGAGTGATCTCAGGCTTAAGGGTTTTTTTTTCCCTTTAAATTGTCTTTATTATACTTCACGTTGTGCATCCTATAATGTGAATGTTCTGGACATAATCAACAAGGGACTGTGCACAGAAAATGCCAGCATGCTTAGTGCGTGGAAAGTAAATACTGTATGTCCTGTGACCAGCTTCTTATCAAAATAGCACTCACATATTTACAGCATGGATGTATTTACCAATCCCATTTATAACCCCGTTGTCAGTGAATGGATGTTAATATATTTGTGACACAGGAAAGTGCATTATTTTTAGAACAAATAGTGACAGTTTGGGGGGAATCTCTGAAATGGTTCCTTTGCTAGTTCCTGAACTAATTTGTCACATGGAGAGCTTGCACGTTTAGCAAAGCTGGAAAGAAGGGTAGGGGTGAAGATACCTTTTTATAATTGAGTTTTCTGTGCAGGATTGATCCCACTTTAAAGATCCTTAGATAAATCCTTAAAAGTTGTTCAAAGAATATTATTTGGAGGGCGAGAAACAGTGAAAATTTCCCTTGGCGTAAAGTAATTCAAACATGATTAAATCTTGCCTCTTAGCCTTTCTGAAGAACTTTTTTTTGGCAGTTTGTTATATTAATTTGAAGAAAAAATTTAAATACCCTTAAAGTACTTAGAACTTCCTTGAAGCAAAATTCTTATATGGAATGGATATGAGCAGAATGGATATGAGCACAGAGACAATCACAAGCCTGGGTAAAGATGTGCCTGGAGTCTGAAACCCTTAGCAGGATGCATATTCTAAAATAAATCTGGTGAACCTCATGGTGAAAGGAGAGTTCCTACATAATTGCATTTTTTACATAGCTTTTCACAAAAGCTTTGCAGGAGGGACTTCTGAGGTAGGTTTCTACACAAAAGAAGGTCATTCTGAAGTGCATCTGATGCATTGGTGCTAGCTTCCCTATGGAGTTTGTTCAGTTCTGTAAATTTGTTCATGGAATTAGTAGTGAGTATCTGTAATAAATACAATGAAATTTAGCTCTCAGTTGCTTCCTAGTTAAAGAAAAGACTATTTTCCTTCCAAATGTGTGAATACTTTGATTTCAATAGTATGTTGGATGAATTCAGTATTAATTCATGAAACTAATACAAAATATTGAATCATGAATCTGATAATCAGTAATAAATTTGATTTAAAAATGATGTCACACAGTCTGCAGGTGTAAGAAAAATTACAGTGCTCACAGAATATCAATCTACTTCTTACAGCTGCCTGCAATTGCCCAACCTTCATCAGTTTAGTCCATCTATATTACCATAAGCATTCAACATACTTCACTGTACCGCTCCAATACGCAACAAACTTCTCTCAGTTGAGGAGAATCCTACATCGAGAGTCACACAAGGGACATTAAGACTTCTGACTGATATCTAATACCTAGATAATTTGAAAGTCCTAGCGAAAAGAAAGAAAGAATGTTCCATTTAAATTACATACGTAAACATCTGACATAAAAAAACCTGCCTAAACTGTACAAACTGAGAACAGCAGACAGCCCTGCTCAGCCTCATGGGTTTAGAAAAGGATTAGACATTAAAGATAGGACTCATCTTGCCAAAGGCAGATAGATGTCTGCTAGACATCACAAAAATGAATTTCCTCCTAGAAATGTCTTTTTCTCACTAGTGACAGGGGACCTCAGATATTGACATCTGAAATGAAGCTCACACCATGAGAAAAAGAGGCAGTCTAAAGGATAGAGCTCACAATGAGTTTGCAGCAGAAAACATCCATGTTGCCTTAGGTGAGGGATAGAACAGCTAGAAAGGTAAGCGAAAGAAGGAATAACATGGAAAGGGTCAGTACAGAGGAGAGTGAAGCTCTAGGAGGTGTAAAGAGAGGGAGGCTGTGATGGTGGCATGAGAGAAGAAAGGCAGAAAGGTACTAGCTGTATAAAAGACATACAGGGCTCCCTGGATGTCCAAAGATTTCTGCTTTGGGACCTTGGAGGCTGTCCCTCCTGCCTTTCAGCTTTGAAGGCAAAGCTTCCCAGCAGGGTGTGAGCTTGGCTGGAGGGCATAGCCCAAGCTCCCTGTGCCCCACATCAGGTCCTTCTCCCTGCATAATTCTTGTCCATGTGGTGGTACCATAGGCTGGGACAATTCCTTTTCCCTGGCTGGCCCTGTAGCTGCCTCTACCAGCTGCTACATGATGCTCCTGTTTAGCACCTGTGATTCCATCAGATACCTGGTATCAGGTTTTTTCCTTCCACTGTGTTTTGATAATAGCCTGCCTTCTGTGTGAAAAGAACAGGGAGACATCTCTTTTGGTTTAGAAGTTTCTCCCCACATTTAGGTGCTGCAGTGCTGGCAGCATGTGGGATTTCTCCCCTTACATCTTTTGTATCTCCAGTGAGGTAGACTTCAGACAGGGATATCTAGTTCACCCAGTACTGAGGTATCATTAAATGACTCCTTGTTCAATGCACACATGACTTAAGGTGATAGGATGTTTTGCTTCAAGACAAAATAGCAATTACTTTGAACTGCCTGGAGGGGCACACCATTTCCAAACTAACATTTAAATCTTACCTGAGGAGGTAATTTAAAAACACATGTCAGTGCACTGTATTTTAAATGAATCCCTGTGAAAGAAACACTTGAAATACAGAGCTCGGTGCATAACCCCTCATACATAGACTCACAATACCTCAATGAACCAGAAAACTGTTCTAAAGACACAAGAAAAGAAGCTGATGGACGACCCTGAATAAATGTAGTTGGTAGGCAAGGAGTAAGGGATTAAATTGTTGTGCCACAATTGTACTGGGGCATCACTGCCTAGTCTTCCATCACAGCAGATGATGGAGAACCGAGGTTCATCAGGGCTGAAATAGCCCCTGGTTAGCCCTGGATCAGGGGAGCATCATGGTTGCTTTAGAGCTCCTTGGCTCTGAGTTGTTCAAATGTCCTAGGGGTAAACCTAGCTTAGCTGTGTATCATACAGGGTTCATATCATTTAGATTCCTAGAATCTCAAAGAGAGATCTGTGCTGCCTGTTCTGCACCATCTAATCCCTAGGGGATCTCTTCAGGGTCTCAAAAAAGATTGTAAGTGCATAAAGTTAGCCTGGAGAATCCAAAGTGAATACACGGAATGTACATATTGCCTTAAAAGAACAAATTCAGCTTTTCCTGTGGCCAAATGTGCACTCAGGGTGGGGGTTTTTTAGAACAGTGGATTTGACAGTGCTGGATTTTGTGTTTTTTCTCCAAGCCTTTGACAGTTCACTGTAAGCTTTGAAGTCTGTTTTATATAACCAGAGGACAACTCAATAAATGTCAGCTAATTTCAGAATTAAAAATTCCTTTAGGGACTTCGAGGGCCAGAGTTTAGCACCAAGATCAGCAGACCATCACAGACCCTCCCAGCAGGACGTTTAACACTTTCTTCTTGGCTTTAGTACCATGGTCTGTGTTTTTCTCAGATGGACAGACTGTGCTTGCCCTTTGCATTGGTGTAGAGGGAGGTGGGTTTCCCTTCCATATGTGGATTATCCCCCTCCTCCTCCTCCGGTGTGCACCTTTCAGAGTTGCAGTCCTGATCTCTTGGCATGCTCTTCATCAAGCAGTTTGCATTTTGCCATCACATTTTTTCTATTGTGCCTTTTATTGTGGAATTACGGGGCTATAAACCACCTCAGAGGATTTGCTGAATCTCATGTGCTAAGCGTGAGGCTCACATAATTGTGTCTGGTTTCCCAGTCTGCTGCACCTATGTGTAGCTCCATCACAGCCTCTCCTGTCCCGTGGTACTGCAGACCAGATGAGGTCCAGCAACCTGCTGCCTCTTGCCTAAGAGGCACCGAACAGCAGAGAGGCTGCCGAGCCCTGACGAGCTTTGGGATCTGCTCCTGAGCAGGGTGCTGTGGTTAATGGACTGTACCTCGGAGACACAAGCTGCAGGCTCCGTGCTGCTGTGTGACCAGTCTCCCACGCTCCCACCTTCACAGCTTTAGCAGGGACCTAACACTGGTTGTTCTGCCTCTCTTAGGGTGTAATTTATTTTTTTTTCCCCACTTCCTTGAGAAACAGATAAAGACAAATAACACTGGCGTGGCGGAGCAACAGTAAGATACAAGTTCTGGAAGATTTATTTGCCACTGTGTTTTCTTTTGTAATTATAGTAATAACATTGTCCATGTCACACTGCCATCTCAGAGACAGCTCAAAAGACCTGAACTGCAGATCCGTCTGCATTTCAAATACTGCTGCGTGTGGAATAGCCCATCTCCTGGGACAAACTTCCAGCTGCATTGCTATTTATGCACAGTCCACAAAGGGAAGGATGCTAATCTCTCCTCCATCCCAGCTTGTTCTGAGCGGGGATAGAGCACAGGGTGCGAAGCGCTTGTTATTGTCGGTTTCCTAATGCTAAGCGTGCAAGAGGGGAATCTGTTTCTCTGTAATCAAGACAAGATGAAAAGCTCCCCAACCCACATATGTCTGAAAAAACAGTTTGTTCTTGTTCCATGCTGTACCTTGTAATGATTTGCCCAGAAGTCTACTGCTGTGCTGCATATAATCAGGTAGCTTCACTGAACTTGAAATTAGACATTCAGAATGTCATCCACCCTGAGCAAAAGCAAGAAGATCTTTATTACTTTTAATAGCTGGGTTTCTATGTCTAACCAAAATAGCTTCAATTGATTACTTAATTTAAGTCATCTTCAATTCAGAGTAAGAAAGCCAGCTCTCCGTATGTTAGCTTTCTACAAACCCTGTAGGACTTTGATGTTGTGTTTCGTTGTAGCCACTTTAACTTCGGAAATGTTGGATGTAACATGAAGTGTTCTAAGAGGAGAGTGTATTTGTGTTTTCTCATATACCTTCGCCTCTCACAGATGCAGCAGTTCCAAACCGAAGAGGTTACAAAGAGCCAATGTGGTTATCAAGAGCCACAAATAGCCATGGTACATTATCACTAGGTGTCAATATTATGTCATATCATGATTTGCCAATAGATGTGAGGATTGCGAGTATTTTTGGCTCTTGGCTACTGAGAAGAGGAGATGCTTGTCAGGTATCCATCCAGGCCCTGGAAGGGCTGTTCCTCAAGTGATTGCTTTCTGCCTGGTTTGATCTGATGCTGCTCTGCTCAGCTGGGGTTCTCAGTCCCCTCCGGCAGCTCCTGGTTCACTTCTAGGGTCAGAGTGCAACCTGTTCTGCTTGAGACATTGCAGGCGTTCCCCAAAATTTGCAGCTCCAGGGGCTGAGAATCAGACAGACTGTATTACAGAGAGTCTATGTGCCCTTTCCTCAGGATTTCCTACATCACTGGGAGTAATAAGACCATAAAATAGAAAACAGTCCACAAAGAGCTGGATAATTAAAATAATCCAGTGGTACAGGACTGGCTGGCTTAAGCCACTGCTCTGAATAAAGCCAGCACTCTGAGCAACAACCCTTTTCATACCTTTGCCTGGCTTCAGGGCAAAGGAAGAGACAAGGGAATGCCTTTCAGTCCTTCCCTTTAATTTTTTCCAATTGCTGCAGGATTTTATGTGGGTTTCTTGGGGCATTTGCTTGAGATAACAGATGATGAGCATCACTTCCCTGTAGTATGCAATGAATGATTGCACTTCAGCAGATGAGGTGGAAGTGTTATTGGTCACTGCAGAAAGATGTCCACTCATCCGAGCGACAGGCCAGTGACTGTATCAGTGTGTCATCTCAGTGTCACTGAGCTTAGAGGTGGCCTTTCCGAGCCTGGCTGCCATTCCTGGACAGCAGGGGTGTACTTGAGCTGCCGCTACTGGTGTTATCTTTGCTTTCTAGATAAGATAAATAGAGAATTTGACTCTCTGGCAGTTAAGTCTGATACTTCTCACAAGTGCTAAATTCATTCATTATTCATTGTAGCTGCTTATTATTTGTGAAGAGCTTTGTGCTCAGCATGTTAATGAATTCCAACTCCTGTCTCCGTTGAGTCAGAAATATGACAAAATGGAAAGCAAGCGGTTTTGTTAGTGAAGATTAAAAGATGCTGTGAAGCAAAGATGAAAGGACTGTTGTCACTCACCATTTCCATTTAAAACCTGCAGAGTTTGGATTTATAATCTAATGCCAAAGAAGCGTTTCCATTAGTATGCATAATCATTTTGGGGACAGTACTGACTGTTAGTTGGTAAGAATGACCCAGTGAGGCAGTTGTAGGTGCCTTGGAAATTTCTGATTTCCTGACTACCCAGGGCAGGCAAAAAAATTTCGAGGTGAAAATACCATTTCTCAAGTTGTCAGTAGGGGTCTGTTTCCCATTCATCCTACCCTCTGATTTCCATTTCTTGATTCTTAGAGATTCTAGAGATATCTAGAGATAGAGTGCAGAGTCTAGGGACATGAGACCAACCTGACTCTGCAAGATGGTTGCCTGTCACATTGTTCCTGCCTTTCCAATGAATCTGTTAGTGACAAAAGGCTTTCCTGTGACATCAGTATCACTGACATTCCTCGGCAGCCATGTTGCATCTTCTGTCTTTCTTGGCTTGTTACATCTCTCTCTTTGCCATTTTCTGAAAGCATGACAATTTTGCCCAAAAAAGTAACGTAACTGTATGAAGAGAGAAGATGCTGCAGTGGCATATTTATTCAGCTCTATTCATGTCTGGTGGAATACAAAATAACATGGAAATTGCCAATAAGGTACTAATCTACATTTATTTTACTAATGCTGAGACTAGTTTCTGCCTAACTCCAGACTCTGGAGAAGGTGGCAAGGCAACAGGCTTGGACCACCTCCCAGGTGCTTTCCAGCTCAAATCCCTCCTTGGAGTCAGTGATAGTCTTTCAGCACATCACCATCTAGATGCAGGGTTTGCATCATCATTTCCCTGTAAGCATGATTAAACAGCCCTGGATTTACCAGAAGTGCTAAAGAAATGTTAATCCTTACACAAGTGCCCCTGCCCCCCTCTGACTCCTCTCCCAGAGCGCTGTGCTGAGGGCACAAGGGACACCCAGGCAGGAACAGGTGGGATCAGAGAGTTCATGAGGAAACACAAAACCTCTCCTCATGGCTAAGGCAGTTTTAAGATGTCTTCTGTCTCCCTGACCATAGCACAAACTAGAAACCAGAGACCCAAAGACAAGCGAGGTGTTTCTCCTGGCCCAATGCTGGGAGTGGCTCAGTGCCCCCTGGTTTGTGATTTTGCTGGATTGCAAATGAAAACTGGGATTCAGCTAACGGAGTCCCCGTCACGTCCGGGTCTTGAACACGCTTTGTTTCCATCCTAGTATCTAGCAGATTCAGGGCGGCATCCAATGCTCCTCATTGACCTGACTGCTTCTCCTTTGTCTTCAGTAGATTTTTAGGTTCTGCCTCATTACACATTAAAAGACCTATATCCTCCTTTCACTGACCCAGGCTTGCCCTCGATTGTACAGGGGCCCCTTCCCAGAGTTTGGGGAAGGAAACCTGTGTTTGGTAGTTGCTATCTCCCCGTGGCTGAGAACAGACACATTGGCATATGTGTCTGTCCGTGGCAAACCTTACTAGTCTTTCATATTGGTTTCTTCCTCTCCAGCTTAGTTCAGTGTGTGCTTGTGAAGAATTTGAGGATATTTTTTGCCTAAAGGTGACTATATGCATGCACACCTAAGGAAGGGAAAGAGCAAACACAGCTGTCCTCTGGACCCCAACCGCTCCCTTGCTCACTGTGCAAATGTTGCCTGCAGCACTGGTAGGGACGGGGAGGAAGCTGTGACTTCTGCTCCTTGCAAGTGTCCTTCTGCCTGCTTGCAGCTCTACAGAGGGAATACACCGAGGAAAGCACGGAGAAGGTTAGGGTAGGTAGAACAAACAAGGTTTCAGCATGCTTTTCCTGTTATTTCCTAGGGAAGTGCTAAGCCCGGTTTCCAGAGGGGTAGCTGTGCTTGCAGAAGTGTATTCCAGTGTATGTAACTGTGTTGCTGTCGTTTGGATGACTCTATTTGTTGGCGTACGTAACCAGAATTGAAACATTTATCTATGCATTGATATAAAAAAGTGGGGAAGAGTCTTATACTAAATCATTTGCAGAAGGAAATAGCTCCATGACCACTCTTCCATTCAGTTGCTGTGGTCCCCTGTTTTGACCAAGTACATGCCCTGTGAGCAAGGGTAGGTGGGCAAGAAGCACACTTCAAGAATGGGTTACTCTGTGCCTGAGAAATGTTTTGCACGGGTCTGAAAGGGAGGCATTGTCAGGAATCCTTCATCCCATGGAAACATCTAGAAATCCAGACCAGCTCAGAGGTTTGGGTTTTGTACAAATGGAAAAGAGGTTAGCTAGGCAACCCCACACCCTTTCCTTTTCAAGGCAGAACCAAGTGTCATGTTTTCCGAAATCAGCAAATATTGGCAAGAAATTCAGGCTATTTATGTCTAAAATAATAAAATGTGCCATTTGGCCCAGTTCAAAAGAAGCAGGGGTATTTCTATTTTAAAAATGAATACATTAACTTTATTCTAGTTGTTTAAGTTAGAACTGTGGAATCTGTTTAAACTGGCCTTTTTAAATTCTCAGGGGAATCCTAAACATATATAATGTTCACTATATATAACAGATCTGTGTACTTGTACCTGAGTCATCATCCTCCTGCTTGTATTGCTATTTGTTTACTTAAAATCAAAACACCAGTCTCTGGGGAAACCATTGCCATAAGCAAACTATGGGTGGTTTGATCTACATTGGGATCACTTCTCCAAGGGGCCTGAGCAGTGTAAATTCTCACCCCCACTGGTAAACAACCCAGGGTGTGCCGAGAAAGCCAAAGTAAATAGCACTAAGTTTAGGGCTTTAAAAAAATTTCTTTTAAAACAAGGATGCTTTTTCTCCCTCTGTCAGTAATGCACTTCCCTACAAAACCACTGTTTTCTGTGTAGTTTCCTGTGACTTTATAAAAAGCATGTGCTGAGCTCTTTGTTCAGAAAATTCTGCAAATGGAGAAAATGATGTTTTTAGGAGGGTGAAGTCCTGTGTCAATTGACATTTGGCTGCTGGTTTGATTTGTAATCTGACAGCCGCTGTACTTGACTCACAGACAACTAAACGTGTGGCCCGGTGTGACCACGGCTGTGGGAGCCGTGGCTGCTACTCAGCAAAACAGGGTGAAAATGTCACTGCTGCCCCTGCGGCTCAAAGAATGATTCCAGCAAAAATCGTGAGCTTTGCAAAGGCTGAGCTGAGCCGAGCCGTGGTTTCTGTGAGGAGGGGTAAGCAGAGAGGCGGGCAGTGTCGGCCGCACGCAGAGGGGCAGAAGATAAAACCCTGATGGGATACGCTCCACAGATCACAAGTGGGAGGATGCTCTGGCTTTGCTGACCTTACGGAGCTGTGGAGGGCGAGTGTGTAGAGGACCAGCAGGACAGCAGCGCTGTCTTCACATTGGTGTTACCACACTCTGCAGGGGTCATCCCCTCTACTAAACTTTTATGGTCTGTAAGTGGTTCTGCTCCACCTTCCTCAACAGACTAACATTTCCACAGCACTCATCAACAAAATGATCAAGTACCTCCACGTGGGAGTAAATGTCTTCTAAGTAACACAGTCGATTTAATTTGGTTTTGGACTTGCTGAGTGCACTCTCACAGCAGGGTGTCAGTACAGGTACGAAAGGTAAATGCAGCACCCACAGTGTGTCACCAGTGTCAGAGCAAACAGGTTTCGGTTCTGAACAAGAGACTGCTTTGTTCCCCACGCCCACTCCCGTCCTCAAGTGCCAGAGGATGAGTTGTGGCCCTGCTCTGGGCTATCTGGCCACTGACGTTGCCCTGCCTTGCCAGGCTCCAGGGGCAGACAACCTGGGAGGCCAGCTCCTCGCCCCCAGCTGACAGCCGAGGGTGGAAGAGAAAATATGGCAGAGCCTGTGCAGTAAACTCCAAAATAGCCATCAGCAAAGCAAGATACCTTCAGAATAATGTGGTTCTGGCAATCCGGAAAAAAAAAAATAAAATAATTATCTCTCCTGATTTTCTTGGCATCCTGGCAGCGTTGTGGATGGAGTGGATGGTTGCAGTACATTGCTGTTGTACTGAAGTTTTCCCGCAGCCCTGAGGTTCAAAGGTTTCTCAGGGTAGGTCTAAACCCCCCTTCTCCTTTGGTCCCAATAGGCTTCCAACCATCTGGGCTGCAGATCAGTGTATGAAGCACCATGCAAAAAGCTCTGTGTTTCTTGCCCTGGTGAAAAGATACGAGCAGAGGTCGACAAACTCAGATTCATCTGAAGCAAGGAAGAGTGAAATCCAGTGCCGAGGGCTCTGCGCTCCGTGCCCCAGCTCCAGCTGCCAGGCATTTAAACCCACAGGCTGTGAGCAAGAGATGGCATGTAAAATATGAGAAGTGGCCAAGTTTATTTAATATGTTGGCTTTTCCACTGCTCTTAGCACTGTTATCAGAACACTTAATGTAGTTACATGGAGTAACGTGGAAAAACCCTGGTGAGCATAAAATGAAAAAGTTACTTCCAAGTAGCTTTCAAATTAACTATTAGTCCCTTTGCATTGCTGGAAATCTAATAAGGCAC
The DNA here is from genome assembly GCA_025774025.1 of Xenus cinereus. NCBI lineage: Eukaryota > Metazoa > Chordata > Aves > Charadriiformes > Scolopacidae > Xenus > Xenus cinereus. The sequence goes on from JAOXJK010000001.1 coordinate 190,652,694, forward strand.
TCATTACATATAGGACTGATGAGTTCTAAAATATGCTCAGCTTCAGCTTTTATATACATGTTGCTCAAAAAGCCTCGGGGCAGGAAAATATGAAGTCATCTTTTCAGGACCTCAGCGCTGATACCACTAGGTCTTTTGAGGTGGGTGCTCAAAGGCTTTCTCTCCATTCACACATGGCAGCTGAGAAATGGCCAACTCTGTGTGCTCAGGAGTCATTTTTCTCAGTCATTCTTTTGGGATGGGGCCACTGTAGCTGGAAGATGAAGCCTCCAGTATGGGATAGCCCAGCTAATGGGAAATCCCAAATAAGGCAGGTCGTGTGGAAAGCCGTGGGGAGTGTGACAGCAGCCACCAGGTTGGGTCCATAGAGCTCACCAGAGGTTTGCTGTCCTGACTGGCATTCCCAGGAGCCTGGGGAGCCAGGCTTGTCCATGTGCTTTGCCAAAAAGCAAGGCTTGCCATGCAGAGGAGAGGGCTTATTGAACAAGGACTTAAACGGACAAATTCGATACGCTTCCCACAGCCATGCACCACCCTTTCCTGCTGTGGTTGTTTGAACAGTCAGGGCAGCATGACCAGAGAGCATTGGGGACCTGTGGGCTCATGCCAAAACTGCCTAGAATGTGAGAGTGAGAAATGGTTGACTCTTTGCTCCCACATTGGCTTGAACCTGTATATAACTGGGATGGGAAAACAGCTACTCCCTGGGAGTGTCTCAGACTACAGGATGCTGTACAGACAGAGAGCTGATTTGCTACCTTCATTGTATCTGTAGCTTTTAGACTTTTTATGCCCTGCCCTGCGTTCTGACCCTCTATTAGGCTCCATTTTATATTGTCAAAAGAATGAAATGCAGCTTCTTCACCCTTTTTTCCTCCCACTTTTTTTCACCACGTATACTTGCTGCTCATCTTGTTGCCAGCTCTGGCACTGCTCTGATTATGGAATAAGCTGATTCAACTCACTAAAATGGCAGAGAATTAAATCAGGAAAACAAGTTAATAGGGAGAGGGAGAAACATGCAGCTGGAAATGGGGTCAGAAGGGGAATTGGAGAGACGGATAGGAAAGACCTTCTTTCTGTGGCAGCCAGATTTTAACTTGGTTCAGCAGTCATGTGAAATCACAACTTCCCCCTGAGCAGCAGCAGCAGCAGCAGCCGTGTTAGCCTTTTTTTGGGGACTCTCAAAGCAGATCCTGGCACAAATCTTTCCAGAGGCTACTGGTGGAGTTGGTATCACAGCTTGGACTACACGCAGATATAGTACAGGTTTAAAAAACAATGTTCTGGTTCTGATTGATTGATTGATTGATTGACTGATACTGTGTCACAGGAAGGCTGAGCTTGGGAAAACATCCAGCTGATGAGTCCTGCCTCCCTGAATACTTTTCATCCAGAAGATTCGTGGCTAGAGGAGGAAATTCAAAACTGTCAGGCAAGGCAGCATGCAAACTGGTCTTTCAACTTGCTGGGCCAGCTGAGCAAGAGACTTCAACACTAGTATTTGAAGACCTTTGAAAGGATTTATCTTTTTAGAAGGTGAACTACCTACCTCAAAAGATTATTCCTCCATGTGACCAGGACATTTAGAAAGTAATTTGAAATCACTGCAAAAAGGGTTCAGCCCTCTTTGAAGCATGACTGGTTACAGCAACCTGCCCAGTGCAAAAGCCAGCAACAGAGGAGGCAGAATGTAAGCCTACAAGTATTTGCTACAAAAAATATAAGAGAAAAAGAACTGACATTCCCAGAATGCTTCTGAAGCAAAGTCAGGGGTGACTGCACCAGCCTGCTGTGGTGTGCTGGCACTGTAGACTGGTATTTGAGACTCCCTGAGTTTCCTTCCTCCTCTGCGCAGGTGTATTTCATCAGCGGTCAAATGCCACCAGGGAGAGGGGGGAAAATGATGTCAGTGTACCAGGGCTGGGGTGGGAGCTGGTGTAGGCTTGCAAGCAAAGCAGGCAGGAATCACAAGGTGACTTAGTAAATCAGAAGGCAGGAATTCAAATGAATGTACAAAGGTTTGATGGAAAGAGAGAATTTAATCTTCTGCTGTTTTTTCCTAATTTTTCTCCTACCAGAGTCCTCTGACAGCGTATCCAGGTACAAGCATTGCATTGTCTGGATGGACTCATTGGTGGCTCAAAGCTCTCAGGGCTGTGAAGGGCAAAGGAGCTGCATAGTAGCTTTAAACAAATTAACACTTTAATGGGAGTTGGTTCAGTCTATGTCAAGAAAGAGCTCTTCCTTGAGAGGAGATAGAAGGTCTCCAGCATTTTCCAAACCATCCATCTATACTCACCATGGCCTGTAAAAAGAAAAAAATACTGGGACAGATCTCAGGCTCAGCTTGGAAACAACAATAATAGCCACTGTTAACGTGAGGCTGCAGCTCACCCATGTTAAGATGTCGATGGTCACTGAGCGCTTCTTCCCCCTCTTCCCCATCAGGAAGCACCCCAACGCAAGCATAGTCCTGGTCCATGACTGCACGTTGTGAATGCTCTGTCACTCCTGTATGAGCCAGTTCCTCTCACAGGCTGTAGAAAATTAAACAGGGGCAAAAAAAATTAACCATTTTCTGTTAGTTAAGAGACCTGAATTGGCTCATCAAATTGCCAGAGGAGCAGCAGAGCTGGCATTAGGTGGAGGTGAAGACCACTGCCCAGAAGGCAGGAGAGGAGACTCATTTCCCTGTTTCAGTGGTAACAAGCCATTTACTAATGCATGAACCTTGTGAAACCTCACCCTCTGATGCAGTGATATAATTGCTCATTTCGTCATTCTCTGGCAAAGTTCTGTGAAAATGATCTGGACTAGCCTCAGAGATTTTCATAGGGGACTTTTGCCAGATCATTTTGAGACTGAGAAGAGGGAGGACAAAACATGCCACGCTGTTGGCAGATCTGAGGAGACTGTAATCTTCAGGAAAGTGTGTGGGGGGGAAAAAGAACCTCTTAAACTTTTTCATCTGTGGCCTGGAGAACATCTCTGGCTGTGGCCTAAGGGTACAGCTGGGCAGTATGTTTAAGCTGGTGAGCTAAGAGATACTTCTGCCAAAAAGTACCAGGCAGCCCCTCTCCCTGTCCCACTTGGGTGCCCTCCTGCCGTTCCCCTTGGAGCAGCACCAGTGCTTGTCGTGACTCGGTGGTGAGCAGGCCAGGGAGTTAATGCAGGGTAAAACAATCCAACAGGAAGAAAACAAAGATTTTTCTGCTCAGTGAGTAAGATAAATCAGTTGATGGTGGAGTCAGACAAATGCCAGCTCCAGCATAAAGAGACGGGAAGAGGACAGCCCTTTCAATGGCAGCTACTGTTGTTAGAGGGGTTGCCTCACTGTCAAGAGCAAAGACATTGCACTTGGGCTCCGATCTGAACATACAGCACCTGCCTCTTCAGGAATGGTGTATCTATTTGCTACAGCTGGTACATCCAGCGCTGTGGAGTTTAGGGCCCGGATTCAATAGAGTTCAATGAGGTGATGCCAAGGTGCTTTCCAGAACACCACACTGAATGGGGGCACATGTACAAATTTTGGAAAGTTTTAGCAAATGAAACAGCCACAAAATGAGCTCGGTTCATTGATCTGGTTTGGATAGAGGCATCCCTTCAAAGTGAACAGGAATTTCAGCTTTATCTTTCGTAAGAGCGGACCACAAACCTTGTTCTGTTTGCTGTGTGCTTTTATTCTGGGTTTTCCCTTTTAAGTTTGCCTCAGTATTTTGTGGCCTTTTATGGAGAAGACCTTCCAGACTGCATCCTGCTGGACTGAGTAGGATCCAAAGGAAATGATTCTGTAAAACCCAATTTATGGTCAGAGTGCCGAGAAGGTCAGCCCTGAAATGGAAAGGAGTGCTCAGCCCCAGCTCTGACAATCTGCTAATCCTTTCAGACACTTTTGAAATGATATTTGAGAATCCCATTGCTGGATGTAACAGTATTACATTCTATAGCATAGTTCAAGGACTCCTATAGAAAGTTCATGATTTGCATTAAGGGCTCTGCAGTTTCCTGTATGCTCCCTGCTTTCTCCTGTTCCCTATGGCTAAGGCAGTACCCAAACTTCCCCACCCCACCGTGCGGCCCCCAAGTAGGTCCTTGGCACACATAACAATGTCAATAGATGCTGAATACGTGGCCTGAATAATTAGCTTTAAAAATCTATCTGAAAATCCATTGTCACCCAAATCGGACCATACAGATAAGAAGCAGGTAATCGAGAACAGTCTTTAACTGTCTGCACTTAGCCACAAATGCTGGCCAGAATTCAGGAAGGATTAGGTGTTTCTACAGGAACCAGAGCATTTGCAAACATAGCACTAAGCAGCTGCTAATGCTTTGCGCCTGCAGCTCTGGGACAGAGCCCCTTGCTTGTGTTCCTTCACTCCTTTGCTTACTAAAACACCATTTCAAAAGGACACAGGACTTTTCTGCCATCTCATCAGTGTAGTGGTTCATCTTCAGTAACAGCCCTAGTCAGTGTGCTTGTGCAACTTCTTATCTCTTGAAGTCCTGTGGATGATGTTGTCCAGTTGCTACAATTTTGAGTTATCTAGGTATGATAAAACAGTCTAATTATGATATAATTTCTGAGGAAACCATCCAAGGAGGATATCATAACTATTTGGTCAAAAACAGATTTGGAAAAACAAGCTAACCAGTCTTAGCACAAACTATATTGTGCATCTTTACCAGGAAAGTTAGGGTCCTGCTAAAAATAACTTATAGGATGTATACCACTGCTGTTTGTTTGTTGTTGGTTTTTTTTGTTGTCGTTCTTTTTAGCCCCCAGTTAATAGTTCATTTAATAGAAACTGGGCTCAATTTCCAAAGACCAGGGAGGCTTTAGTACTTATATTCTTGCTAACAGCAGAGTATTTGTTTGGTAGGAAGAGCGTACAGCAATAAATCTCGTTTACTTCTTGTATATGTTATCATTTTTTACTAGATGATAATATGTTATTCGAAACTGAATTTTTGAGTTCATGATAACTGATTTTATGTACCATATGTGGAGGAGCACAGGTAGTTCAGTCACCTTCTGAGACAGACTTTCTGAGCTTAGCCAACCGATATTCCTCAGCTACCTGCATGGCTGCAATGCAGTAACATTTCACTGGCTTACAATCTGTGGGATAAAGGAAGAGTATTGTCCCATGTCAGGGAGAGAGCACAGGCACAAAAATGTTTAGAAGGAAATTTAATATTACAGCTAATCTAGTGTAAGTGGGGGCTGCGGTCCCACTGCACTGCCCACCCATCTGCCTGCACTCCCTGACTCTGCATCCAGCGATTGCACAACTGTAGCTGGGTCAGCTTAACGGGCTGGTGGAACGGAAAATTATGGCTTTTGGGGTGGGCTGGTTTTCAAGTGGATCATCTTGCTGAATCGGCTGCCCCAGCAGAGGCAGGGTGCAAGGCAAACACAGACTGCGTCAGGGAAAGATGCGGGTGACGCTCAGTCTTGAGCCTGTAGCTCACAGCTACCAGCTGATTAGGTGCAGCGTCAAACTGAGCTCAACAGCAAGTCCAAAGAAGACCTGGCCAGAAGTGTCACCCACCCTCCCAGGGTGCCACCAGAGCTACAAACACTTACAGTTGTTCCCTGGGCTTCACTGAATTATTCGAGGAGCCAGGGCAGGGGGCTGGCGGTCCACCCTTTTGGAGTTGCTTTAAAATATTTAAAAAACTTAACCAAACTTTGTATACTGAAAATATTTTGTCATCGTATAACCAGTAAGTGTAAATTGCACAGCAGCATGCCACAGCTTTATAAGCTTCATAATACCTACCAGATTCTTAAAACATTTACAGTATTTAAAATAACACTTTATATTTGGTATTGGGTCATATTAGATGATGACAGTTTGAGAAATATGCAATTATGATGGAACTATCTTTCAGAATCGAGCCTTTAAAAAGTTTAATGAAACCTCCCAAAGGATAAGACTTCCAAAATCATGAGTTGTGAATGCACATTAGACCTTTTTAATTCTTTCTCTCTTCTCTTCCCAAGAATTTTCCCATTTAAACGACGGATCAGGAAATGAGTAATGATTCTCAGCTGCACTCCAGCAGAAAGATGCGGATGAAGAACTTCTCTGATTTTCTCTTTTCTTTTCTTTTCTTTTCTTTTCTTTTCTTTTCTGTTCTTTTCTTTTCTTTTCTTTTCTTTTCTTTTCTT
>JAOXJK010000001.1:190667082-190711426 GCA_025774025.1 Xenus cinereus
ATCCAGCCTGGCCTTGAACACCTCCAGGGATGGGGCATCCACAACTTCTCTGGGCAACCTGGGCCAGTGTCTCACCAGCCTCATTGTAAAGAATTTCTTCCTAATGTCCAGTCTAAAGTCTTTCACTCAACCACGGTCCCTTGTCGAAAAAGTCCAGAAACACAGCCAGGGTGCTGGTTGAATATTTTTTTACTGGTGTTACATGTAACATCCTACTTGTGCAGCGGAACAAGTCCTGTGAGTGCCAGAGCTGTCTTTCCAAGACATCATTCAGTGAATTCAGTGTTTATGGTAGGACCTGTCTGTACTGCTGAGCTAATAGGTGAATTTTTAGTGTTATTAGTCGTGTTTGTGTGAGAGATGCTGACAGTTGGGTGTTAACCTTACTCAGTACAAGCATGACGATGGCTTTCCTTTGCAAAGTTACTCTCTTCCTGAATTGTCAGTTGCATTTATTGTATGTATTATGGTAACACTTTCTTTTTAGCAATGTTAAGTTGATCTGCCATATGAAAAATTCACAGTTTTTGTCAGAAAATTGTGTGGCTTATTTGACTTGTTCACATTTAAAAAGGTTGTTTCTGATGACCACTGGAAGAAGTCCCCATCCCAGGATGAAGAAAAGACAGACACTCAAAAGGTCACTCCCAGGAGATGGGGCTCTGGAAAAAGATCTCGTCCCAGACCTCTCTCAGACTATGGCCAAATGGCGATCAGAAGTTTCTCTATACCAGAAGATGCAGTTGTGGTGGAGTCTCAGAAGACAGACTGCACGGATGGAGACAACCAGCCAGGACTGGCTTCTGTCGGGTCTGTGATCCAAAGCAATACAGTAGGCTACCACAGAGGACGAAAGAGAAGACCCATCTCTGTGATAGGTGGGGTCAATTTCTATGGAAGCGGTCCGGCAGAAGAGATAGAAGGTCTGCTGACACAAGTAAGATAAGAGATGTGCTCTCTGCAAACTGCGCAAGACCCTTTCACTTCCTTGTCTCTATCTTCAGCCTAGAAAATAGAATGGATGCTTCCTTCTCTTCCTTCCTTTTTGTCAAGCTGACATCGTGTACTTACAATTCTGCTTTTCTGGTCACTAATTACTTTGTCTTGTTGTTAAAAAACAAACCAGCATGGAATAAAACTGATACTGACTTTGGGATAATCTTTTTCATATTGTAAATAACCCTTATTTCTCTCTTGGAATGCTTATTATGTGTCATATGGGTGTATAAGAGCTGATCTGTATGCAATACAGCTGTGTGTTTAGTCATGTTACAGGGTGGAAGGCCTGAGGAAGAGGAGTACAAACAATATGGTAGTAACACATTATTTATTGATCATTTCAAATTCTACAAAAGCAGTTCAAAAACCTATGGCATTAGCTGTGGTGTTCAAAATCTTGGTATTGGCATAGCAACGATACTTGGAGCTAATAAGGAAGTAACATTAAGAACTTGGTAATAAATTAAGGAATTAATTAAATAAGAAAGACTCTAAGAAAACTGTGAATATGAAAAAGCCCCCACCCTGTTTATGCACGACTATATTGACCTGATTGAAAGTAGGAAGCCTGTAAGAAAATAGCAAGTGGTTGAGTTGCTACTTAAGTGATACCTATATACTTATTGGCCATTTGTGTTGGCTTATGTAAGAAACTGAGAAATAAAAAACTTCTGAAAGATAAAACTAGCTTAGTTACAGAGCTTCAGACTCATGGGCTTTTGTAACTCTGCACTGGTCAGATGTTTTCCACTCTCCAGAAAAGCTGGGGGACTCCTACCTAAAGTAATTGTCAAGCTGATAAAGCAACAGAAAAAAAAAAAAGGAATAGTATTTACATCCTCAAAAAATGTACTTCCAGTGGTTATTACTGGACTTTGAATCTTTCTCATGCCACTTATTCTCCTGCTGGGAAGTTCAGTGCAGTATCATTCACGGCCGGGGTACTTCCCTGACTGAAATCAAATGCTGAAACAATGGCAGGATTTTCAGTCTCTTGTGAGAAGCAATTTTTAACATTAACGTTGTTATTGTATATTGCACATTTTTTCTTTATAATTCCCTAAGGAAAATATGCATCTTGAAGTCTGTACCAGCAAAGCTCTGATTGAAGCCAGTGAATGTTTTACCCAGGCAAAGGCCATAATTTCAAACCCGACATAATTGGGATATTTTAAAATTAATCTTATAACTACTTAGCTTGGAGGAAAAAAAGAGGAAAGTTTTTGTTATTGTTATAAATCCGGGGCATCTTACTCTGATAGATGGATTTCAAGCAATACTGAGTACCAGCGACCCAAATAATCCTCGCTGTACCACGGAAGTGATTGAACACTCTCCAGGCCATTCATTTGCTGCTGAAAACAAATTGATCTCCCTTGAAACCTTCCTGCATCAGTTTATTAGTGAAGGAACATGCAGCAAGGCAGCCATTTGAGTTGACTCTTTCCGTGCCCTGATGCTGCCACGAGGGCTGGCTGGGGTTAAACCAGCACACTGCTGGATCACTGTGGTCAAGACCAAAACCATTCCCCACGGGGACACATTTTTAACCCAAATGACGGCCTTCCCGAGCCTGCCACTGAGTAACGACAGCACATCCTTGCCTGTCTGGGGAAGGGATCTAGGCTGAAGCCTTACAAGAAAATTTTAGAATAATAGAAATAAACACCTTTCTTGCTATATGCTGTTTGCATATAGTAATTGGCATGACTTCTTTTACCCATTTGATGCAAAATATCAGACTTACTCTTTGTGTTGTTGCTCAGTGGTGGGATCCTGATTTATTGCTAAAGCAGTGAAGAAATGAGGTTTAAAGGTGAGGTTGTAGTTAAATCATATTCAATACACACAGAGGCTTTGGCAATCATATTCGAAAGTAAATTTGTAGCTGGAATGTAAAAAAGGACTAATGAAGTGGGAAAACGTGTGCTGGCAGGATTTTATGTGAGGCTTTCAAAGGCTGGTCTTCACCTTGCTGATTTTTTTGTCTTAAAAGCTTTTCTTAAAACCCATGGGAATATTTGAGAAGTGTAATGCTAATTCCTTCTTTGCTGTGTTTTGTTTTGGTCTGACAGCTCAGGTGTGAGAAAACGTTTTCAAACAATTCTAAATCATTGATTTCATAATAGAGTGTCAAGAGAACATAAAAAAACCCACCCTTATCTTTCAGATTACCTGATAGATGGACCCACAGACAGTAACAAATGAAAGATAAGATGTAAAGATGAGTTTCTCTGAAGTTCATATGCTGAGGTCTGGCTATTTAATGTTGAGTGTTTATGCAAGGTCATTCAGCCTGGCTAATGTGGGGCGTCTGTCGTTTGTTTAGTGGCCAGCCCAGCCTAAACCACGACAAGGGACAACATAAAGTTAGACTCCATTTGCAAATAAAACAGGACTAGGTTCTCTAATCATAATTAAGCAAATGAATGATTTAACGAAAGAAAATGGCTTCTAGATAAAGTTACAAGTAAGCTTAATATTACCTCTTTTTAATGAGACTCCTGGGAACTTCAGAGCAGAGGATCATTTGGACAATTATTTTTGTCTAGTCAAGTATCTTTATTTTACTTACAAGCAACACATTTACTCGAAGAAAGCAAGTTTCCCAGGAAATGAACACACAACTTCCAGCCGTGGCATTTCTGGTCCTGTAACCACCCCTTCGGCTGGGTGGTTACAGCCCCGGCCGGCATTGCGCAGGCTGTTCTCAAAGCAGTTCCATCCCAGGGCGTTTGGGCACAGAGTATCACAAGATGAAAATTATAGAGCATATCCGGTCGTAACAGAAGGTTAAGGAGTTCTTAGTGTAACAGAGAACTGTAACATAATAAAATACTTTCTGCAGTGCTGGTGGGTATGAGTAAACGCAGTGTTTAAGCAATGCCACTTCAAACTAGGGGACTGTGCTGCCCCTGCAATTAGCTGGGCAAAAATCTTAACAAACCTTACTTCATACCCAGGTTTTGCTCCATTGGACTTGCTGGTAGCTTTACTAATACTGGATTTTCCTGTTTTCTCTGTAGCCTGCAGCGCGGCCACCCGTCCCAGCGCACCAGGTCCCTCCTTACAAAGCTGTTTCAGCCAGGTTCCGGCCCCTCACCTTTTCACAAAGTACCCCCATCGGCCTGGACAGGGTTGGACGAAGGCGGCAGATGAGAACATCTAATGGTAAGATGGGCAAGCCTTTTTAACTCTCTAGATCTCAACTTCATACCCCAGCTTGGTCAGGAAGTAGGTTATTATAGTGTGGAACACAAAAGGGTGCAAACCAACTCAGTGACAACGTAATACCCAGCTAAGTTGTTTTGTTTTATGACTTTCTCATCTTTTCCTGCTGTGTATGTGCAAAGCTTGTTTTTCACACCTACTGTTTCACATTGCTGTGGTTTGTTCTTCTGTACCACTTGTACTCCTGTATTTTCCACTCTCTATTCACATAGTTGCCTGAAGGTAATAATAGAATATGAAGGAAATAAGGTCTAATATGCTTGAGTTCATACCAAACCATAGCCACATCACACATGTATTTTTAATTTTCTGTTTGCCATGCATTCAGCTTAACTACCTAGATAGGCAAGCCTTAAATAATTAAGCAACTTATTTCAGAGAGCTGTGTGCAGTTGCAGTTGCTTATTCAGTGGTGAGCGTAGCCCAACCAGGGTTCTGGGACATGATGGACAGATTCGTGGAAGAAATAACCTTTCTGGAAGCAGTACCCTTCAACAGACTCCCTGATGTGTATTGTGTATTTTTTCTGTAATTGTGTACTATTACCATGCAATGCTATCTTGAGTTAATAGAAAGTTCTGTCTGTATCATTAGGGGAACATTTCTTGTCAGGTGGGACCAGAAGAGCCTGGGCTTATACCATTTGTGGTTTTTTTCAGACCATCGTGAACATAATCTGAACAGTTATTAATGTTTAACTGGCAAGAGTTGGACATAAAATTTCACTTCATGTTCTTAATAGTGAACAAAACACTACTGGGAACCTTCGCTCTGCCTCTCTGTGGAGAGAATAAGTAAAGGTGTCTGGATCAGGGCTTGCTGTGACTGAAGTAGGAAAGTTAGCAATTAGCATTTTCAGTGTTTCTTTATTAAAATTATACATATGTTTACTACTCAGTACTTGGCTTTTATGGTTCTAAGCTAAATTTTAGCTGCAATGATATACAAATTCTGCTCAGAAAGTCCCTCAACTGCAAATTAATTTATATAAGAACATTTTAAAACTGCATTTTCCAGTCTTCAATAGAACATGACAGTTTTCTTCAGAAGGTTCTCTCCAATGAACAGAGTTGAGAATTTCTAACTATAGCAATGAGATACATTATATATATTATATTAGTATTGTCCTTTTAATGTATATTGTAGTAAAATATTGGGAAATACTTTAAAATCCATGTCCTTGCTGTATGTATCTCAATGTACTTAATGATCCAGATTAAACATCAACATAAATTCAGTAGTTAGTACTGTAACCCTTGCTGAGATTATGTGGTATCTCCGTCCCTGATTCCAGAGGTACTACACATAGAAAAACAGGTTTGCCATGAGTTAATTTCAAAAGAAGATACTCTTTTTACACATCACAGAGTAGGGATTCCTTTTTTATTTTTAGTTATCGTTTCCATTTCATGTTTGGAAACCACCTGAAATAATGATAGTTACCTAGACAACTGCCTGAGAGTAGTGTCTTTCCAGATATTTAGATTTCAAAAAACATAAGCAACAGAATGACAAATACACAAAGCAAAGTTTCTGCCACTTTTCAAGACAATGAAGCCAAAACAATATTGATTATGCTAGGTGTGACTTTTATGACTCATTGCAATAAACATAGTAGTTGAGCAGGAAAAGCTTCTGAAATCAAAACCCTGAAGGCAAGTGGGGAGCATCACGGACTTTGCCGTTTGAGAGCAGTTGCAAAGATCTGTTAAGTAGCTCCAGCAGAAAATAATAAAGTGACTAGTGTCACACGTTCTGATCTCTTTCCTTTTTCTCTTAAATTCTCAAGGCATTTCCTTGTCTTTGAACATGTGAGAGTTTTTTGTTTGCTCATGTACAGTGAAATTCGATAGCACAAAAAGCCCTTTATTACAGAGAGAAATTCTAAACCCAGACGCTGAAAACCAGTGGTATCTTATTTTAGTTACTTGCTAAGGCCTTATACTACTTGTATGTCTACTTTTATAACAAGAGGCAACTGGAGGCAAGCACTGGAGGCAAAATTGTAGCTGTCAGGTAGAAGCTAAAAGACCAGGAGCCCGATGGTAAAATTGTCCCAAGTGCTGCCAATGCCACGCTCAGCGTCAGACAGAGAGGCCTTTTTACCTCCAGGCACCTTCATGCAGAAAGTTGTATTAAAAAGAGGGAGATTTAGATTATTTATGAACGGGGGAACATTTGAAATAAAAAGAGCCTTTGTTTTCTAAACCAAAACAAAAGCAGGCTGCTGACATGCAAATCAAGAGATTATGGGGTAGTTTCTAATCAAAGAATTAGAGGAAAGCTGGCAAGGTGAAATAATACACAGTATAGGACAGCACATCCTTTACAGGCAATGTCAGCGATCGCTGCATCCTCAAATGAAGGATGGGGCAGAAGCTGACAAAACTCAAGCAAGAAACAGTCAGGAACAGCTGGACAAGTGTTATTTAAAGAAGATTTAGAAAAACGGGCAACACTGCCAGTAATAGCAGAAGTTTAAAATGTGACATGGAGAAATAAACATATTTTTAAGGAAACTAGATGCCATATGTCAGAAACTTGGTCGAGGGAAGATAACCAGTGGAGCATAACCAGCGTATCACCACTGTGCAAGTGCTATAGGAGTAACAGAAAAGATTGTACCAGTGAAAGAGGGTCTCTAATGTGTTAAAGGAAAACAAAGAGCCGATTCAGATAAATCAATTGGCTGTATCGTCAAATGTCACAGGACCCATGGACTGGAATACCATGCCTAAACCTGAAAAAATATAGTGACAGGATTAAATTATGAACCACCTGAGATCACCAGGATAGTGACAGTAAATGTGACAAACCATGGAGACCAGAAAAGTTTCCAAGGCAGGAAGCACAGTCATAAAAGGAGACTTAAATTGCTGTTGTGTGGGTTAAGCGTTGTAATGGGGCACAGTGCTACGTTTTAGGTGTACCATAAATAACTCATCAATGCAGCTAATCAGGAGACCTACAGGAAGGGAAACAATTACTAAACCGTTCCTAAGGTGTCTGCAGGATCACACATAAGAGCTGCTCTGTCAGGGTGGGATGTGTCTCACCTGACTCTATGGGTTTCTAAGCTAAGCCAGGTGACCTTGACTGGAAGACACAGATAATTTAGGGTGCTGTTCATTGAGCAGATACAGACAGATAATGAATCTTGCCCTCTGTGTCCATAATGCACTCTGAGCCAATATCCTTGCAGGGGTGAGAAGAGTAAAAAAAAAATCCAATGTGGTATGTGTTTTAATTTAAAAGAAGGAAAGTAAATAAAAGTGGGAAGTCATTTATGTAATAAAGGAATTCAAAGGAGCAGAAAAGGTGTTGAATTGTTGCAGGCAGCGGAGAGAGTGTTCAAGGACAGCCTACTGGATGCTGAGAGCAAAGTGTATGTTATATACTAGTATATGTTACCTGTCAAAACAGAATTTGGAAACACAAGAAATGGGTTCTGTCATTAAATGCAGGGAAAAAGAATCTATCAGAAGGAGAAAAAAAAGGCATCCTTCAGGTTGCTGAATTGTATCCAAATAGAAAAAAAACCACAACCCTCTAGCAATTTTGATGTGAAGCTACAGCAGCGTTGAAACAATTTGCTAAAGATACAAAAACTACGATCTTTTAAAAAAATATGAGAACCTGGTAGACTACCAAACAGTTTGTAGGCCTTGTAAGTGACTGAGAAACGAAACCTAAACTCAGATTAGATAAGGATCTGTCTCAAAATGTCAGTAAAAGTTTTAGAGTAACTAAATGAATAGTAACAAATTGCCGGAATCAAGACTTCTAAAGGGATTTAAAAATTAAATTGCCGAGCTACTGCCTCAACATAGAATTCGTTCCTCAAAAATTGCCTCAGTAAAGGAAGAAAGCAGCGATGGGGTAGCCATTTATACAGAAGTATCAGGGAGGATCCAGTGAGCAGTAGATCAGTGAGTCTGAGTACATAGAACATATAAAGAATATATTTTAGCAACTTAGGAACTATGACAGAGAGAAAATCAACAGACTTGTGGACCCTTATGACGAAGAGTCCATGTGCCCTATGTAGAGGAAAGCTGTCCCCTAGAAATGGATTAGGTTTTCTGAAAAGAATCACTAAGGATGGGATCAAGGGGATTCAGTAGGAACAGGCTACTTGGATCTCCAAAAGGCTTGTGACAAGATCTCTTAGAAATGTCTCTGTAGGGTGTGGGATGAGAGGGAAGATGCTCCCATGCTTTAACAAGTGAGTAAGCACTAAGTCATGGAGAGGAGGAGAGCAGTTGGTTTTCTTTAGGAGGGGGCTCACGAGTGGAGTCAGATGGTCGGTGGCTTCACAAATAGCGTGGGAAGGGAGGTATAGAATGAAATTGTAATTCTTGCTTGTGTGCTAAATTATTCACGGCAGCAAAAGCACAAGCTGCTTGAACAGAGTGGCAGAAGGATTTCACACCCCCGAGACGCAGCGCACTGTGGCGGGTGAGTCGGGTGTTGATAAAGGCGAGGTAGTGCACATGGAGTGGGGCAGCACGAGCCTGGTACACTCACAGGAGAAGGGGTATTGCCATTCAGGAAGAGATCTTGCAATCCTAACAGATAATTAAAATGTCAGTTCAGTGCATAGTAACAGTCAAAACAGTAAATAAAAGGGCAGGGGTTTGTAGGAAGGGAATGGAGAACAAAACAGAAAGCCCAATTGTGCCACTGGTGTGGCGTGTGGGGGCCATCTCCCCGTTCCTTTCCACCTCAAAAGGCATATTTTACAGGGGACGATATAGAGAAGGGCAAAAGGACAAAAAACCCCACTCAGTGTCTCTGTGTGAGGAATGATTAACATGGGTAGGGCTCTGCAACTTGGAAAAAAGGACAATGGGGGAATAAAAGTCTGATAGGCGTAGGAAAAATGAACAGATAATAGTTGCTGTTTCCCATAATGTGAGAACTAAAGGGCACCAAATGAAATCATCAGATATCAAGTTCAAAATAAAAGATAATTTTCACACTCTATAAAACTAAACTATGAAACTAATTGCTACGCATGATTTTTCACATCCCCAAAGTTGACAGAAATTCAGAAGGTGGTTTGAAAAATGCGGTTCATTAAACACAAAGATACCGCTTCTGCTCCAGGAGGGATCTGACTCTGATCTGCAGATACCTGGAGTTTAGGAAAATACATCAAAAGAAGGCCATTACATGCCTCATTTATTTTTATGTTCTTCCCCGGGCATCCCCTACTGGCTGCTGTCAGAGCAGTGGGTGGGGGGACACCTTTGGTCTCTAGAGGGTCCTGTGATGCCAGAGGGGTATCTAGAACTGGATTTTCTTGGGGTGGGTAAACTAGCTTTTAGTTTTAATATTTTAGCACGTGCTACCCACAGCCTTTTCAGAGTGCCCTGCGCAGCGGGTAAGGCCCCTCGGCGTGCATTTGTCGTGCCACTAGAGAGGACAGCCCGTGCCTCTGAACCCACCACCAGCTCACCCCAGACGAGTGCTCCTGTGGTGGTTGAGTTTGTGGCTGCACAGTCGCTGGATGTGCCCGTGCAGAGGAGGGAGAGCAGATTTCCCCCCTCGCTCCCCCGCCGGCAGCACCCCATGGCAGCACTGGGTTAGTCATCGGGCAAAAGCACGTAGCTCCGTTCTGCAAAAATCAAACCAAATGAGTGTTTTTCAGAGATGGTTTTTAATGTGTCTTCTAGAAGAGCTGTGTGGGGTTTGATCCCGTTTTCCTTTGGCAGTTCAGCTGTTTTTGCCGTGTGGGTAGGTGGTTTGATGGGGCAGAGAGCTTGTGCTCTGGCTGATGAACAGCGTGAAGCCTTCACTTGCAGGTTGCAGGATCCTCAGCACTTCTGTTTGCTGGGTTGGTTTGTTTTTTTTTTTTTTTAAACTATTTGTGCTGAGAAAAATGTGTGGGGACTGTGTATAAACAGCTTATAAAATGTAGTAGCTTGTTTTTACTGTGCTATTCAAGAAGTGTCCTTGCAGCAAGAAATAATAGGGAGGTTTGGGGATTTGGAAGAGAATTCCTATCAGCCTGCTGTGCAGCGCAGCGCAGTCTGGGTTGCTGTAGGAAGATGGCATTAATATTGCGGGGCGATGCTTGGCCTTTCCCTCTCAGTCTGAGGCAGCGCTGGGGGAAACCATGTGATTTCAGTGGGTGTTGAGAGCTCTGCGTGCAGAAATGCCACCAGGGTTTTGTGGGCACGTCCCTGGAGATGTCACAACCCCCAGTTAAAGGACAAGCTCAGTCTGCAACGTTGCTGCTCAGAGCAACACAGTTTGCAGGTAAAGAACGAGCCATAAGGATTATGGAGCTTTCCAAACCGTCAATGCAGGGCTGCCCACAAGTGCAGGATGCAGCAGGGTTTGCATTTTGCTGATGGGAGCAGCTCCTGCCTTTGCTTCCAGTGCATGAGCTGAGCTGGCTTCACTGCAGAAGGACGCAGATGTCAGGGTGGTAAACGCTGGCCCACGGTGAATGAAGGAGGCCGTGCTCTGGGCTGGGTCAGTCCCAGCGAAAGCTGGACTGTTTGGGTGCTTTCCTGCTTCTTTCCCTATTTTCTGGAGCAGCTGAATCAAGTTTGGAGCTTGAGCGAGAAAGCGTCTCCGTCCTCCCCACTTTCCCTGGGAGCAGCCTGCTGCAGCCTTAACGCTTCAGCTGCCTGTGCCCTGAATAATGATACAGCATTTGCCGCGGAAGCGAGAGAAGTTTTAGTAGCCGTGCAAAAAATGCCTTCTACTGGAATCCTAACCGGTATAATATTCCAAAGCTAGACCGAACACTCCGAACAGTGTTGTAATGCAGGAACTCCCAGCTCCCATCCAAATAGTCTTTCCCTTTGCGTCGCAGTCGTTTGAATATAGATTGAAATTGCATTAAAGCTGCTTTAATGAAAACCAAATGTGCTCCTTGGCTGGCTGCGTGGAGGCGCTCGGGCGCTCTGGGAGCGGTCTGGGCGGCGCAGGCGGCTGCGGGCACAGCGCGGCCGGGGCCAGGCAGCCCGTTTTTTGTTTCTTTTCTGGAACTTCCTCCCTAAGGGCACCCCATGATGTCAGCGAGCCGAGCGCGCCGCTGGCAGTTCCCAGCCGGGCTCGGCCTCGGAGGCACAGCCGGCAGCCCAAGGCAGCCAAGAGGCTGCTTCTCCGCGCTGCGGGTAGCTCAGAGCCTTTGGTGATCCCCCGCCAGCCCTTTGGGACGGAGCATCACCTGTTGGAGGTCCAGCCCTTGCCCTGGGGTCGAGTCTGACGGCAGCATGGTAGCCAGGGGGGGAATGGCACGGTTTTGGAGTCTGGAGAGCCTTCAGATGGGTACGTGTGAGTAGAACATGCTCCTCTCTCTCTTTTTTTTTTTTTTCTTCTCCAGTGTTTTTAGATTGAACTGATAAACTGTGGCTGAGGGGAGCCTGATTCTGATCTCGCTTACACCGTGTCATCATCGGGAGCCTGCAGCCTTACACCAGTGACAAAGCTGCTGGGAGATCAGAATCAGTCCCAGGCTGTCTTTTAAGTTCTTGCATCCCGTCGGAGCGAAAGCCCACCCCTACCTCTGATATTTCTGTCTGTAAACAACAGAGGAATAGCTGCAGAATGCAAGCGACTGATTTTCGCTTGAGTAGCTACGAAGACAATGTAAGCTTGTTGATTTGGTACAGAATAATGAACAGTTATCAGTCTCAAAAATTGCAGTCATTTTTCATCTGGAGCCAAATGAATTAGGTTATTTTGATGTGGCATTGTTACTGGAACAAACCGACAGGCAGTACTGATAGTACAGTAGAGACACATAAAGGATCACTGGGATTAATTTTTTTTTGTTTGTTTGTTTATAAGCTAAAAAATGATTTAATGAATTATTTATCTGCAGCTTTTTTTAATAAAGCAGTTTCAGTAAGTTTCACAAGATGTATTTGAAAAGTTTGTCAGTGCTCAGATTTGTGAGTCTGTAGGGGAAAAAAATCTTGTTTTTTAAAACAGTGATTCTGCATCCTCCCTGCAGATTATGCCATTAATGTGAGTGGAAATGTAAAATGCTGAGGAGTAGAAGAGAATGGTTTGAATAGCCATGTTCTTAACAGAATATAACTATCAAGACTATGCCATATTTTTTACTTTTAAAGGAAAGAAAAATCTTCCAAGCTTCTTAGTGAATCCGTGCAGTAATCAGCTTTGATCTCTCTTGCAAATTAATACCCAAATCACCAAAGATGCCAGTGATGGTATGAGCGCCCATGAGGAGGGGGTTGAAGCGTTTCTCCCCGTGAGGTAAATCACAGATAGGCGGCGGTGCCTGTGAGCTGTGTGGGTGTGCAGAGTAAAGGCAGGGCTCATCTCTTTGTGCCTCTCACCCATCCAGAGCTGGGCAGGCAGGCGGTGCCCGGGCATGACGCAGGGCAGGGAAGAGGCAGGGTCAGGGCCCTGCTGCTTGGTGGAATTGGCAGGTTCAGTAACTCCGCTTAAAGGTCCCTTCCCAGGCACTCGGAAGCGAGAGATGCTCTGCAGACTGCAGGACAACTTATCTGGGACACGGTAACCGTTAAAAAAGGAGTTCAGTGATAGCAATCCATTCTGAATTTGATGTTTTATTTTGTGTTGGATTTTTGAGCACTGTATGATCTTCAGACTCTGTAGTTATTCACAGCTTGGGCCCGCCGTAGGAATAAATCTTCAGGCTTAAATTAACAAGGACCAGAGAACGCACTTAAGCACTGGGCCACCGGTCATGAACGCTTCTTGATTACTCATCCCCTGATCTGTTGGAATGTTACACCTGGCTTTCAAAGGCAGGCCTACTCTGAAAGGGCCTGGCACTGAGCAGCGTGGACATGGGTCAGTCAGTATTACTTGGTCCCATCACTCTCCGTTCCTCTTCATCTGCCAGGACGGAGATGATGGCCAAAAGGATCTACCACCCAGTGGTGCAGCCCCAAATGGATTTTACAGTTTTATACAGTAATTGCACATTTACATGTGCGCTGTGACAGCCACTTAAGTGATGTGTCTCTTGGTTTATGTGGCTATGTAATAAGATGAAGCCCATCTTAGATCTATTTCTTTACAAAGCTGCCTCTTTGGTCAGAAAATGTACACTTGTCAAACCAAGAAATTTTTTTTTTTTTTTGGTGATTTGGGGCAATTAGAACAAATGTTTTCTTAGGCAGTTACACTGTGTCCCCCTCGGGCTACCTCGTAGGTACCCCAGTGCTGCCAGAGCTCCCCGGCATATGGAAGAGGTGGTGGCTGGGTGGGCATGGAGGTGTCCAGTCATTGCATCCCCTCAGGGGGTGTGATGATGTGACAGCACCCAGCCTGGGGCTGACAGCAGCCCCCTCCGACTGCTGGGGCCCCCTTGAAGTTTTCTCATCTGCCATGTGGGAAATGACATGGAGAACACCCTTCTGATCCTGGTCATCTGAGATTTTCTCTGGGTAAAAAAATAAAACAAATAATGGTTGTAGTTCTATTTTTCATGCACAAAAAGGAGAATTTCTCAGTTTCATCAGCTGCTAAATGAGAAGATTCTGAAGAAGAGTAAAAGGTATTTAATAGCGGAAAAGTGGTTTTCCTGAGAGCTCTGCTGCTCTCCACTTCTGCTGTTATTGTTATATTTGTGACAACAAAGGCAACTTCTCAGCAATTCCTCTTGCATTGTTATTTTTGGGGAATCATAAAAATGATGAAGCAAACAGCTGTTGCACTTTTGTTTTAGTTGCTGCAGATGGTGGGACTGAGTCTTCGGCCTTAGTGGACGACAATGGCAGTGAGGAAGACTACAGTTATGAGGAGCTCTGCCAAGCCACTCCCAGGTACCTGCAGCCCGGAGGGGAACAGCTAGCAATTAATGAGGTAACGTCCTGGGCTTTTCATTGCTGTAATGATGGGGGGGGTGTGTGTGTGTTTTCCACAGGTCTGAGGTTTCATATTAATACATAGTGCAATGGCAGTAGCCAGCACAGCAAAGGATCCAGCGGCCATGGTGTCCTGTCTCTAGCAGGGCCCATGAGCAGATGCCAAGGGAAGAGCACAGTGACTGGTGCTTCACTGGGAGGGTAACTCGTTAGCCCATATGACTGCTCTGGAGTAGGACTCTAATTGTTCTCACTAACAAATAGATGTATAGATTTGTGAAAATCCAGAATTTTAGTTTTATCCTGTAATAGGTGTAATCATGGGCACTCCAGTGAGGTATTTTGTTTGATCTTTTAGTAATTTATAAACAGTTCATTGTTTATCTTTTGTCCTTCACAACCTCATTTTCTTCCCATCTCAGTTGATAAGCGATGGCAGCATTGTCTATGCCGAAGCTCTCTGGGACCACGTGACCATGGATGATCAAGAGCTGGGCTTCAAAGCTGGAGATGTCATTAGAGTTCTAGAAGCTTCCAACAAAGACTGGTGGTGGGGAAGAAACGAGGACAAGGAAGCCTGGTTTCCAGCTAGCTTCGTCAGGGTGAGCAACTCTCTTGCTTTTGCACCATTGATTGCTAGCAAAGTGCAACAGCAATGGTCATGGCATTACATTGAAGTGAAGGGCCTGATCCTCAGCTTCTTTGTATCTGAACATCAGTGGTGTAACTCCTAATGACTTCACAAGGAAAAAAGCAATAGAGAATCACACCCCAAGATCCCTTAACTCTTCTGATACCTTTTACTCTGGCTTATCCCTTTGTGTGGTCCTTTGGTAACCAACAGAATTTCTCAAGCAGAAATGAGGGCAGCAAAAAGCTCAGCCAGGAGCAATCAGTGTATACGAAGAGGACGTAGCAGTTCTCATGAGGGACTGAGGAAAGCTGTGCTGCAGGGATTTCTTGATAAAATAGGGCATAATCTATTATCACGACATTGTGTAGGAATCTGGCGCACAGTCTGAACTCACTGGTTAGAACTCAGCCAGATTAATGACAGTATAACTCACGAATGGTGTAAAATTGAACTATGCTTTAGAAATTAATTTGAAGAACTTTTTGGGTGCCTGTATTGAAGCTTGGGCCATGCTGTGCAAAGTACTACAGAAGGTGCCAGCTATGGTTCCTGCCTTTGCCCTTCCTAGATCTCCAGCCAAAATGGGCAATCAGACAGAAGTGGAAAGAGGAGGTGCTGTTGTCCATATCGTACTGGGGCAGAGGGAAACTATGTAGAAGCGTTTGAGTTGTTGTCTACTTCTGTAATTTTTACCCATACACTGACTTGGCCAAAGTAACACATAAACTATTAGTAAGGGTCAGAAATAAGCTTAAGTCAGGAAACACAATACGGTATCTCTCAGATCTTGTGAGTAGAAAGACGTGCATTTAACCAGACAGAAATCTCAACACTTTATTGGAATAAGCAGTGGGTACAATGAGATGAATCCTGTTCTGGAACCCTTTCTATAAGGTAAGAATGGGAACATTTCTGTAGCAAGTCCTCTTTTAATCGTAAGAAGTTGGTAACAGCTTTATCACATTTTGTAAAAGTTTACTGCTTTACTCTAATTTGCTTTGTTTGTTCTGGCTGCAGCTGCGTGTTAATCAGGAAGAGGTGCCAGAAAATTGTAGTAGTATCCAGGATGAAGAACAAGATGCAGATATTAGCAAGCATCGCCAGAAAATAGCTGAAAACAAGGATCAGATGAGAACCAATGTTATACAGGAAATTATGAACACAGAACGAGTCTATATCAAGCATCTCAAGGACATCTGTGAGGTACGTGCTTTAACCTGAAGGCGTTTTGCTGACCTAATGGTGAGCAAAACATCCTATATAAGTTGAGAACCAGGTTGGTTTCTTGTATCAAAATATTCCCAATTGCACTTCTGAGGCTGCCAGTCAGACCCTTCTTGTGTCCTCATATGGCTTTCCTCTCTGTCGACTGCCACAAGGCACCGCTTCCTTTAAAAAAAAAAAATTTCCACTTTTGACATGGAAAAAGTGCTTTGCTTATCTGACTGCTATTTCCATAATAATGAGAGAAGGAAGTCCAGTTTATTTAGAACTTCTTACCACTTGGTTTAGATAGAAAACTTTCAGTAACTTTAATATAATCGATTACAGTTGAGGGACAAAACTTTTTGAAAGTAACTTCCAAAAAGAATGTTTGCTGTGTGAGATTTTTTGTTTGTTTTCTCCAGCAAAGAGATGTTTGCTGCATGCTTAGGAGCTATGAAGAAATCTTTAAAGGTGATTTAAAACTACCTTGCTTGTTTGAACCATAAAATGTGGGGCTTTCTCTGCGTTTTGGTCAAATTTTGTTGGAGGCCCACACTTGGACAAGAATCTTCGTAATGCTTTTCACTGAAGTTTGCCTCTTCTGACACGGACTGTGACACAGTTGACCTGCATTTGACTTGTATTAGTGATTAGCATCTGGAAGGGTGCTAAGCAACCTACCAAAATATTCTTTGTACCCTCAGTTTGCTTGGTCTCTGTATTTGTCATGTTTAGTCCACCACTCATTAGATTCTTTCGTGGACAACAAAGTAGACAAGACAGCAGTGCTTTTGGGTTTTGGGGTTTTTTTTTTTTTGTTAGATCAGGCCTTTTTTATGCATTTTGAAGAAAGAAAAAAGGGAAAACAAGATAAGAATAGGTTGCTAATTAGCTAATTTTAAAACATGAAATGTAATTCTTGTCATTTAGATTGACTATTTACTTAAGCTAGTAAGCTTGACTAGATCAGGGAGGAATTTGTATACGCAGCTGTGTCGCTGCCACGGTTAGCTGAGTTCTAGGACACGACTTTCCTATTTTACTGGCCTATTAATTCTTAGACTGATATTAATATAGCTAATTTTCTCTGTATGTTCTATACCTCTTTTTTAAAAGCTAACATACCTCTGAGTTTAGTACAAGAGAGCAGACACACATTTCCCAAGTAGAGAAGTGACGTTCCACGTTCAACGTGGTGGGTAGAGATGGTCTGCCTTTCTCAGAGTGAACCTGTAGGGTGGTGCAAGCGGGACATAAGGCTGAAAATACACTCAAGTAAGACTAAGTCACAAAAGCTACTGCAGATAGTACACCAAATTTGCAAACTCTGTACTAGAATGAATCACTAGGGCTGGTGCGGTCAGGATCATGAAGTTGGAGTATAGCTAGAAGAACATTTTACATTCAAGAAGCGTCTGCAGTCCACGTTAGAAGAGCTGCACAGGAATTAGTTTGCCTTGTTGGAGTTGTCCTCCTAACAGTAGTAAATGTGGTAGCTGGCTTGCAGCATAGCCACTGCACGGCTCTCAGAGGAGATGGCTGTGGAGGAGACAGGATTATTCGTATCAGTGCCAGCAATACTCAGGGCTGCTTCCTGGTGAACCTCACCGGAGCGATCCCAAGGCTTTATACAGCTGTCTGCTCCCAAAGCGAGTTGGGGGAAACCCTCCTGAAAGCGGCCAAACGGAGGAGCCCGGCAGATAAGGCCTATGGCAGGGGTTAACCTTCGCCCTCCCCTCCGCCCCGGCGCCGTGGCTGATAGGAGAGAGTGAGCACAGCAGCTGTTCCTGGGAATCCAGCCCCGGATCCTCCTCCCCTCGCTCGGAACGGGGACCTGAGGATGTGGGTGGTGGCTGCTGCTGCTGTGTGCCGCAGCCCTGAGAGGCCCCCGCCGTACCTTTGCCTATTAGTTATGCAAATGCCCAAGCGATCTACTGTTGGTTACTGGTGGCAGGGCAGAATTTGCTCTGAGGGCGCTTTAAACCCGGAGGAATGAGTCACGTGTCTACTTAACGCTGGATACGAATAAAGTGAGCTGGACCCCCTGTGGTGTTCTTACAAGTAAAGAGGAAAAAAATTGGAAAAGTGATTGTATTTTCATGCACGGTCTTGGCAATACTCTTACCTCCTGCCAGTACCATATGGATTTTACCAAACAGCAGCATTCTCAATGTGTTATAGTATGTTCTTCATTTGCTTCTCTGGCTTAGACTGTGCCCTACTTACCTACTGGTTAAGGAACCAGTACTTAAGCCTGGTAGAAAAAGTCTTTATATTCATTGTTTTAGGGTTTGTTCTTAGCCACATAGAGAGGAGCTGTTATGGCACAGAGAAATTGCTATGAGAAATTAGCACGGCAGCTGAAGTAGTATCATGCACGGGGCCTTAGACTGGGCTGGCCTCCAGCTTGATGGGCAGCTGTAACAAGGAGATGTGAATGGGCTTTACAGACTCTGGGGGTTTCTGGTTCCCGGATTCATTTACGGTACTGTGGGACAGAAGTTGGCCTGCAAGGATCAATGCATAAACATTTCGGATGCAAATCTGAAATCGCATGTCCGTGTGTGTGGCTGGGAAACCATTCGCCGGCCCGTAGATCACAGGGGTTTTGCCAGCTCAAGTGGGCTTGTTCAGGGTAGAACCTGTTTTCACATCTTCAAACTGAAAAAGTTTTTTTAATTTCATTTCCAGGGTTACATTCGGCAGTGTCGCAAGCATACAGGAATGTTCACCTCAGCTCAGTTAAGCACCATCTTTGGAAATATTGAAGATATTTACAAGTTCCAAAGGAAGTTTCTGAAGGATCTTGAGAAACAATACAACAAAGAGGAACCCCATCTAAGTGAAATAGGGTCATGTTTTCTTCAACATGTACGTTGCAAAAGTCAAATTTATATATGAAATTAAAAAAAATGATAAGAAAATGCTAAAGTTACCGTGTTAGGGATTTTAGTAACAAGTGCTTATCAAATACTCAACTATGTATAGAGAGCATTTTAGAATGTAAAACAATTTACAATTAAGGAGTTATTTGATGGTTTAGATTTCTCCTGATCTTTAGCAAGCATGTAACTTTGTACACAATTTTAAGTTTCCTTTTCAAAACTGTAATGATCACAGGTGAGCTGGACTATTTGCAGTGACCTCATATTGGGCGTGCAAGAACTTCCTGAAGAAAATAAGGAAAGAAGGTGGTGGGGAAAGAGGCTGTGAGTTCATGAGAGACACTTGCTGAGCCTATAGCTGTCTCCCACAAAGAAAAGTACTTTTTTAAGGGGGTTAGATTACCCTGACCCAATGAAGGTCTCTGTTTCTATGTTCTTAGAAAGAAGCTATATAGTTTTGACAGTTACAAAGTAGATTTCTGCATAGTTTCAAGGCTGATCAGCCAGGAAACAATACAGGAAATGGATTAATTAATCTAATGGTATATAAGAGATGTTACACAAGTATCTTTCCTCCTTTATAGACAAATACTTCAGTTAAAGCTTTGACTTTTCTTCTTTTTTTTTTAATAGCAAGAAGGCTTTGCTATTTATTCAGAGTACTGTAACAATCATCCCAGTGCCTGCATTGAACTTTCCAAACTGATGAAACAGGGCAAATACCGTCACTTCTTTGAGGCCTGTCGCTTGCTTCAGCAGATGATTGACATTGCCATTGATGGTTTTCTTCTCACGCCCGTTCAGAAAATCTGCAAATACCCTCTGCAGCTTGCAGAATTACTCAAATACACCACCCAGGAGCACAGGTGAGAGAATGAAAAAAAACAAGTCTCCTAATAGTAATAACACATAATTACTCAAGCTTTCTGGGTGACACAACACTGAAGCTTTTGAGATCAGTAATAAAACTCCTATTGACCACTATAGACAGAAACTCCTTACTAAATGGGCATCTTGGAACCATCACAAATATTAACAAAAGCAGTATCTGAAAACAGGGGACTGACGGGATGCAAGACAGAATGAGAAATAAGTGAAGAGAGAGAAGGAAAGGAAGAAGGTGCTGAAATAGGATGCAGGGAGAGATGTGTAAATCAGAGGGAAAAAAAGCCAGTGTGTCAAAAGAAATGAAGGAGAAGGAAATCCACAGAAGAAAGGGAGAAGCTGCATAAGTGTGTAGACACGAGAAAAAGTAAAGAAGGCCTTAATGGAAAACACAATCTGGGCAAGTTCAGAGGTAATGTTTTTTAGAAACTTACTAGTAATAAACATTGCCTTTGTTTGCAATAAAGTTCAGATACTAGATTTTCAGCTGGGATAAATAAGAATTGAAGTTGCGGGTTATTATTAGCCTTTCTGAGGCTGATTAAATCTTTGACTAAATTAAGATTTTATCTTTAAATGTCTGCCTTTTTACCTTGTACAACTGCAAGAAAAATGTTCCATTGTGGCCACTGTGCTCAAAGTTCACGTGCAGCCTGAGGCAATGCTGCCTTGGCCAAAGTCCACACTTCTTTAACCTTAAAGAAAACTCCCCTTGGAGATCACAGGATTTTTGCTGGGGACAAAATATAGGGGATGTGAAGTACTGACATTCAGGTGTGAAATACCCCCATTCAGTTCTGTGGCTACCTGGGAAGTCATAGAATCATAAAATCATTGAATCATACAATGTGTTTGGTTGGAAGGGACCTTTAAAGGTCGTCTATTCCAACCCACCTGCAGTAAGGAGGGACATCTTTAATTAGATCAGATTGCTCAGAGCCTCATCAAGCCTGACCTTGAATGTCTCCAGGAATGGGGCCTCAGCCACCTCTCTGGGTAACCAGTTCCAGTGTCTCACCACCCTCATTGTAAAGAACTTCATCCTAATGCCTAATCTAAACCTACTCTGCTCTAGTTTAAAGCCATTGCCCCTCATCCTATTGCTACATGCCCTTGCAAACAGTCCCTCCCCAGCTTTCTTATAGGCCCTGGAAGGCTGCAATAAGGTCTCCCCAGAGCCTCCTCTTCTCCAGGCTGAACAACCCCAAATTTCTCAAGCTGTCTTCATAGGAGAGGGGCTCCAGTGGTCTGGTCATCCTCGTGGCCCTGCAGTAACAATTACTGACATGGGTATCTCTTTCACTGCTGCTAATTTTAGAAAATGATGTGAGCTATTAAACCTGCAGATGCAGTGACAGCAAGCTCTTGCCATCTTACATCCATAGTACCTGTTTTCCTCTTCTGTGGCAAAGCACCCAGAGATGCCTACAAGCACAGACAGGGGCCCAGTGTACAGAGATGCTCAGAAACGGGCTGACCTACACCCACACTGAGCTTTGGTAAAGCTTCAGCCAGCTGGTTGTTTTGGTAGCTTTTTGTTTTGTTTTCATAGAAAGTTTGAAGATCCGATGTGCACGGCCTGCTGTGAAGGCCACAGGTTATACAGCAAATGTGGAATAGCTTACACACCAACAGAGAAAGAAGGAACTGAGATAAGGAAGGGCAAGAGTAGCAGCATGGACATCATGCGGTCACCCTGTGGGACATCTCCCTGACCTTAGCAGAATCCTGTTATTGTTAATCTCACTTTTTGTATACAGAGTGGCAGAAAGAGTTTCCATAGATATAAATAGAGAGAGGAGAGTAACGCGCAGATTTAGAAGGGAAGCGCATCCATCAGCAGCAGCTGATGAAAATAGGAACTGAGACAGAAGCAGATAAAAAGGACGGCGAGGCTGACCCCTTTGCAGGATTTATTTTTGGCTCGTACTGTTTTCTACCTCTGGCTCCCTTTTCTGCAAGAGCCGTTCTGATAAAGGAGGGAAGGCAGCTGCTCTGCTGGGACTCTAAGGCAAGAAATACCTCTCTTTCCTTCTCATTTCTCAGAGATCCATTTGAGGAAGGTGAAGGAGTGATGGATACTATTCAAAGGGGAAT
The DNA here is from genome assembly GCA_025774025.1 of Xenus cinereus. Lineage (NCBI taxonomy): Eukaryota > Metazoa > Chordata > Aves > Charadriiformes > Scolopacidae > Xenus > Xenus cinereus. Next base: position 190,688,844 of record JAOXJK010000001.1, read on the forward strand.
GAAAACTTGCCTACAAGTTGGGCCATTCACAGGCATGTGGGGAGCTCAGGGAAAGGAGGAGGGGAGCAGAGCAATGGAAGAAGGACAGGAGGCTTGGATGTGACCTGGAGCAAGCAGGGGAAGGTGACCGGCTTGGCTCTTACACACTTGTTCCTGTGAAAACAGGCCACTTTGTCAGCATTATCTCCTTTAATTCCTCCCTTTGGTGCCCATTTTCTTGTGTCCCTTGCTCACCCTGTTTGAGGTTGCTTTCGGTACTTTTTCTGCCCACATAGCATTCTCTGTTAGCATTCATTGACCCAGCCATTTGGAACAAGAAGGAGAAAATACATTTGTTAAACATGATTAAAGGAATGCCCTTCAAAATAAAATCCCACTAAAATCTTGTTTTAAAAAAATTCCTTTGGTGAAATCAGCGGGAGTTCTACTATTGTTTTCAGTAGAGACGGTGTTGCAATTCATTAATCTATCTTCTCAACCTCCTTCCACCAGTTTAATAATTTGCTCCTTGACGAAGTGAAGTAGAACAACAGCACTGAATTGTACGGACTACTGTGTGAGGTTCAGGATAGCTGAGAATCAGGTTTCTTATTTAAGTACCCTGAGCAGAGGGATAATACTTCAAGCACTGTGTCACAGTTTGTGATTGCATCATACCCATGGCATAAGTGATCTTTGAAATATGCCTATATTTCACAGTGATTATAACAACATAAAAGCTGCATATGAGGCTATGAAGAATGTAGCGTGCCTGATCAATGAGCGAAAACGAAGACTAGAAAGCATAGACAAGATTGCGCGTTGGCAAGTCTCTATCGTAGACTGGGAGGTAAGTGTCAGCCTGTGCCTTTCCTGGGCAAAGGTACTGTGTACAGTACTTCATGTCCTCTACGGGATATGTCTTTTTGCGTAGTAGGTAGTTTATGGTGTCTACTTTTCAGCTGGTCATTGCTCAGTTAAAAGTCCAGTTGCTTCATTGGCAGTGATTCTGTTACTGATTACCTTGTTTATAAATCAGGAAGAGCAGCATGTATTAAGATGGGCACTTGTCTTTGAGATGACAAAATGGATTTATTTTAAAATGCTGGACCTATAGAATCTCCTTTGGATTTTTGGTAGTTCTGTCAGAACTTGAACCTGCTTCATTGACTTGAATGAGTTTCCTCCTGGTTTATGCACAAGTAAAGTAGAGCAGAACCACATTCATTGAGTTTACCTGTAGGAGATTATGTGCATTCTGTGACGTCTTCAAATCTAGTAATAAAATTACAAGAAAAATGAATGAACTTAAGACTTAATTATAAAATGAGACTGGTTAGGCACACAGTAGGATCTTAAAATATGATTTACTTACTACATATCTATCTATCTATCTGTCTGTCTGTCTATCTTCTTAGGGACCAGATGTGTTAGCCAGAAGCTCAGAACTGATCCACTCAGGAGAACTGACCAAAATATCAAAGCAAGGCAAAAGCCAGCAGAGGACTTTTTTCCTTTTTGACCATCAGCTTGTGTTCTGTAAGAAGGACTTGCTGAGAAGGGACATCTTATATTATAAGGATCGTATTGACATGGATGAGATCGAAGTTGTGGACACTGAAGATGGCAGAGACAAAGACTTTAACATTAATGTCAAGAATGCTTTTAAGATAATAAACAGAGCAACAGAAGAGATCCATTTGTTCTGTGCAAAAAAACAAGAGGATAAAAAGAGATGGATGGAGGCGTGTGAAAGTGAAAGGAGAAGAGTTCAGGAAGACAAGGAAATGGGTGAGTGGAAGGATTTCCTTTCTAAAAGGTGGTAAAAACAAAGGGGAATAGTCTTGATTTTACACTTCTTTATGCTTTGTGCATAGCCTTCTGTTTTTTGACAGACCTGACATGACCTTGATCCGTGGAAGTGAAGCCTATTCAGGTGTATTTACCCTGTCATTGTGGGCCAAAGGGCAGTTAGCTATGACATCTGTGTCACAGAGTAACCTATGTGATTCTGGTGCGTTGCAGAGCAGAATGAGGTACGAGATATGACAAGATGCAATTCACAAGGACCAATCGATAATAAAAATCCATCCAAAATCCTAGCGCTTCCGCATGAATCATTGGCACAAAACATCTGTTCATAAAAGACACTGTATTATAAAGCCAAGCAGCAAACAATTCTATGATTCTATTCTGTTCCATGACTTTATGATTCTAATTGTAGATTTATACTCTCCATGTCATACAATGGCACCTCCTGTGTCCAGAGACCTGTGCGGTTACGTGGTATCGTTAGTTACAGACGCAACAGTGGCACCACTGGGGGGTTTACAGCAAAATGAAGCCTAACCTGGAGCGAGCAGGAAAAACGTAGCAAATCCTAGCATCAACGTTAGACCCACAGCCTGTGGGACACTCTAAGGACAGTGTCGTCTGTGTGGATGTACATTTAGGATTGTTACTTTAATTTCTTTTTTTTTTGGCATAGTTTCATGCCTCCTTTAAAATCAGTGACAAAAGCTCCAATGAAGTTTCATTGGCAGAACATTGGCTGAGCCACAAATTCCCATGGTGCCGAGCACAAGGATTGCAAGGGAGAGTCCATCGTGCTTGCTGCTCTTCAGGCACTGCGCAATATAGTGAAGAAAATTCAGTATAACAAGAAACTGTATTTTTGATAATGGCACGTAGGCACAGGCAGTCTTTTCTGCCCATATAATGGCCAGCCTTCCGGAAACTTGCTTTCCAAATGTCACAACTCATTATTCCAATGTACCCGTTTTGGCGCAGGTATCGTGAGCCAGAGGAAAGACAGTTGAGTGGTAATAGCTAATGTCCATCTGGTCTTGTGAAACACAGTGGCTTGAATGTTTTCTCCATTACCCAGAGCACAGCTTCTTTTCTAAAATGTCTTTGCTTTTGGCATAATTGAACCTTTAGCCAAAACCAGTGGAAAGGCACCAGCATTGTAAACCTCAGGTTTAAATTTATCTTGTTGATTTTGTAAGCTATCTTGCTGTACTTCACACAAAGCCTCTAATCTAACCGCTCAGAGAACAAATACATACCCTCCCAATTCAGAACTACAAATGGCATTTCACTTCTATTTCAAAGACACTTTGGTGCAAGTCACTGTCTTCCAAACCATATCTAGCTTTTCTTAGCTTTTATGAATATATGGGAAGAAAAGACCACAGCCAGAAAATCCTGCTCCAAACCACTAATAGTCACCCTTCGAAAGTGGTCTGATCTCTGTTGAAATCACTTTCATTTTTTTAAACCTGTTTTCTTGTTTCTATAAAGGAAAAAAAACCCTACAGAATAAAATACCCAAAATTATGGCTAACTGCTGTTGTATTGTAAGTTAATAGGCTGATTTGTAATAACGTCTTCATCAGTTGAGACTAAAAAAAGTGAAGGGAATTTTAAAATTATAGAGAAGTGCAGGAAGATACAAAGTGGAACCAAACCAGATGCTTCATTTTGACTTTTAAGCGCAACTTCTGTGCTCTTCATGTGCATATGAGTGAAATGAGTGACAGCATGTGCAGCCTGTTGTCTCCTTATGCAAATGTAACAGACCCAGGTATCTCAGCTGTCTTGTACACAGGGAGAGGGAACTGGAGTGCCTGTACATGGGCTCTGGACGACACCAGTCACTGATGTCACCTTGCACAGCAGCTGCCTGGCCTCAGCACAGATCAGTCACAGGCCTGTCATATGGCAGTAAATAGCATAGGGTTGACCATATACTGTAGCATCCTGAAAGTCATACAAATATGCAAAGAAATAGATGAGAAACTGGAGTGAGGGATCCAGCCCCAGCCTGATGCAGCCACAACCTCATCACAGCCTGCTTCAGTGTCTGGCAGATTATGTGATGCTGTCTCCTCTGAGCGGAGGGAAAGATACCCAAATTTGTGCTACTGCAATACTAGTGAGTTCAGCTTGTTACCCCAAGTTATCTCAGAGTGAGTGAAAAAAGAAACAGATTCTGCATTTGTGATCTATTACTTTAGTGGCTTGTAGCTTTCAGAAATGTTAATTTACGCTTTTTTTAAATCTCTTGTTATCTGGATTTATCTATAAAAAGACCTTTTTGTGTGGTTAGTTTCCCAGTGATTGCCATGTGCAGGAACTGAAAAGTCGCTTTTCCTAGTAATCTGCAGGCAAATGAATGTTCCTGTTCTTATCTCAGTGAAAAAATATCGTCAAATTTATATGGCAAAGTAAAACATACTTCTAAATACTTCAGGTATATTACTATTAAGATTTACTAAAAATTGTTTAAAGTATAGTTTACTTATTTTTTTTAATGTAATCAAATATTAGATACAGTACTTTTATACCAATGGCCTAATTATACTTTGACATAGGAATGGAAATCTCAGAAAACCAGAAGAAACAAGCCATGCAGAATGCCCGTAAGTCAAGGCATGGAAAAATTAAAGGTGGGTTTTAAGAATTGCTTCACATTCTTACTGTATTCTGGAGATGTTGGGAAATAGCACAACATGGCTGTGGGTGAGTTTCTTCAATCTTTTAAAAAATTTTCATGGTTTACATGGAGTTCAAATAATTTCCATTAACCTGTGTTTTAATATCAAATTCCAATGCCTTGGTAAACCATCTACTGAATCAGCTCCCCAGTCTCCTTCAGACAAGCAAGTCAGTATTCTCTTTATTAGATAAGAAACTCAAGGGGTAAGGATGTAAGAAAGTGCATGCAGAGATTAAATTAGAAATGGGGGTTATTGATTCCTTCCTTTGCTTTTACTCAAACAGCTTGTTCTTCTTTAGCAATTCTGTTCTTTGTTTAAAATATCCTAAAGTTCTTTTTGCAAGCCACGTGTTGCTGTATTTATGATGACACACTCCGAATGGCTCCCTTCTGTCCTGGACTAGAAGGAAGGATGGACTAGAAACGTGTTTCTCTGGAAACAGCTTTTTTATTCCTTTCTGTCTCAGAAAATGTCTTGTGGCTTTGGCCCTTTCCATCTTACAAATTTGGGTATATCTCCAGTGTGTTGAAACAATAAATTGAGCAAGTGGGACCAGATTAAGTCTGAATTTAGGAGTGAAGTGGCTGATGTTAGGTAGTCCTCTGCTCCCTGGGATTAATATTGTTAAAGCATTTTCTCTTTATCAATCACTAGGTACCTATAAAATCTGTCCTGATTTTCAGGGGAGTAGCTGAAAATTGTGATTTGGAGATTCTGTTCAGAATGCACAAAGGTCAAAGCCTGAGAACATTAGACTGGAAAAATATTTTCCAAATTGAAGAAGTAACATTTTTATTGGTAACAATATTTTATCCAGCCTTATTCTGAGAGTTGACTAAAATACAAGCATCTACTGTGCTAAGTCATTCCTTTGAAATACCAGAGTTTACTTGTGCAAATAGTATGGCCAGGCTATAGGAAACCGCTGCTTATTTTTTGTAATTCTGTAGTGTTATTTTTACTGGTATTATTCTCTTCTTAAGCCAAATCAATGCAGGAATTAAAAAGTCTAACATCAGAAAAGGTATCCTTTAGTAGTGCTTCCATTCAAGATTGTGGCAAAATTCACACTGGCTTTATTGACCGTTGAATTTGTCCCGTCGTCCTGTGCTTGAATTTTCCCAGTATTGGTTGCCCTTCTAGCTGACTCGTTCCCTTTTTCAACTGTTCCTTTTGCAGGTGTAAGCTATAACGGGTGTCCTGTGCCTCCCCCACACCAAAGCCTGCATCCTATTCATCAGCGCCACATCACTGTGCCTACCAGCATCCCGCAGCAGCAGGTTTTCGCCCTGGCAGAACCCAAGCGGAAGCCATCCCTCTTCTGGCATACCTTCAACAAACTCACTCCCTTTAAAAAGTGAGAGGCCAAGGACCTGGGAATGACGTCGGCGCAGAGGGAGACTTCCTCCAGAGAAGGACCTTGGAGACACGGTTAAGCTTATTTGAGCTCAGTGAATCTCCAGTTTTGGAAGGAAAACCTTGGGCTTTCTTGAGCCAGAAGGACAACCTTTGTCTAGAAGAAGAATGCAGTTCCTCAAGACCGCTCTGAAGTTAATGTTGCCAAGTGTCAGCATTGCCGATGAAGAGCAGCCTGCCTTCTGACAAGGACAACTTGCTGTTACTCTGAAGCAGCAGTATTTGATCTCTGTTTCTTAGGTATGTTGAAGTAGTGATGGAATCATGCAGGTCATTGTAACATTTCATCATTTCATTTTTCTTAACCTTATGTATCGATGGCCAAATTTATGAAAGGGAGGAACTTTTCCTTAGGGGTATATCAGCAAGGAATCTTAGGAGAGTTTTCTCCTTCTTTTTGGAGCACTGAGCAGAGACCACCTATTAAAATCAGGTGGAGACATCCCATGTGATTAACCAGCTGTTGCAGAATTCAGTGGGCCCTAATCCTTCCTGTCTTTTTCTATTAAATTGCCAAATGGCAGGAGAACGTCCCGCAAGGCCTTACCATATTCCAGATTGGAACAGGGAAATTTTATTCTGTCATATAGAAACGTGAACAGAGTGTGAAATGGACTATAAAGATATGTGCATTTATTGCACACAAGTGGAAACAAGAAGAGCCCAGGGCATCTCAGATTGATTACTTTCACAGCAATATACTGCATGCATATATGCTTTTCAGTATAGAGCTTTTATATCACTTTTTGCGCACTTCTTCTCCTGGGAGATGCTTCTTTGTATTTCCAGTATGCTTATTTCTCTGTGTAAAAAGTATTTTTTTATTTTCTAACAGAGATAATGTGAATGTACAAAGTCAGAGTTGAGACAATACATGCTGACTGCTGGCTATGTTACATAGTTCTCATGCTTTGTATTCATATAGCTTGACTTAGCAAATGGATGAATGGCAATGTAAATATATCGAAGCGGTCCGGATCCATGCTTCTTATACTCAGTCAATTGACAATGGGTTTTGACCAATTATTTCTTCAGAAAGAAAGAGAAATCCTTACTGGAAGGGACAGAGAAATTGTGTGGACCAGAGATGGATTTTTGTCTCAGACTCATCAGTCTGTATTGGAAGGGGAAGAACCTGACTCAATGAAGGTCAGCTCTGGCCAGCATATCCAATACGTGGTTCGCATCGCTATGATTTGCCTATGGCATGAAGTTGATTTGGGAGAATAGCTTCTAAAAAGCCACCAGGAAGAAACAGGATCTCGTTATTTGCAGCACTGATCATTTCTGCTTGGTAGCTCTCATTAAGGATGACAAGACTGCTGGTAATATAGAAGGAAAGAAAGACTCCATGTGTTTCAGAACTGATTTGCTATGAATGTTTTTACAATACTTTATCCTATGCTGCTGATTAGGGGCATTACCTGATGATAAGGATAGATCCAAGGGTATTCTTTGACAATGGACACAATCAGCTTTGTCATGAATGTGTAATATATGAAGAACAAACAAGGGGCTAGAGGCCAGGCATCTTAACAACAGTGTAAAAAAGCCTTATTTTAAACATGTATTTGTTCCTACTGCTATTGTTACCTCTATTTTTTTTTTTGTTTATTGTCAGTGTTGTGAAGCCCACTAGTTGCTAGATTTTGGGCTTTGATAACTTTGGGACAACTTCTGCAAAGCCCAGGTTTGTGGTTTTGATTTAAATGAAATCTTTTGACAACTGTACATTTCAAATGCCTTGTGTATATAGCTCAGCAATAATACAAAGTCTGATGATGCTTAGTCAAATTGTTCACTGCATAGTGAACTTCATTGCTTGTGCTTTCCCATAGCGATGGAAGATGACCTGAAACAGTTAAGAACTGGAAATATGCACTGACATTTTTGTTGATTCAGCTTAAAGAAAACATACGGGAAAGTTAGTGAAAAAAACTGTCGTGGTTGTATTTTTCTTTTGATGTTTAAAACAAGCCATTTCTGTTCAGATTTTTTAAAAAGATAATTCTAAATGCTCAATTTAAACACGAGGAGCAGACTTCCAAACGCAGGCATGGATGCATGCCCTTCCCCTTAAATGAGTAACCCTTTTGTGTTACTTATGTACCCATTTTTGTGGGTACTTACCACATTCAGCCCTGCAAACCAAAGTGATGCACGTACTGTGGAAGTGGAGATGGTGTTTTTTAATCACATTTTGAAAGACTTGTTCTAGATGCAAACAAAATGTCTGAAGTTGGATTGCAGTGCTCACCCAGAAACTTTCCCAGCTGGACCTGAAAATATTATGAGATCCACACTTACTTACATGTGTTTTTGCTGTAACATACTTCTTTCCAGGACTCGGTTCTGTGGAGTGCTGGGGAAAAAAAAGGAGGTTTTGGGATGTATCTTCTGACATGTCAGTGCCCATGAAGGTGCTTCCCACATAGTGCTGGTGCCTTAGCCCTAAAAATGAACAGAAATATTTGCATATGGTTTTAGATACAGCAGCTTTTTTTCTCAAGAAGTGAATTTCAGAGAGATAAAAAGCAAATGTTTCATGGTGCAGATTACTCAGGACAGTTTTATATATAATACCCTACATATAAACATGGTTGTTTTATAATATTCTATGTGTCTTTCTTTGCATCTGACCTTGCAAGAGATTAAGATAAAATATAACAACACAGGACAGATTTAGACTACACCATAATCTTTTAAACAAATTATAGTTAAATCAAAACGCACAATTACGTTATCTAACAACTAAGACAAATATTTACTTGGGGTTCAGCCTGACTTTAGAGTCTGTGGGAAAAAGAGTTGCAACTAAAATGTAAAAGTTTGTATTCTAGCAACTCTTGTCCTCATCCTTCTTCTGATGACAAAACTTAAATATGATCAGAAAGGTGTAACGGCAACATCTGTTCTTTTCCTCTTGCTTTTGCATGCTTTAAGTTACTATAAAAAGTTCTAGGGCAACTACTAAGCACATTTGTGCCTCGTTTAGATAAAGCACAGCCAGAGCCTTCCCGATGGCCTGCTGAGCAGATAACCTCAGACGTTATGCATGAGAAGCAGTAAAATATAATTGTCCTCAAATGTGTTCCCACTGAGTTAGGAAAATGCCAAACCATAATTGCATCTAACTCGGAGCATTTGATGTATAAAATAATAAGATTGTTTTACAAGTGGCTCTTGCCATGCTAAATTTCACATTGAGTTTTAGTGGTCAGTGTAATAACGGAGTTCAAAGACAGACTGCTCAAATGTTCCACATTTTAGTTGTCTTCTGAAAATAATTATAACAGTTTTGGAGCCAAAGGTCTTTAGCCGTAACTAACATAGTACCTTTCTTTGACTGCCTTTCCGCTTTTTTTTCTATATATGTGACATTTGTATGTAGGAGATGCCTTCTGAACGACCTCTAATTTAAAACTATTTGTTGTAAATACTAGGGATGACTTGCCTATATATTTTATTTTGACAAGTGTTTTGTAACATTTTCTCTTATCGTGCATCGCTTTGTGCATTCTTACCATCTGCGTGCTGTTACACGTGTTGTAAATGAAGTGTCCTGGCTACAGAGCAGATGAATTGGCTGTTGACGGCTGAAGTACAATGTATAGAACTGCAGTAGCTTCATGTGCATTTCTCCTGAAGTAATTGCATTACAAGGTTTATTTACTCGTGGAACATTGTTTGTCAAATGAATCTATTTTCTGGAAATAAGTACAAACTCACATTCCCATTATTTTTCTCTTATTGTACATGTTTGAATTATATAATGTACAAAGTCAAAGTTCCTCAGCTGTGTCTTATAAAACTTCATTGTGCAGTTTTAAAATTGTTGGGTTTTGTTTTTAATTGTCTACCAAGTATCCTCTGCCATGCAAAAATGTTTCAACTGTCATATTTGTTTTATTACTTTAAAGCAAAATAGGTCACACACACCCCCTCTTGGTTTTCCAGTAACAGCTACAGTACTTCCCAGCACGTGTTCGTTTCAACAACTACTAAACCTGATTCTGGGATTGAAATCTTCATTGTTCGGGCAAACCCCATCCGTGTTACTGTCCCAGCCACATGCACCTGCAGTCACTGGGATTTACCTTGTCCTGGCAGACAGTTCCCCTTGAAAGTAAACGTAAATGCAGCTTCTGTGTTAATGGAGCTCCTGCTCACAGTGGATGGCGACTTAAGTGCTGTAGTTTAGGTAAGGAGGGTTAAATTTTATTTTCTTTGGAACAAAAGCAAAAGCTTTTGAAAGGGTTCACCCCAAAAGGCATGTTCTGTGAATGTGTGTGAACAGGCTTACCTGCCTGCTTGTTCGAGCAGTGGGCAGCGCTGCTGGAGATGCAGCTTTACCGCTCTGCTTCTGGGAGGTTTTGCATTTCTTGTTGTTTTGACAGAGCAGGGGACCACATCTGAAAGGCGTGTGCGTGTCCTTCCTGTTCAAGGCTGCGTCAGAAATTCTGTTTTCCTGAGACACGCCAGCTTTACCAAACTAGCAGACTTAGCTGAAATCCTTTCATCAAAAATGCTTCGGCGAATTTAAATGCTGGCAGAATAGGTGGGTTTGCCGGTTCTTTTCCCTTCCTTCCAATGTCCAAGCCTGTATCTCTATTTCTTGGTTCACCTCAAAGCTGGGAGTTTCCCAGGCCTCCCAAGCAGGATGTGTGCTCGGATATCAAAGTGAAAGGCACAGTCTGAGCACTTAATGAGCCAGATCAGATGACCAAAAAATACGCCTTGAGCAAACACTGGAGCAGGACATTGTGATCAATAGGCTTTCTAAGGAGCCTGCAATTCATCTGGCTGTGGTGAGCTCATTTGTGCATTTTATTTCATCAGGCTAAATCCTCTAGATTGTCCTGAACTGTCAGCTCTTAAGTTCTTCAAGAGTTGATCTATCGGGTGGAGCTTTTAGTTCACGCAGAAATAGCACTGCTTTTCTTGGGGCTTTTTGTTTAGTTTTGGTTTTGATTTTGGTTTTAGAGGCTACACGATGGTCTCTGCTTGGTAACAGAAACAAGGATTTGGGCCTTTTAATGTTACAGCACCAAAGGAGAAATGAAAAAGTCAGCAATGGAAAACTGCACATCATGTAGCCTCTAAGGAAAGCACACAAATACTTAGCATGTTTCTGAGTATTTTTCAAAATTCAGTTATTCTAACTAGCTAGAGACCATGTAATTGTGAGAATGTGTCAAAACTGTATAAACTGTCAGCACAACAGGTTTTCTTAATCTTAGGCTTACATTAGGTTACTGACTTCTGGTTGTCCAGGTGGGTATCTAGGGCTGAGAACTCATATAAATGCCACTATCAGGTTTTTAGGCTCTGGTTTTAAAAAAAAGATGTGCATATGTTTGTATACATATACAAACACCCACACACCCTTTGTAGACTCCATATGGCATCCCCAGATAATGTCTCTGCTGGCACCTCCAGCAGGTTTCACCAGACAAGTGATCCACACCCATCACACCCTCCCGCTGTTTATGTCACATCTTATGTTTCTGTTGTGCATCTTGGCGGGGATGGGGGGACACGTGTCACCCAGGCAAGGTTTCACCCATCATCTTAACGCTTTAAGCATTCAGAGTGGGCACTCTCCACCAGCAGTGACAGACAAACGACTCAGCAGACAAGCGAAGGTTGGAAGGTGTCCACATCACTGGGGTCTGGTCTCAGCAGAGTTCAGAAGGACAAATCTGAGAGGGCAGAGGTGAGCAGAGCAAGGAGCACCACTGCCCTTCGACGACCGAGTTTCACTCAGGAGAGAAACACAAGATGATGTAGGATTTATCGACTGTTTCTCCTAGGGATTTTTGGAAAGCTGAAACTGCTTCAGGGGGAAGGAAGAGCTCCAGGTGCTCCTGAGGGACTTTGCTGGCAGAACCAGGCATATGCCAAATTCCTCCTTATTTCTGGCTAGAAGGCCCACTACATACACTGAACTGTCAGCAGGCAGATTCACTAAGCATGGTTAACCTTGGCTTCTGCCTATGAACATACGCCACGCTTTGGAGGTACTGACTCATGAAAAAGTGTCCAGAAGGTGCTCTGCTAACAAGGTTGGGTATATCTTATTAACCATCCATCTCGTGGTCATCACTGCCACATTCAGGTCCTAACAAACGTAATGAGCACAACAATCAATCTAAAACCCTCTGCATCTCCTGCCATTCAGATGCAATGGTTTTTTTAAGAGCAAATGGTGAACTTTTGGTACCGTGTAATTATTTTCAAGGCATTATTCTGTGATGAGACAAGGCACACTAGAAAGCACTTGATGGTGATTTTGCCTATTTTGTCTTTAAGGCCATTCCTACAGCGGTTTTCTTGGTTGTCTGCTAAAAAGCATCAATCCAGACCAACTGCAGAGTCCATCAAGGTCAATGTAACTAACAAATTATGTCATTCTCGCCTCAGGATTGGGACAGACAGACCATGACTGCTGTCATTGTAAAATTCACAGCCTCTTTTGGGTCAGTGTAAGGGTCCTGCTGCTGTAGGAGGCCGTGCTGATGCCATGTCACCAGGAGCCCCCAGTGCTCCCAGTGCTGTCCCCCCAGAGCCACCAGCTCTCCCAGGACCCTGCAGCCAGGAAGGTCCGTCAATAAATGCAGGTTTTTCTGCATGGCAGGACAGATCACTGAGGGCACGGCACTAAGCTGGCAGGGTGGGCTCTTTTTTAATCACTCGAAGTGTGAAAGGAGGCCGAGGCTGAGCAAGCTTAGAAAAATTCAGATGGTGCCTAATAGGTAAAGAGAAAAAGATTGTTTGTCGCGGCTCTCATTTCTTCTCATTAGCACAGCAGCGAGGCTAATTTGGCTACAGAAGTTCATTTAAGGAGAGCAGCTAATTGCTGCACATTGTCCTTCTTTTTCCTCAGGGCACGGTAGACACAATGTCCCAGATCCAAACCAGGGCACCATAACGCTTGCAGTATTTTCTAATTACCACAGGGTGGTGGTGAAGACCTTGGTGAAAACTGCTCATTGCTCAGCTGTGCCGAGGAGACGTTATTTGACAGACAGACCGTCCATGTTGTATCTTTGCAGTGTGGGAATTCCCTCAGACACAGTGTTTTCAGTCACTTCCCACCAACAGGTGAATTAAGGCTGCTGCCTCTTACACATTAACTCTTGTTACTCTTGGTTGTATCCTTCACTGTTTAAGATCAGCGTTTAAGGAGCTGATGATACGCTCCGTTGCTTTACTTCCACTAGTCCTTAGACAGCAGCAGTTTCAGTAGCATCAAGAAGACACACTTAAGTATCAAGTTATGGCTTCTTCAAATTTAGTTACAAATAATAAATTTAGTAGCACAATAGCTTTGGCACACGTTTGAACGGCTGGATGGGCAGTCTGCGAATTATGAAAAGGTCTCTTGGCATTCAATTTATTTACTTTAATTCAACCTCGTTACTTCTTTTCCATAATAACCTAATAATTGTCAGGTCATGTTAACAGCATTGTTAACTAATTTAGTTTTAATTAAAAATTAAATTCTTTTAATTTCTGTAGTCTTTTTCTCCCTGCTTCCATTGTAAATTGCTTGATAGAGAGACTAACTTTATTACATGTTTTTTTTCAGCACAATAATGGTATGAGACATTGCTTCCTTCCTACAAACCAACCAAGCTGTCAAAGGCTAACATTTGTGTAATCTATTTGTATACTGGAATAGGCAAATCAAAGCCTTATTAATCCATTTTAACAATTGTCTTTCATGTAACAGCAGTAAGAGCCAAAGTACAGAGCACTTCAGCTTAGTTTTGGAATAAATAGAAAGATTCCAGTTTAAACCTCTGTTTTAATTATTGAACAGCTCTCAAAATTAAATCACTGACCTTTGAGAATTTAGTGACCAAACAAGTGCTTGTCCTCAAGGCACATATTTGGAGCTTGCATGCCTTCACATGAAGCTTTTATACTCTCATTAAAGATGCCCAAGAACAAGGCAAGTACAAAGTGAATGAGGTAAGAACAAAGATTCCATATATGCCATGATGGTGGTGGGGATGATGATGATGATGATATTGATGTTGTCAGCTTGCGGAGACGAGTGGGGAGGAGAGGTATGGGGACCAAATTACCTGTTCCTTAGGCAAGAAACACTCCCTTAGACAACTTGGAATGGAGGTTTCCGTCAGTGGACAAGGACTGTCAGACATCTCCACGGGCTGCATCATATCCGAACAGCATCATATAGAGCACTTCTTCCTTTTGCACGCCTCTGGAGTCCTTTGACTAAGGCAGCAAATGTTTATATAGCTCAGAAGTAACAAACGTTTGATCTATTTTCAACTTTCTTTAGTGCTAACCAGCAGCAGCAAAGCTGGATTTTACTGGTGGGTGATCAAACATCTCTCTGTAGACCATTGTCAAAGGCATCATAAATCACATTTCCAATAATTGTTGCAAAATGGGGAACTTTTCTGAAGAGAGAACAAAAAGATTAAGGAACATATGCCAAAATTATTGTCTTCCTCTATAAATCAAGTTAAAAGAATATTTAGATCAGATATTGCTAGCAGAGTGTAATTATTCTTATTGAGAACACACTCGTGTCTCTCTACATGGTATTTGTGTGCATTGTTTCATACAACTGAGAGATGGCGGTGAAGAGATTAAACACAAGACATTATTTTTTTTTTTAGTCAAAACCGGGTAGTATTTCAAAAGGAATACTGATCTTAGTATTACTTTTCATTAATGGAAGAGCAAATTCAAAAGCCAATTATATAAAATTTAGTCATTCTGACTATCGCTTTTACCTATATAAGTACTTAACCTACACAGCCCAAGCTTCTGTGCATTAGACATTTATGAATATTTATTGCAAATAAAACAGGCATTAATTTTGTCACTATTTAATTTTTGTTCCTCAGTCTAATCTCTTGCACTCACTAAGTGCTTTTACACTCACTTAAACCAATTGTGTCCAGAATAAAGTATTAATGTCTTTCAGTGGGCCTATATTAAAAGACATTATTTAGGAGGAACACTCTAATGAAAGGATAAATACAAGCAGGACTTTAAGTAGCATAGTTACATGAAGAGGGGAGAACCAGACTAAAGACTTGTTTTTGCCAAAAAACTCTCTTGATCCGTCTTTGTCCTCATCTCACTCTGCTCCAGCTCTGACCCCCTCTGAGGTCATTCAACTTATTAACCCAGTAGATGACTAACTCCAATTAAAAAAATAAAAAAAGAAAAAAAAAAAAGAGAGAGTAAAAGATGAATGCTTTGTGCTGAATTAGAGGTTTGAATTGTCCTAGCTCACCTCCTGTGGCACTGGAGCCAGCTCCTGGGAGATGTCACAAGTAGGTGCAGGAAGAAATGTGGATGGAGAAGTGGGCATTAAGACCTCTGCTTCTTCTTGGTTATGAGCCATTTGACTGCCTCAACTATATTATTTTTCCCTTAAGAAGCTGTTAGATAGATAAATAATGGGTTATTAAATGGCCAACACTGATAAAAGGTTGGAGATCAGAGAGAAGGGTTTCCTTACAGACTCCAAATGCATAAGGTGCCGTCCAGAAGTCTTTGAAATAGGAAAGAGGAACCTGTAACAGGCTTCTGCATGGCTCTGAAAGGCAGTAATGGCCACGAAATACCTCCTCTTTGGGCACTGTCCTGGCTAGAGAAGTTTGCAAAGAGACTGCTGAACAAGGAGAATGCCGGTATGTTATGTTAGCAATACTACAGCACAGAAAAACAGGACATTGTGTGAATCCTTGTGTATGTATGAGAGATCTCTCAGGTCCTACCTGAAACAACCCCCAAGACTTGAAATTTTGACTGTCAATTTGGGCTTAGGACAGCAACAACATTATTATTAGCACACTTCCTTGTGGACCTGTCAGACATTAGGGTTTCATGGGTTTGGTTGGAGTAGGACAGGTGTTCTTCGGCACAGGACAAGTTCTTAGGCACATAGCTGCTGCAATTGTGTATTCCTTGCCGTAATTGCTGGGGGAAAAAACCAAGCAAAAAAAAACCAAATCAAAAAAAGAAACAATCAAACAAACAAAACAACAACCAAACAAAAAACCCCCATCACTTTTGCCCAAGTTGCCTTTTTATTATGATATTGAAATTTGTTTTAAGTTTGGCCAAATCCATGAAATCTGGGCTTCGTCAATGCACCCATGGTTTAAATAGAACAGTGTGAAACTCTATGAGATGCATTGAGCTGTTGTTTTCTTGTTTGGTGGCTAGATCCTGAGGACATCAAGGGTAGCTCTACACCTCTCTAGAGCTTTTGTGTCTTCCAGCTACTCACCATCTATCTGCATCAAAATTTCCCTTTGCGGCGTCACTTATTTCCACAAGTCATACCGCATAAGAAAACATGAAACAGAACCTGATGCTCCAAATCACAGGGAATTAAAAAATATTTTAAATTGTATAAAGCTGAGTTAATGTTTCAAATGTATAATGATGCTATGGCTGATATTCCCATTAAATTATTATTTGAAATAGCACTCAGTAGTTCCCAGGACTGTGCTTAATGCTATCTAGAGACCTATAAATAAAACAAAACAAAACAATAGACATGGTGAAAACCCATTTCCTTGTTTTTCTCCCTCCCTGACCCTACATCCCCTTTGAAGGTAGACGTACTTTTGCTTTCTTAACTCTTTCAGCCAAAATCACATAACCTCTCCAAAGAATGAAAAGCTGGGTTATACTGCTGGCTGTTGTACTCAGCACAGCAGAAACACAAAACCAGGACGTCTGCACCCAAGGGTATCCTGGCATCCCTGGCAATCCTGGGCACAACGGCATACCTGGTCGTGACGGACGTGACGGTTCAAAAGGCGACAAGGGAGATACAGGTACTATGTTCAGAATAAATTATTTCATGCATCAAATGCAATGCCATCAGTTCCCAAATGTGTCTGTAGTTGCTCTGCGTTAACAGGATTATTCTGCCTAGCCTTCAGAAAACATTTCAGACATTTGTCCTTTACTTGTTTGAAGAAGGAAGTAAAAAGAAAGACCTAATAATGAAAGCAAGGTAGCTAATACTATGGAGAGGTCAGGTCCATGGGATAAAAACAAAAGAAGAAAGACTGTACCTTCTATTTTGGGAATATTTTCATGCCTGTTTGACAATTTTAAAGCCCGTAGACCTACTCCTACATCTCTAAGACAGCAACTATATTTCTGTAAAGAGCTTCAAGCCCAGTTACAGAAAACCTCAACAACTGATACCTTGTTTGGTGTAATAAGAAGTGTACAGTGGTAAGAAGATTTCTCTTTCTTACCTAAATTTTACATTTGTAGGACTTGCTTCTGAGTGTGCCTACTTGCTGTAACTCAAGAGCCACTAGAAGGAAGTTCAGGAATGGAGACTATTAAAAAGCAGGGTAGGATTCATGTCTGCTCTAACAAGCTATAATAGAGATTTGTGTGTGATACTGGAGACAAAGGTAATCTTCTCAGCATCCTAAAGCTCGTAATTCCCATAGTACTTTAAGCCTCAGGATAATAACAAACCTTACATCCAAGCTGTAATATCAAGGCCAGGGTTGCACAGGATGATAAATCTGTGGGCACATGGACATGTGACACTTTATCTGAAGTGTCACAACCCCAGAATGCAAAGCACAGGACAAGTGCAAATCTGATACTTCAAACTTGTTCACAAAATTTTTGGGGGGTACTTTTCCCCAACATGCTTCATGTTAGGTCAGCTATTGTGTGGCATCATGCAGGTGGCATTATGGCTTAATGCATAAATCTATCCCAGACACTCTTATTGTGAGCCTGGCTAACTCAGCTGCACAAATCAGTCCAGATCAAACTTGTACTCATCAGATAAACCCTTCTACTGAGTGCTGATCTTACGGATTGTGAATCACAGCTCTTCTCAGTGGAGTATATAATCTAGTACATAAACCAAACTGAGGTCAACAGTCTAAAAGAAATTTACTTAAAATGTGCTAAAGTGTTTTACTGTATCTTTCAAGTGGAAATGTCTGCCTTTAACGGACTGGGTTGCTAAGCTAATGAATCACCCGCTCCACCAGAGAAGCCTATGCCTCTGCAGGGTATGCTGCAGAATCCGTGTTGAAGGTGTAGTTTGATGTGTGGTGCTTTGATGGCTGTGCTGGCACAGGCAGGATCCTCTACCAGATCCTTTTCCTGCCACTTGACTCTTCTCTCTTACACACCACAACTGTT
This sequence comes from Xenus cinereus, assembly GCA_025774025.1. Lineage (NCBI taxonomy): Eukaryota > Metazoa > Chordata > Aves > Charadriiformes > Scolopacidae > Xenus > Xenus cinereus. Next base: position 190,706,933 of record JAOXJK010000001.1, read on the forward strand.
TGTGTGGCCATACAGTGAACTAGATCAGCTGAAAAATAACCAGCACTTATAATTTGGGCAATGAAGAGATTCACTGCTACGGCCTGCACTGGACCACTGAAAGACAAGTTACATATTTACCTCAGTGATTGCTAAAGAGTTATTTTGAACTCTTTTGTTTATAAAATGAATGAGAGTTTTCTGTTAAGCAACCACTTTTGTGCTGCTTCTGCTTTCACTGCCCTGGCCTGGCTAAAAACAAAACCTTTTAAAATCTAGGAACAAAAAACCAAAAAATCCATTAGCTTCTTAATAGGCACATACAGTTAACTGCCTTCTTCTTCTATATGCAGGGGTCCAGGAAAGTCTGATAAATGGAAAATCTAAAGCTTACTATTTTCATTTATCTTATAAAGGTCCTCAATTTACTCCAGTGAGTTATCACATGATATCACTGGTTTCTAAATTTTCCTAAATTAAGCTATTATGATGACTGTACTGACTATTCTTTGTTAGAACAAACTGGGGTGACTGTACCATTCTTTATATTGTATGTACATACACCTTTACAGTTAAATACATGAGACTTAGTTTTGTTCCTTACCAAGTCAATGAAACTTCAGCGGGTGCTGGACTGTACCCATCAAGAGGAGCGACAGGATGAGGGGTAATGGTTTTAAACTGAAAGAGGGTGGATTTAGATTAGATATTAGGAAGACATTCTTTACTGTGAGGGTGGTGAGACACTGGAACAGGTTGCCCAGAGAAGTTGTGGATCCCCATCGCTGGCAGTGTTCAAGGCCAGGCTGGATGGGGCTTTGATCAACCTGCTGTAGTAGGAGGTGTCCCTGCCCATGGCAGGGGGGTTGGAACTCGATAATCTTTAAGGTCTCTTCTAACCTGAACCATTCTATGATTGAAGAGGAAGGATTACAGAAGGATTCATCCCATGTTTTCTGGTAATTTAATTGTTTAATGAAAATCTGTTTTTCTTTTCTGTACTAGGTGAAGCAGGACTTCCTGGCAGTCCAGGAAAAGATGGCGCAAATGGAGAGAAAGGGGAACGAGGTCAGAGAAGTGTTTCAATTTATTATTTTCCTGTGCAACCTGCTCTAGGTGGACCTGCTTTGGCAGGGGGGTTGGACTAGATGATCTCCAGAGGTCCCTTTCAGCTTCGTATCAATTCTGTGATTCAGTGATTATTTGTCTATTAAGTGCCGCCTTTGTGTTTACGAGCACTGGACGTGCTATACGTTCTAGCTGTAGTGGAAGTAGCAAAAAGGTTAAGAAACCTTTTTCCAGAAGAAGTAGAGGCTGCACACATATGTGCTGAGAATACAAGTGGAATTTGCCACCTCCAATCACCCTGCTGCCTCTAATGCCCTACAACTTGTTCACTCAGCCTTTCATCCTACCTTTTCCATTCCTGATCCTTTTGTCAGCTGCTGAGGAAGACACCACATCTGCAGCTACCTCAGGAAAGTGAGGCTCCTGTAGCTATGTATGCAACTTCAGGGAAAGGGACTTTCAAAAGAAATTGTAGAGGACATGAGTTATACACCTGAAAATACAGTAGAACCTGTATACTTCACCTGTTTAGCCAACCTATATATAAGCAGCATGTCTCCTGTGTCAGATGGATGTATGTGCGCAGAGTGACTTGTTTATAAAAGCAGGGAGTCAGCCATTGTGCAAGTGGCATCACATCATTCTGCACTACTTCAGTGACTCTGAGATGCTGGACTTGTGCATCCTTGTACACACACAATATCCATACCCAAAAGCATGGAGGCCTGCCAAAAACTGTGTCCAGGTTCTCCAAAATCCTGAAGTTGACCGTGAGAAATAACATATGTTATATGCATTGCATGGGAGCAACTACAAGCTGCTCTACACCCCCCAGACTTTTCTCCAGTCTATTAGACGACCCCAGTCCTGGAAGGACCGTGAGACATGAGGCCACAAATGTTGCTTAAAATTACCAAAACCACCTTCTTATCCTGTGGCCTTGTCCTGATGGACCCACGCTGCTTTTCCCAGAGGCTCACCATACAATCTCACCTGCTTTCAGTTCATCGCTACTGGTAAATATTCCCAATCATAAATCGAGAACAGTAAACTGTAAATACAGCATTATTCCTAACATCAGAGGCTCTTATGCAGAAATTATCAGCTTCTTTTCCTGATTGACAGGGTACATGATCATTATGGTATTTTTTTTCTATCAACTGCTAAGGTGCCCTCCATATCATGAGACTATCCCCTTCAAACCCTTATGCAGCAATCAGAGGATTTTCAAAGGCTTTGAGCTTCAGTCCAAGAGTGGATGAAGGATAAATGCAGTATGTGGTAGCAAATAACAAGGACAAAAGGACTTCAGTCCCACTACAGTAGCAATCTAGGTAACCCAAGCAAAGTTCCATCATGTAGAAATTACAGAAACACATGACAGACAAGCAAGTTCTCGGTGGTGTCCAAATAGAAACTTCCTCCAATTAAATTGTGAACCTTCTTCCCATTTTGTATCCCAAAGGCTGAAAACAAGTGTCTGGACATATGCTGCTTATGCCTGAGACGATGTGAACTGTCAGGGCTACCATCAGCCTGCAGACAAATCACACCTTCCTTTCTTTGAGCTTCTTCTTGCTGTTCTCAGCCAGGGCACCCATTTTCTAACACAACAGCAGGTTCTTCGGATGTTACAACTTACCATGCACTTAAATGTATGAGATATTGTATGTATAGTGAGCACTGTATATACACTGGTGACACACACCTACGTATATATGTCTTCATGCTGAAACTCATGTTGTGCCCCACTAATCTAGTGAAAGATCACAAGAAAGTGTCCTTTTTTTTTCTTTCTTTCTTTTCTCCCATTTAGGAGCCAATGGGACTGTTGAAGAGAAGGGGAACAAAGGAGATAAAGGAGAAAGAGGACGACCTGGGAAACTGGGACCAAAAGGAATTATAGGGTCAGTGGGTTACAAAGGTCAGAAGGGAGAGCTGGGACTGCAAGGACAAAAGGGATTAAAAGGAGACATTGGGCCCATAGGTCCAAAAGGGACAAAGGGTGAAATTGGCCATCCTGGGAGAGTTGGTTTCCCAGGGCCAATTGGCCCGACTGGTAATCCAGGTCCTAAAGGTAATACTGGTGATCTGGGGCCACAGGGTAATCCAGGAGTTCAGGGGGAAAGAGGCCTGAAAGGAGACAGAGGAGAAAAGGGGAACATAGGTGCCCCAGGAGTCCTGCCAAGGAGTGCTTTCAGTGTCGGCCTTACAATCGCCACCAAATTTCCTACCCCAAATCGCCCGATCAAGTTTGACAAGGTCCTGTATAATGGTCTAAATGACTACAACCCAGCTACTGGCAAATTCACCTGCAAATACCCCGGCGCTTACTATTTCACCTACCACATCACTGTCTACTCAAGGAACGTCAGAGTAGCTCTAGTTAAAAATGGCATCAAGATGTTGCACACGGTGGACAGGTACCAGAGCGGAGAGGACCAGGCCTCAGGAGCTGCCATCCTGGAGCTACAGAGAGGAGATGAGGTGTGGCTGCAGGCTCATCAAGGAGAGTCTTTCAATGGGCTGTTTGCAGATGCCGATGATGATACCACCTTCACTGGGTTTCTCCTGTTCAGCACCTCTGACCTGCTGGAGCCGCTGCCAACACCTGCCATGTAACTCCACATTATCTGTGGATGCTGTATGCCTGTATCCTTCAGCCCTCCCTAGTAAAGTTGTAATCTGCTGGCCAATTTCTACTGGATTCAACAGAGAACAGAAACCATCCAGGGAGGTGCACCAAGGGCTGAAAAGGAGATGTAGGACTGCAGGGCATGTTGGGACCAGTTGGGCATCTCCCTACAAGCTGAGTAAAATTTTTTTTTGACTGCTGAAGTCATCATAGTGGGAAGGTGTAGGATCCCACTACTTGTGTCTGCAGGAAACCAGGCCTCATGATGCCCACAGCTGCTCATTGCATAATTTAATGTGCTGAAGTTTTCATGACCAGCTGCTAAAACAGAGCAGAGGGCTTCAGAGCTACATTTGGAAGAGTTTGCGTTAAACGCCTTCTTGTCCCAGTCACAAGATATCACAAGCACCAAGTGTGTATTCATTAAACTGTTCTAATCTACTGTTGTCAGCTTTGTTTTTTAAAAATCAAAATTAAAAAAAAATAAATCCCAAGATGCATATTTTTAAGGTTGCAGTTGCAGTACAGTTGGTTTCAGGAACAGCTTCTGCACAAGAAAGGACAACTCTGTGGGGGCTGACCTGCTGGAGAGTGGCTGTACGGAGGACCTGGGAGTCCTGGTGGACAACAGGATGACCATGAGCCAGCAATGTGCCCTTGTGGCCAAGAAGGCTAATAGCATCCTGGGGTGTATTAAGAGGAGTGTGGCCAGCAGGTTGAGGGAGGTTATCCTCTCCCTCTACTCTGCCCTGGTGAGGCCCCATCTGGAGTACTGTGTCCAGTTCTGGGCTCCCCAGTTCAAGAAGGACAGG
>JAOXJK010000001.1:190712869-190739397 GCA_025774025.1 Xenus cinereus
AAAATTCCCTGGGGTCAGGCCGTGCCCGGGCAGCCTCGGCCCCGGAACGGCCGGGGCGGGAGCGCAAGGAGCCGGGCGGTCGGGCTGAGTGGGGCCGCTCCGCCTCCCTCCGCCCCGTGCCCGCCGGCGCTCCTCCTCTTTCTCCTCCTCCCCTCGGCGCCGAGGTCGGGGCCGAGCCGGGGCCTGCTGTGGAGGCCCGCTCCCCGCCGCTTCGCCATGCTGGCCGGCTGCCGGCGGGCGCTGCCGGCGGCGCTGGGCCGGGCGCTGCGGGGCCGGGCGGTGGTGCCAGGCCGCCGGGCCGTCAGCACCAGCTGGTGCCCGGTGGGCGCCGCCTTCGATGCGAAGCAGCAGCAGCAGCCGCGGGGCAGCGCGGCGGGCAGGGAGACGGTGAGCGGCGGGAGGGGACGGGCCTGCTGCGGGCAGGAGGCGGCCCTGGCTGCCGGCAGCCCTGCGCCTTGCTATTCCCATGTGTAATTTATTATTTTAAAACCCCTAAGTCGCGGTGGCGGGGGACAGGCAGGGCTGTTTTCAGAGGATTATGTGGTTACATCGTTCTAGGGGTTCGTTTTGGTTCTAATGAAGAATTCATTCTGTTTTCTGGATACAAGAGTTTGAAAATCATAGCCTTGTTTATTGAAACAATTGCTTAGAGCCTCAGTGGAGATCATATCCGTATATATATGCATTACCCCTTCCACTCACAGCTCTTACCCGGCTGTGTCTTTATTTTAATCTGTCAGTGTCATAGAATCACAGAATAGTTTGGGTTGGAAGGGGCCTGAAAAGCTCAGCTAGTCCAACCCCCTGCAACGAGCAGGGACATACTCAAACAGATCAGGTTGCTCAGAGCCCCGTCCAACCTGACCTTGGCTGTGCCACTGTTTCACCACCTTCATTGTAAAAAAATTTTTCTTATTTCTAGATTAAATCTACCGTCATTTAATTTAAAAGCATTACTGCTCATCCTATCACAACGGGCCCAACTGAAAGGCTTGTCCCCATCTTTCCTGTAGGCCCCTTAAGTACTGAAAGGCCTCAGTAAGGTTTCTCTGGGGCGTTCTCTTCTCCAGGCTGAACAAGCCCAACTCACTCAGCCTGTCCTCACAAAAGTGGTCCATCCCTCTCATCATCTCTGTGGCTTTCCCCTGGACCCGCTGCAACAGGTCCGTGTCTTTCCTATGCTGAGGGCTCCAGAGCTGGACACACTTTGGCAGTGTTTCAAAATCGATTAGACTGCTGACATCCTCTTGCGTGGATACCATTCTTGACATTCGGTTACATGTGGCAAAAAAGTATTTATTTGCTGTGTTGGTGACACTCAGGCTCTTTGATTTATTTATTTTTAGGGTGAGTCAGATAGTTTTGTCACAAGAGTCATGGGATTGTAAACAAAGTTCCTGGACAGCGTAAGGTGTGCACTTTCAATGGCACATTGCATGCAGATATGCAGAGCACTTAATGCTTGTAAAATCCAGGAGTTAGTCTGCTCGCTCAGCTCTTCCTGCCATGGTGCCCAGGCCGGTGAAGCTGTTCAACTCGGGGGCTAAAGGATTCGGTGAGGAGAAATCTGACCGTTGTTATAATCCAGCACTTGCTCCAGGGAATAATCCAGTTAAATATTGTACGTTTGCTGGTCTAGGGAATGATTTCTGGATTCACTTAGCCCACAGAAAAGTTGTAGAGTTCTTTGGGAATACAGATGTGTATTTCAGGCTTGCAAAGAGGCCGTGACAGGTAGGGTGTAAACGCTGAGGCCAAGCAAAGAGAATATAATGCTGCAGCCATGCAGCCACACCATTAAAGAATAGAGACCTGCACTGGGCTTCGTTTTTTTTGTAATTTTTAAATTTTATGTCGAACTTTGTGTCATATGGAAGGGGAGCTCCATGGCTAATTTTTAAGAGGAGATACCTCCTGTTCACAGAGGACTCCCCATGCAGGAGAAGCTCACTCTGAAGGGTAGATGGTGATGTAGCCCAGCAGGAAGGCTGGGAGCTCTCTGGGACATTGCAGAACACTGTGTCAGCTGGCTGAGGATTTGAGCAAAGGGGCAGCCTTGAACAGCAAGCATTTTTGAAGGGTGGTGTGGTACATGTATAGTGTGCATGTGTTTATATACACATGTATATATATAAAAATATCTTTTTCAGTGTTCATTTCAGTCCAGTTCCTGTCCCCAAATAATAATTTAGAACATGGGAAGTGTGAGGAAAGGGTTTCTGTCTTAGGGTGGCCAGCTTACAGTAACAGCATTAGGAAAAAAACCACAGTTTTAGCAACAACGACAGAAAGAAAATAGGAAAAAGCAACTCAGAATGTCCCAATTACTTACCTTAGGTGATGCTTTTGCTTCAGAATAATATTTTATAGACAAGCTGTCAATTTGCAGCTTTTCATTTTACTTGGATAAATACTTGTGAGCTACATGCAAGCCTGCAACTGACTGCTGTAACGCCAAGGGTGCAGAAGGTGCATTGTAAAGTTACTGGCCTGCAGATTTTCGAATCCAGATTGTGATTTTTAGATGCTGTGTTAAATTTGGGAAGGGATGGATGTTGTGTGAAATCATGTACCTTGTTCTGTTAGATGCTGTAGTTGGGAAGGAGATGCTCAAGTTGCAGGTGGGCAGTTGCAAATGGAGCGTATTGCTTGCAGAAATACTGTTTTATCTTAAATGAATTTTTTTTTATGGTTGTAGGTCTGTATTGTAGAGCTGCTCTAGCAGGTAGTGTTAGCAATTTTGTTTGATCTGCAGTAAGACCTCTTCAACTCTCTTCCACAAATGCAGAACATAACTGCTGTCTGTGTCTACCCTGCCCAAGTCAGTATTTTTACCCTACCCTGTTGGACAGGGCTACGCTTGGTAAGAACTTCAGGAGTAAAATTTCATACCATAAAATTTTTGAGTTGTTGCTGATCATTCCTTTGGGATCTGGTTCCAGTATTTGGGGCTCTCTTAATGAGCCTGAGATCACTGTCCTATTGCCTGCAGTCCGTTGATATCTAGGGCTGCTGACCAACTCATTCACTGTTTTGAGACTCTTGCTTAGTCCTCACAGTCCTTGCTAAATCTCTTTTCCTTCAGAGGGATGATTTTACATCCTTTCAGGATGTAAATGGACTTCCTATGATTTGTCTGGTGCCCATGCTTTGGAAGTGAGACAAAAAATGCTTGGAGAAAAGGATGGTATAGGAGGCTATGGGGTGGAAGTGGAGAGCTTGTGAGGTTTTGATGCCGAACTCCTAAGATTTACTGAGAACAATTGTGGTTATAAGAACCTCAGTGAGGTTTTGCTTTGGGAAATTAAGATGTTTTCTTGTGACACCAGCGTCTTTGACTGAGTTTGTGACTATCCTCTCTACAAAGACACTCATGAGGGAATGCTTTATTGAAGTGCCACAATATGCTAGCTAGGGTCATTCCAGTAAAATCTTGAGGTGATAATTCCATCCTGAAACAAAGGGGCAGAAATCAAGGAGGGCAACAGTGATGTGTTTTCATTGTGTTCTGCACGGCAGGGTCTGTTTGGTGTTCCAGAACTGAGCTGTCCTGAAGGTTTTCAAGAAGCACAGGACAAAGCATTGCAAGAATCAGAACAGCTTGTCCAGAAGGCATGTTCAACACCACCTGGGCCAGAGACAGTAATGATCTTTGATCAGCTTTCAGATGCCTTGTGCAGAGTAGCAGACTTGGTAAGTTACTTTTTTCATTATTACTTGATGCAATTTCTTGTGTAAAGTCTTGCTGAATGTCTTCAATGTATTTCTGCTCTTCAATTAAATGTATTCCTAGCTCTCCAGCCCCCTTTTAGCATCTTTGTAGCCTTCTGAACTCCTTTAAATATTTGGAGACTTAATAAATAAAAGTCAAATAAAACCCCTTTTCTGAATCTGAAAGAACTTGTGGGTTTTCTCTTTAAACATATTTCCTCCTACTAGGTAATGATGTCAAAGCATAACTTGATGGTCTATACACCAGAGTAAGAAGGGTTTGAAAGCAAACCCTCTACTTGTTTGGTGGTGTGCTTTCTCCTTAATTGAGAATTTTAGTTTTTAAATGTTATTACAAAAGATTTTTAATCCATTGGAGTATCTCTGTGTTGTAAGGACTCTAGGATACACACCATAGTAAAAATGTTTTAAAGATGTGTATGGATTAAAGATATTTTTCTGAAAGACACATTCACTGTCTGGTTTAATAGTTGTTGGCACAGTTTTCCAGTAAGCTTTACTTTTTAGGAAAAAAAATCGAATTCTGCAAATAGGTTGGACAGAACTGTAGAAATAAATGTTAATGTAAGTGGAGCTACTTGAGTACAATTTTGTATATAATTAAAGATTTTTTAATTTGTTTTTTTACCTCACTGTTTTCTTCTACTATGTCAGGCTGATTTTGTGAAAATTGCCCATCCTGACTTTGCATTCAGAGAAGCTGCTGAAGAAGCTTGCAGGAACATTGGTACCGTAGTAGAGAAGTATGTTTTCTTGTTTTTTCTTTTCTTTTTTTTTTTATTTCTATGTACATCTTTAAGAAAACTAGTGTATGATCATCTATGAAAACGGCAATCAACAAAAAAAATATATAGGAAGGATTTGAACATGAGAAAAAAGTGTCAGTCTTGCTGTTAAAGATATTTAAGGATTTAGCTTTCTTATGAAAGGTTATCCTATTTTAGTTTCAATTTATGTTCTGAACAGTTTTTAAGTTACCACTTCACTCCATGTTACAGAAACCCACCAAAGACTCAAAGCTACGTTTGTGTAGGACTTGTGACAGTTAACTAGCTGTTGTAAAGCTAATTTGTTTTTAAGATCTAAGCTGTTACATAAGCTGTCAACGGTTGGACTCAGGTCTTTTCCAAACGAAATGATCCTATGATTCTAAATGGTTCTATGTTTCACAACACTTTTTCTCCTGGTTTGCTGACCCCTTGAATTCCAGCCAGTGAGTGGGATAAGTGAAAGAGGAAACTGCAGTGTCCCGTTAAAATGAGTGTTTGAGGATGTGTCCGTGTAGGGCTGTGATACATGCCTGGTCTACACTGGCATGCTTGTGCCTTATTTAAAACTCCATTTCATAGAAAATGTTCTTTAGGACTCCTGTTTCTGGAGATTGGCTCTTCTTTGCATCCTTTTTTTTCTCCTTTTTTTTTTTCCCCAGTATGTTAAAACCTAAATTGTGAAAGTTACCTCTGTGGTCCTTGACTACAGTGAATTGGTTTGCATTTCTTCTGCTCTTGCTACTGAGAAGGTGGCAAGTGGTGATCTTTAACCTCCAAATACAGCATCCTTTCAGTATCTTCCCTTCCTGTGGCATCAGGAATAACCGCCTTAAGTGAAAGCTTTACCAAGCTGTACTGTGAATGTGACAGAGAGTCTGCTGCTTCCCTCAGGATTCCTGGTAACAGTGGAGGGCAGTGAGTGGTTGACCTGGTGTCCCACAGTAAGGTGCAGAGGCAGTGAAGCATTTTGCACCCTAAGGAGGACAGGAGTGAATTAGTTTGTTTAGTAAGCCTTGTGACTAACATGGCTGGCTAAAAAGAGAATTCTAAGATCAAATTCTGCAGAAATTGTTGCTTTGGTCTTGCCAAGCATGTTTGTGAAATCTTTCACTTCAAGCTGGATTTTTCAAGACTTAGACAGCACACCATCTATAACAATATGACTTTAATATCTGAATGCCACTTCAGATTTAAAATTTGTAAGAAGAAGAAAGTATTCACAAGTTAATCTGAGAGGTTCATAAACTATTGTAAATGCTCTAAATTAGCTCTTGTTGAGTGTTCATTTTCATGGGCAAATGGTTTCCCTTAGGAACTACTAACAATAGGTATCTGCTTTTAGCCACTTTTTGACACAGTGCTGGGTTTCTTATTTAGCACCCAATCTACGGAGCCTTTTCTGAAGTACGGGCATGATGCAATGTAGTCTTCTGTCTCTAGACTGGGTATTGGTAATTATTAAATTTGGTTTACAAATGGGCTGCAGAGGCTTCCTGCATCTCAGCTGATTTAAGAAGCTATTGCTCAAGACTGTCAGACTGGGGGCTGCCCACCGCAGCTACACTGATGTATATGTGTGTGTTTCATTTCCCACTGTGATTCCTACACAGTAATCCTTTAAAATAAGGGTTAGAAAGCAGTTATTCTACCTTTATGCTCTCACCGTGATTATCTTTGTGCATAAAAAATAACCTGTCAGTCTTAGACTTGCTCATATTTGCCACAAAATGTCATCCAGAAGTATTTTCCTATTGGATGCATGAGACCTGTTTCCATGCCAGTTTTTCCACACATTCTATGTGTACAAATTGTATTTTAATGTTGTCTCAGTAAATATAAAGCTCTGCCTTTGAATAAGTAATACTAAGAGACTGAAATATTAGTGTTTGTTGTTAATGTGTAATTCTTTTACTCTGTATCTTTCCAGATTAAATACAGATGTTGAACTGTGTCAAAGTTTGAGACGTCTCCTAGCTGATGAAGTAGTTATGAGTTCCCTAGATCCAGAAACCAGGTACTTATCAATGCTTATTGATCTAGGTTTTTAGATAGTACATATTATTCCTTATTTTGCTTATATTTTGTGTTTTGTTAAATTAATTAATACAACTGGAAAATACACCACATCACTGTTACTAATTTATTAGTCACTACTAAATTACCTGCATAGGAGTTAGGAAGTTTGTAGTTTCGTAGTCTTGGAGGATGTCTCTGTGACTAGAGCACAAGATATATTTAAGCTGAATAACTGACATCTGGAAAAACAAACAAAAGAGTACTTAACACCATTTTGATTAGAATGAGGCGCTGTACTGTGGTGTAGGTATTGGTGTTTTTAGCAATAAAAGTTGGGAACAGACTATAACTTGATTTCCATTTATAGAAACTTACGTTTATCTTTAAAAATCAGATTATCAGTATTTATTTAAAACTTTATGATTGCTGTAAAATGTTTTATTAGCTGCTTATTCAGTTATAGTTTTGAATTATTTCTTCACTAACATGGTTAGACAAGCTTGATGTTTGAGTAAGTTACTTCCTCCTTTCTTCTTTCCCCACAATCAAGGATGTTAGACTTGAAGAGGCCTTTTTCTGATCTGTTAGAATAAATGAAGTGTCAAATTAAAATGGTAATTTGCACAAATTGGTTAAACATCTAGGTAAATGTAGTGGCATTATTTTGAAGGATATTTTCAATGCAGATGACTAAAATAACTCCAAAGGAAAAATCCTATTTCACTGTTAAGGACCTAAAACATAAGAAGTCTGTGTGCATAATAACAACACAGTTATATGAGTATTGTTATTCTCTGTAAAAGAGATCAAACCTAAATAACTACTGTGGGCGAAATCTGTTAAGAAATTATGCTTGCTATCAAATAAGGCTGTTTTAACAGGGATTTACTGTATTTTTAGGCGAGTGGCAGAACTTTTTATGTTTGATTTTGAGATCAGTGGCATTCATTTGGATGAAGAAAAGGTAATTTTTGGCTATAATATATGAACAGAAATTTGCCTGCCTACCAAAGATCAGAGAATGAAACGTGTGGGACATGAAGCATGTGATTCAGTATGTTCTCTGAGGAATTTTGTCTTCTCAAAAGTTGTTAATTTTTTCTATTTTAAGTCACTTCTAAAGTGTGGTTTTTAATGTTGTTTTAGATATTTATTGGTTGTTCTTCCCAGTTCGGCCCTCATCATTCCTTTGTCTGTTCTGAAGAGTTGTAAGCAAGACCTGTGAACCTGCTTCCTTTGATTGGTGTCTTCACCAGATATTTGAAATAAGTGCCTAACTGTCTTGAACAACTTATTTACAGAGAGGGGAAAGCAGCGCTCCGTGCGCTGTGATGACAGGTTTAATCAAGTAGAGTGTTTTATAAGGGTTCAGGTGTGTGTCCAGGCTCTCCTTTGGTGCTCACATAAGCAGAAGTTGTAAATTTTGTGCACAAGTGAATGTCTGGGCACAGTCTGATTACACCTCTTGGAGCTCTTACATGCTTTTGCAGTAGTTAGTGATGAATTTGCCAAAACTATCTGCTTTCACCATGCTTTGTGGTATGGGTGCTCTGTTGGATGTCTGTTCATAGCTCGTGCCCCTGAATAAAGTTACTATCTTGTTTACTTGAGTCATGCCCTCCAAAAAGATCTGTACAAAGGTTCTTTTACTGGATTTAGGTGGTAAAGTTACTCTGAAGGTCATGGTTGTGGTGGTGTTTTGTGACCTGGAAAATGTTTCTAGAATATATTTTTACAATTACTTTGTACAAGAACAACTCTGAAACTTGAACTCTGGGTTTTACCTCTGATTTGACTATTGGTTCTATGGTGCTTCATCCCCTTTCAGTTAAAATTTCACTTGCCCATTTTGCACATTTTCTTCTTCCTCCCCTGCCTATTCCTTCTATTGCTTGCTACTCAGTGTTTCTTTTCAATTCTCATTTCAGACTTTAGATATCCTTCACTATCATAGGTTGAAATTTCCTTTTGCTACAAAGAATTTCTGCTTTTTAAAATAAAACTCAAAAGATATGTTTTGAAGACTAAAGGTAGAATGAGAGGACCGAGATCTGCAGGTTTTGCCATTTTTTGGACTCTGTTTTATCTGTGTCCTCAGCCTTTTCTTTTGAGCTATGAACCCACAGGCAACAGAGAGCATATCTCAAATTCACTGAAGCAAATCTTACAGTAGGGTTAAACATGTGAAGTACTGTAATGATGGTGCTAAAACCTACATCACAAACTCCTCAGGGAAATGTTGAAATACCAAAACCGCCCTGTGGTCTCCAGAAAATAGTGCAATACAAACAGTAACAGGAGAACTGTGATACTCTACTTCAGGATGCTAGTAGGATTTATCCATCTCAATGATGCTTCTGTTTTTCTCCTCTGTGTTTTACATAGCAATCATATTAGGTGTAGTTTTATAAATGTTTTCCAAGCAGCTTAGTAAAGCTTATGTAAATTCTGCCTAAAATCCACTGTACATTTTCCTACTACTGAAACATAGGCATTTTATTTCAAATTTCAATCCTCTATGAAATTATAGATCTGTATGAGAAGCCAGTCTTGTTGACTTTAACCCTGCATTAGGATTGTGTTGATACTGCAGGTCTAATCTTAAATGTTGTATTTTCTGCTTAATTTCTGGAAAAGTCCTTTAGGTTTTAGAAACTTTGAGTTCTGGGTGTACTGTGTCTGAAGATACTCTGTATTTTGTACTATTTTTCTTACAGCGTAAAAAAGCAGTCAACCTCAACGTCAGAATATTGGATTTATGTAATGAATTTCTGACAGGAGCTCACCTGCCCAACAAGATTGACAAACATGTTTTGCCAGAGCACATTCGGTATAATTTTACAGCTGAAGGCAATCACTTACAAGTCGCTGGTCTGCATGCTGATTGTCCTGATGATCTGGTGTGTATTCCCTGTTTGCTTTGGCATAATCTACAGCAAAAGAGCATATCAGTTATTTTAATTGTTATTGAGGCAAATGCATGTAGTTCATGGCAATGTTATGGCTAATGAGGAGAAACTGTTTTAGAACATAATAATCAATGGCAGCCTTGGCTGTAGCAGCTACGAAGTGAAGACCTTGAATGGGTTGAGGAAGAAGAGGGGCAGAATGCAGACCCTGGATTTCAGGCAAGCAGACTTCAGCTTACTCAGTAAACTGGGAGGTGGGATCCCATGGGATGCAGCTCTGAAGGGTAAAGGAGCTCAGGAAAGCTGGCAGTTCTTTAAAGATGGTATCTTCCAACCACACGAGGATACTAAGATACTCAGTAGCAGCACATCTTGGTATTTGGAAAGCCAAGCACATGTAATCAGGAGTCAGGTTTTGCAAGCAGGGAGCTCATGACAAAGCTTCATCTCCAAAAGGTAGCAGACAGGAGATGGAAGGTACAAGATACGAGGGAGGAATTTAGAAATATTACCTGTACACGTAAGGATGATACCAGGAAGGCCAAAGTTCAAATGCAGTTGAGACTTGCAAGGGACATCAAAGGCAACAAGAAGAGTATCTACTGCTGCATTAGTACCAAAAGGCTGGATGAGGAAAAGGTGTGCTCAGTGCTTACGCTGGGTGACTTATTGGCAGCAGACACAGATAAGGCTGAGCTACTGATAGCTTTCTTTGCCTCATGAGTTCCCCCAGCCCACTGTGCTTAGCGAGAGGGTACAAAGAGAAGGACAACCAGCAATAGGTTAGGATCCAGTTGAAGAGAACTTGACCTGTACAAGTCTTTAGGACCAGACAGGCTGCATCCAACGGTCCAGGGAGAACTGGCTGTTGTCCTTGAAAGGCTTGCTGTCTTTGGTAAGCTGTGGAGATCAGGAAAGAGCTTAAATGACTGGTAGAAAGAATATGTTCCATCCATCTTCAGAAAGGCCAAAACCCACCAAACTGGGCAACTACAAGCAACTTAGCTTCACTTTGATCCCTAGGAAGATTAATGGAGCAATCCAAGTCAGGAGATTACAGTCTGGGTTGTTGGACAAACAGGTAAAATACCTCATTTCATGATCAGACTCGGAGGGTAGCGATTGAAATGTTGTACTCTACTGTAAGGCTGGTAATGAGAAGTGTTGCAGGGGTCTGTCCTGGGACCTGTTCTGTTTAACATCTTTATCAATGATCTATAGAAGGTGACAGGGTGCTTACCTACCAGATTTGCAGGTGATACCTGCAGTTCTGAGAAACAATGGATACACTGAAGGGCAGGGCTAACACTCAGAGAGGCTAGAAACTGAGGGAATGGTCCAGTAGGAACCTTCTGTAATTCAAGAAGGACAAATGTGAAGTCCTGCACCTGGAAAAGGAGATTTCCTGGCAATAGTACAGGCTGGGACTGCCTGGCTGGGCCTGATCTGTGGAAAACCCAGAGGGTTGGTGGGCAGCAAGCTGAGCATGAGCCAGAAGTGACCCTGACAGCAAAGAAGGCCAGCAGCATCCTGAACTGCATGAACAGGGACAGAGCCAGAGACTGAGGGAAGAGATTAGAACCCTTTACTCATCATTCTTTAGGAGTGACTTCAATGGAGGCCACGCAGGTGACCAGGAACTGGAGTGCTTGCACTGTGAGGAGAGGCTGAGGGATCTGGGCTTGTCCACCCTGTAGCAGAGGTCTCTCTGGGGGACCCTGACAGCAGTCTGCCAGTACCTACAAGGGTATTGTGGAGAAGATAGAGCCAGACTCTTCACAATGGTGCATGACAGAAGGACAAGAGGCAACAGGCACAAGCTGAAGTGAGAAATGCCCATTGGAGATTTTCCTAATGAGGATACACAAGCGGTGAAACAGAGAGGTCATGCTGTCTCTCCATCTATGCAGGGTTTCAGGACCTGACCGGACAAAGCTTTGTGCAACTTGGTCTTACCTCATAGCTGACCCTGCTTTGTGCAGGAGGTTGGTTAGAGACCTCCTGATGTCTCATCTGACCTGAATTATCCTCAGTGATTTTATTTTAGTTATTACTGATGATGCTATTCTAAAAATAATTAATTTAGAGTTTGTTTACAAATTGAAAATTAATTTAGACTCTTTGAAATGTGACAGTGGTTCCTTAGTCTTTTAGATATGAGTCAAGTATATTACAACACTCGAGTGTTCTGTTTTCATTTCCTTTGTAGTTAAATAATTGAAGTGACTTTGAAATCTTGTTTGTCATGAAAAAGAAAAGCTAACTGTGGTAGAATCCAAGCTGTAATGTTTATTTTCTGTAAGACATTAAAAATGAATTAAATTATGGCACTGATAGGATGTAACTAAAGGAACAGCACTCATTGTGTGTCATCTATAAACTCTTGTTCTGAAAATAGGGTGATCTGTAGAATTGCTACTGAAGCTGTAAGTAATATATCAATTAAAGAATGCAGTTCTCTGAGTCAGATCTTTGGAGACAGAGGCTCTTTGGAAAGTATATAATACAGATTGGAAGGGATCTCTGGTGCTTGTCAATTTGAGTCTGACCCCATTCAGAGCAGGACTGAGTAGATAGGTTTCTGAGTGACATGTTCAGTTGAGTTTTGAACACTCTCCAAGGATGGAGATTCAATTACTTCTCTGGGCAGCCTGTTTGACCACCCTCAGTATTGGAGTTTTTTCCTGATATCAAATTAGAATGTTTCTTCTTTCATCTTGTGTCTCTTACATCTCCTTTTGCTCTGCACCTCCAAGAAGAGTCTGGCTGTGTGTTCTCTGTGCCCTACTGCTAAGTAGATAAAGATTAAGATCTCCTTTGAGCTTTTTCTTCTTTAGGCTGGACAAAGCAAGCTCTTGGCCTCCATTCTGTATCATGTGCTCTAGCCCCCAAACATCTTGGTGGACCTATGTTCAACCCACTCCAGTATGTCAGTGTCTTTCTTGTCCTGGGGAACCTAAATCTGGACATTGTGCTCCAAATATAATCTGGATAGTACCAAGTAGAGGGAAGCAATCACACCCACAGAACAAATGGCTGTACTCTTTCTAATAAAGCTAGAAAGCTGTTGGTCTTTGCTGGAAAGACACACTGCTGAACTGTGTAGGGAATCATCTCACTTACTTTATTTGCTTTTTTTGAGATGAGAGCCTGGTGAAATGGAACAGGTATGAAACAACTTCTGAATTATTATAGTCACATTTTTTATAAACCCAGGATCTGCATTCCTTTTGGATATTTGATCCAAGAAAGAAGCTTATTTCAAATGAAGACAAGCATAAGTTGTTGCTGGATTTCTTAAGCCTATTCCATATGTACAAAATACAGATTAACTTCAATTGGTTTGTGAAACATAAAAAGCATTTTACCAAATTTTCTGAAGCTCGAGGTGATTTTTTTTTTTTTTGAGAGTTATAAAAAACCCCAAACTAGAAATAGGAGAAAGACTTATTGTCTGTGGGCAGATGGGCAGACTAATAGTTTGCTACTTCAAAAGAAATAAGGCTTTTCTCTTCCTCTTTTTTTTTCTCCCCTGACCCTGTGTCTGGTTCTTATCAGATCCTTCCATAAGCCAGCTTAACTGACACGCAGAGAACAATTTGGCTTTCTTTTGGGTTTATTTTCAGAAGTTTTAGTGAGTTAAGACAGCCCACAGAGTGGTCTGAGAAGCACAGATGTTGGCAGAAGGAAGGAGGCGATGAGCAAAGAGGGGACTGTTGACAGCACTAGAGAACAGGACCCCTTTTGGCAGTCCTGATCTGTTAGATTGTCTCACTGCATTTCCTCATTCCATCTTTAATGGATGAGAGAGCAGTAATTGTCAGGCAGTCTTAATTACTGTTGTTAAAAGGCTTTAGGCTTTTTCCCAACAATATCAGTGAAACATAGCTGTAATGCCAGATCTTCAATTGTATCACTTGTTTCCCTTAAAGATGGCACTGTTGTAATGTGATAATGTGACCCTTTTTTTTTTTTTTTAAATTTTTAATAATTAGGTGCGAGAAGCTGATTACAAGATTTTTCTTTACCCAAATGCTGAGCAGTTGAGCCGTTTAGAAGAATTGCTTGCTAGCCGAAACAGTCTGGCACAGCTGGTTGGCTATGACACCTTTGCCCACAGGGCTCTTCAGGGAACAATGGCTGAAACTCCAGGTATAAGGCATGTGTGGAAGGACATACAGAGAAATCAAATGCACTATGTTAGGTATGAGGTCAAATGTTGTTAGTTTCTTTTGCCAAGTTTACACTTATTTCTTCCAGTGAGGTACCTTATTGCAGTTACCTGTTGCTGTATGCAATACTCGTGCCTTCTATAAATGGCAATAGTCACTGAGGAGGAACTAGTGTTTTTGTTCAGAATCAGCACTCACTCCTTAGATTATGAAGTTGACACTATCCCAGCATGTAACGAAATGAATGTACTAAATTCTTTTGAAATGGTGGCACAGTGGTCAATGGAGTAGTTTGTTGTTCTTAAAAGAACTTTGTCGTTCGAAGGCAACTTGTTTTGTTTGGAATGTTTTGATGTAAACTTAACATCTTTTAAGGGAAGAAATCACTTTCTTGTGTCCCCCCCCATTTTACTTCTAGAAACAGTAACACGGTTTCTGGAGAAGCTTTCTGACCAGTTGTCTAAAAGGTATGTCTGTCTCACTAAGTTATTTTCCTAACCATACTCTTTATTTCAAGAATAGAGGGACTTGTGCACTAATAAGTCAGTTAGTGCTGCTTGTTTACATGCTGTGATGAAACAAAAAGCAAGACTTTCTCAGAATTGTGAGGGAAGCTATCGGCTTGGAATAAATTCTCTGTCTATGATCAGAGAACACCCAGAACTGAATGCAAGAAGTCATGTGCCAAGAAACGCAGGCAACAGCAAACAAGAAGACCAAGTTTAAGTGTTGAAGAACACCTCTCCTGGTCTTGTCTCCATACACACAACTCCGTATATTTTACATCTATAAGGAGATTCCCCTGTTTGTCCTTCTTACTTCAAAGAGCACAAAATGGTTTCATCACTGTGTATAGATGCAGTGTATTGTAAGAAAGAAAAAGCTTTAGAGGTGTACAACCAGAGGAAGAAGGACTTGGTTTGAAGGTACCTGAATGACAGAAGCAGAATGAAAAAGTTCTTTTACCATAATATATAGGATTGCCATTTTGTACTGTACAATCAATCTCTGATAATAAGCATTTTGTTAGGATGGACCATTATTGTATACTCTATTCCATTGCTCAAAAATCTTTCATTAACACTTTAATCATAAAAATATTTTTCAGAACTCAAAAAGATTTTGAAATGATGACAAAGATGAAAATGAAGCTGAACCCCCAGAATTCCGTAAGCTAAATTTTCATGTGTGGTTTTCTGTTTTGTTTCTTTTTAAAAATATAGTATGAGCTAACCTGTTCTACAAGAAAAATTAGCTATTTTAGTGTACATCATGTAGTATAATTAAAGAAACTTGCTGTCTTCTGGCTTCAAATGCTTTTTGACTGCTTAGCTGGTATTTGTGTTAAAACCAAGCTTTGAGTATGAGATAGCTGTTGGTTTATACAAAATGATACTGAGACAACCAAAATATAAAGTGGTGAATGTGAATATTGATTTGTTTTGAATTAGTTAATAGACTCATTTGAAAACTGAAGACTGTACTTTAGATTAGATGCTTGTCCAGTTTGCGTACTGTTGTGTATGTATCCTAATTCTGTACATAACGAGGTTTATCTTTTTATTTGAATTGAGTGTATTTCTTGAACTCTGGTATGATGTCCCATTATATATTTGAATAAGCAAATATTAAAAAAAGGTTTCAGATTATGATGCTATTTCTAATGATGTTTTTAGCACTGAATGTTCCAATGCTGTTTTTAGCATTGAATGTTTCCCATTATGTTTTAAAGTTCTGTGACTTGTCGAAACTGCAGAAATATTCAAAGGAAACAAAACTTTTACTTTGGGTTCACTTGTTGGCCATTATTGTAATTATAAGCTGGAATTCTCTTTCAGAAGCTGATGCCATGGGATCACCCTTACTACAGTGGCGTCCTTCGTGCTGAGAGGTAAGCTCCTTATGTTCATGATTGTAATGTAAATGAGTGTCTTTTATTTAATTTCTTGCAATAAGGATAAAGAAAGTCTTCAGTGTAAACAGGATTTCCTCCTTTGAAGATGTAGTTCAATATGAGAAAATACAGAGTATCTGGTGGGGCAGTTTTTTGTAACATTTCTTAGTTACTGCTGGAATGCCTGTCCAAGTTTTTGGCTCCTCTGTTGTTTCATGGAGAAGTTTTGGCCCTCTTTGAAGATATAAAAGGATAAAATGGTTTCAGAACAGCTAGAGAATTCTTGTTCTTATTTTGCTTTTAGCTCTTATCTGAGTTGCAGTAATGTTTAAAAGTAATTTTTGATTACTGAATACAATCCAACTCCTCTTCATATTTTAACTGTATTGTAATTCTTACTGAGCTTGCAGCTATCATCCCTTTCTACAGACTTGAAATTGCAACTTCTTGAGTAGATCTTCACTGTTTATGGATAGAATTCATTCTCATCTCTCCTGCAAAGGCTGGGAAATAAATCCCCTACACTGACTTAAATAGTGCACAAACCCTTTGCACATAATGAGATGCCAGCTCTGAAAGACGTGAGCCCTGCGTGTTGCCTTTATTAGATCAGCAGTGGTGACCTTTTAGGTTTGTGTTGGAAAAGATAATTTAAAGTTGTGCTTCTCTCAGAACAGGGGGAGGAAAAATCTTCCTTCACTGCAGATTTGTAGGTTTTTGTTTTTTAAACAAGCTTAGACTGGATGTATCTGATTAAAGCAGTAATTTACTCTGGATGAGAAACCTATGGTCGTACAGACATGACATGGAAGGGTTGCCAGCAGTTGGCCTGGCTGTTCTGCTGCTTTCTTGTACTTTGTTACTGAGGCAGTAGTTTTATGAGCAGCAGCTCATGTCCTGCGTGTGTAGAACTTGTGGCGCAGGGGAGCAAGAGGGGTGTCCCGTTACTGGGTCTCCCAGTAGCTGATGCTGGAGCATGCAGCACTCCACAGTGTACGTGTGGATTGCGTGTTTGTGCCACGGCCTGGCAGTGGCTGCTTCTGCTTTAAACTGGGCAGGTAGCAGACAGGCTTCCGTGAAAGTGGAAACGAAGTAGTGGTTATATTGGAGGAGAGTCAAGGTCCATCTACCTCCAAATCCCATTTTCGCGGTGGTGAACAGCAGTCTGTGGAAGAGCAGTCATACTCCTTCAAGATCCTATCTTGTAGTTTACAAACCTCCTTTACCTTGCTTGTGTAGTGTATTCAAAACAGCAAGAATTGCATTCTGATACACAGTGCCTAACATTGCTGTCAAATGCTGCTGAAATTTATTGTCCAAATATCCTATTTATTTTCTGCGTTTCCTACAGTGTCTGCTTTCCCCGTTTTTGGAATTAGAGTGTTCCAGAAGGGTTAGAGCATTAGGCGTAGAAGGCTCTGTGTTTGTTTTTTTTCTCCTCCTGGAGGAGCGTCCTCTGATACTGTCTTATTGTCCTTCTTAGATCATCTCGTGAAGCTAACCGTATTGTAATTAAGTTCCTGATGATCACAAATAGATTGTTCTGTTCATTTTGGCATTAGGAAGAAAAATATTTCCTTTCCTAGTGGGGCTTTGTAAAGGACCTGATAAAGTTAAGAATTGCATGGTAGCTTTATGAAGGGAGAGCTGCAGGAAAAACAGACTAAGACACTGGCAATGTATCTTTTTTTTTTTTTATTTATTCAGGCACTAAGTCTGGCAGCTGGATCAGTTTGAGGAATCTTCTAAAGCTATGTAGGGCCTCCCTGATTACAGTGCAGGATTGGGGCCCAACCTTTTTCTCCCTGCAGGTTGGGCAGGAGTATTTTTTTCTGGCAGGTATACAGGTATCTGCAAGACAAGGAAGGAAAAGTAGTTTTTCTCTCTATCATGCGCAGCAGTGTTTCACTAAAAAACAAGGGCTTAGGTCTTTCACTGTCCTGCTTTCTGTATAGTGGTCTGTCTTTGGGAAGAGTTTTTGATCTGACAGTGTCTTAACAATGCTTTGTATTCATTCTGCCCATACTGGAGGTAATTAACAGGGTGCAGGGTAATCTCCACTGCAAAGTTTCAGTGCTTTATGACTGCAACTAGGCAGGAGTCAGGGAGTATTCATACAGCAACCAGAGGACAGGGATATACCTTGTAATCCCTGTGCCCTAAACATGTTCTATTTGCCATTTAATTATTTATGTTAATATAAATCCACTTTCCTTTATGTTGTTTGGTACTTACCTCTATTTGACCACATCCTTTCTTGAATGCCCCTTGGATGCTATGGTGTGTTCGGTTCAACGCTTCTGTAACTGGAAGATGGGAACCATATCTGTCACAAAGTTTAATATTGATGGGAGTTTGACTTCTAGCTATTTGTTGTTATTCTCTTTCTGAGCCAATTATCTTATAGAATTAAAATATGTCTTTAGGGAAAAGTGATGTTGATTTCCTTGATTTTTTTTTCTCCTGGGAAGATAATTTATACTATCTGTTTGTTTGGGGTTATTTTCCACTTGTGTTGTGCTTCATTTTACTTATTTACTTATTTATTTATAAGATAAATAAATATTTAATTTATTTTTTACTTATTGTATCCTATTTTATTTTGTATTTTTGCATCATGGAATGACAAAATATGGTTTCAAACAAGATATATTTACCTGCCATGCATTTCTCCCATTCTTGATAGTCTTTGTTTAGTAGATTAATCATTTTGTTCTTCAAGGTTTTATCTTTTTTGGAATAAATTTACTTTTAGCTTTATGTCTTTTACAGAAACGTCATGGTCATATTTATAATAGTTCTGTACACAGAGCATGGCTTACATTTTTGCCTATCATGTTTTGGGACACAACAGTAGTTTGTGTGGTGGATTTCTGTATTGTTAGCAATTTGGGTTTTTTTTGCTTAGTAAAATGTTTCTGTTGAAAGGGAAGCAAATGTATGCTCTTGGGTATTTCTTTTGGACTGCTGTTGTCACTGTGGCTGCAACTGAGTACAGAACCATAGTTTCCTAGGTACGTGAGATGCAGAATATCTTTACAAACCTAGGTATAAAGAAAGAGACTACCGGCGTTCAGTTATTGACTAAGGAACTTAGCAGCGTTCTAGAATGCCACACATCCTGGCGCAAGAAATATTAGATGGGACGGTGTTTGTGTCTATTGAAAAAGGTTAACTCCTTCCTATTTTCCTATTTTATATGACCATATTTGCAAACAGAAATGTGAGTAAAAACTAGACAATCCAGATGTGATCTTTTACTTCCTCTTTAGTTCTCCAGATTTTGACAAGCTACATGAAATTGTCTCAAAGGACACTGAAACTCGTGATATATTTTTAATGTGTCTGTTTTATATCTGTATGTTGTATATTTTAAATGTATCTATATATTTTATATTCTAAATATATGCTTATTCCATATTAGAACAGGATGAAGGAAACAAATCCTTCGTTAGATTCCTCATAATTAGTTTTAAGAGCTGGATATTTACTTCTGAATAAATTAGGATATTCATATGCGTTTGGACTATAGGATTTTAATGACATCTGTTGTCATTATCAGGTTGCCTTTATTTTCAGTCTGCTTCTATAGTTGTTCCTGACCGTTTCTGCTGGTTTGGTAGTTGAACAGCAGGAGGAGCTCTAGACTTAAGTCACAGGGTACACTTTTCTTTCTGTAAAAGTTACCCACAATAATTTTGTTTCTGTCAGCTTTTACCAAGTCTTTTCCCTGGAAACTTGATCGTACTTCAAAAGTGTAATTCTCCCATTGATGGTAACAGGATAGTTTACTTTTTTTTTTTTTTTAAATTACGTTAAGTAGCCTCTCTGGCTTTAAACCCACACTTACAACACTGTAATGTTTCTGTAGCTACAGTTTAAGTGGCAGAGAAAATAGATGTCAGTATAAATATACATTTAAGAGAAACTGGAGACAAAAGTCTGAAATTCATGGTAGTAGTATCTTAAAAGAAGATAGAGTAATTAGGAGAACCTCAAGAATTTTGGCAGGCGAAGGGTAATAAAACAGTGAATGCTAGAACATGCTTCAGCCTCTAACAAGTAAGAAGATGTCTAATATGTGCATTATAAAAATAATACTGTTGAGTTTTAGTGCAGGCAAGTACCATGGTATTAATTAAATCCTATTACTTCTCAGTAAGTGCAGCTGCAGATATAAATAATTCTGAAGGCCCTGATTTTGCAAAGATGTAGTAGCCTTGCTGACTTCTTCTGGGTCATAAAAAAACCCCAAAATTCTGGAAAAGACCTTTTGAGGTGAACTGTTTGTCTTGAAGGTGGGTTTGACTGTGCTGAAGCCGCTTCTGACGGAGGCGCAGAACTATCAGTGATGAGCTTAGTGTATTTGGTGTGTTTCCCTAACCTTTGGTGCTTGTCAGGCTGGGCTGACTTTGCTGGCTATAACTCACTGTTGGGATTTTTGCCAAAATGTCACAGATTTTGTTCAAATGCAACTGGGATGTGCTAGCTGGGTATTGCACACTGGGCTGGTCTGTCTCATTGGGATTGCAGAAACAAATAAGACTGTCCTTGGGGATGAACAAGTCAATGCCAAAATAAGGCAGTTTTCTGCTGTGTTGAAAAAAGAAGCCACCACAGCAACTGGAGGCGTTTTGGATCTTGGGGTGACTAGCTGAGCAGAAAATAGGAATAACTCATTTCCTTTCTTGCTGGGACTGTACATAGGCTGTGGGCTTCAGGGGAGAGTGGGCAGCACTTGTGGTTTTTCAGAGGGGTAGGGGACAATACCAAGGTGTCTGACCATCACTGGATGTTTCTAAAGTTGCTAAAAGCTGAAACTAATGTTGAGGTTTGTAAGGTACTGGTAAACAAACTCATTTATAGCTGCTCTTTGTTAAATTATTTTTAGTTTTACAAAAGAGTGTTCTATGTTGGAAACACCATATGGAAAAATAGCCCAGACCTTTTGTGGAATGTGTGAGAAAACTGTCACTCTGTTCAAATTGAAAACTGAAGTGTAAAAATAATTCAAAATTTAAAAAGAACCAGGAAATCTTTCAACAAAAGTGCTCATAGAGAAGGAAAATTTTCTATAACTATCTGTTTATAATCAAGGGAAGAAATGCCTTTTATCAAATCAACTAATATAAGTGCAAAAAGTCCATTTAACTTAGCAGTCACTAAGCTAGTGGACCAAGCTTTTTGGAGGAAAACCCACAAGTTATTGAAAAGGCTTGCTGTGAAGCAGAATTCAAGTTTGAAGAACTATTTCTTTATTCAAAACATTGTGAAAGGACAAAGAAATTTTTGATTTGAAAACAAAGTCAAATTTAAAAGTTGCATACGGTGTCAATACCAAACCAATATTCTGAATTACCCCCGACCTCCTCCAAAATATTATATGAAGTACAATTAACAGAAAGAAAAAAGGCATGTGAGACACAGGTGCTAGTTTATGGTTGATGAGAGTACAAAGACTTTCTATTATTATTATTATTATTTTTAAGAAATCCAGAGTCTTCCATAAATCATGGTTAAGAGTCTCCCTTCAGGTAAAGAATTAAATTTCATAGTCTGGCATGTAATGAAAATTGGAAGGGGTTTTCCTTGTCTTGATCTCTTTAAGTTAACCTGAGGGGTTCATCTCACTTTTATCTTCTGCTAACAGGATTTTTTCAAGTTTCTTTGAAAGTTTTGAGAGAATCTGTTTTATTAGAGATAGTTAATTTAATGTTCTATATTTTTGTGGACGTCAACAGGATAGTAATTTTTCTTAAAAAAAAGCACCCCAAAACCATCAGGATATATCAGGGACTACATTTAATAGCCACTGATAAGAATTCTTGCCAAACAGCTAATTTGCAATTGTTAAGAGTCTGAATGCTCGTGATCTAAAGAACAGTGATCCTTACTCAAATATCTCTAATGTCCAAGTCTATAAAAAGCATTCTTAATAGAATAGATGAAAGTCGTGCTACACAAAACAGTCTTAGTTTCTTCCAAATACACAGTTTAAATGAAAGTGATTTTAGAAGTCTGCATTTTATTTAGACTCAGTGAAGTCATACAAGCTTAGAAATAATTATTTATAATGACATACTACATCTTTGTTCTTCACAGGGACACAGCCTTTTTGTTTGAAGCCTGCTGTTCTTAAAGAATAACCAAACCTCATTGTGTCAGTTAACTTCTTTTTAAAATTGGTTTTTAAATTGGTTTGGCTACATTTCTTCTTTTAAAAATAGTGCTGGGCTGCATACTGTAAAAGTAAGGTGTCTGGGTTTTTTCACGTAGTTTATACTTTAATGCAAAGCAGGAATTTACATCAAAGAAACTACTGTTTTCTTTGATATTTCTACTTTCTTTAGGAGAATGCTGAGATTTCTCTTTGTAAAGTTTCTGAGCTCACATTCTGACATAGAGTACATAAAAATTTTTTTCATTCTTTCCTGGTCTTTGTTATAAATATAAATACTTTGGCATATAAAATCAGATATACAGAGTGAAATAAGTTATTGGAATATGTTTTAAGACAAAATGAAAGCAGAAGAAACTTCTTTTGTTCAATTTTGTGCTTCTCAGTCTTTCACAGTTTTGGATATTTAAGCATATGAGTTGGGCAATTCTACAGGAACCACAGAAGAATTTAAGGTTATAGCAAACCTTAATAATACAATCAAAGAGACTACTTTCAATTCTTGATTTTTATTTTTAAGTCAAAGTATCTAACTGAAAGTTTGGCACAGAGAAAAATATTCTTTTCCACAGTAGAGGACTTCATGTACGTATTTGTTGTTGCTCTTTCTGATTTGTTCAAAGTGAGATTTATATTTTGGTGTCCTTTATTTGTTACATAAATGTAATATGATATTGCCTGCATCTTTTTTTTTTTTAAGCAATCTTTTATTTTTATTTTTTTTTTTATATCTAGTCATGTAAAAATGCCTTCTTGATTTCAGGAAGTCTTCTTTTAGATTAATAATTGTGTT
Organism: Xenus cinereus; assembly: GCA_025774025.1. Lineage (NCBI taxonomy): Eukaryota > Metazoa > Chordata > Aves > Charadriiformes > Scolopacidae > Xenus > Xenus cinereus. Next base: position 190,735,334 of record JAOXJK010000001.1, read on the forward strand.
TTCTGGTGCATATGTAATGGATAGAAATTTTGGTATTTCCTTTTCCTGCTTTTCCAGAAGTGCATTCAGATCCTTTATATTTCACAGAAGGGCTTAAGAAAATTTATGCTTTCAAGTTCAAGTGTAGTTGGGAAAGCTTTTAATAGCACTGCAAGTATCAAAAATCAACACATACTTGTTTTTTTGACCTCAGATACCCCAGAAGAAAGGTTCTGTGGTAAGAAATCTTTTTAACTGGAGTATGTTGTTCTCTGCAAAGTTCTGTTGCGATTGGTCAGACCACCAGTCTTCCATCTCCTTTGCCTGCATTTTCAGAGGCATCTTCCGATAGAAACGACTGTGCTGTTCATCTTCTTGGGATTCAGTTATACAACACGCAGTCCAGTCGGAGAAGCCTAAGTTACAGAGAGGAGCGAGAGCTGATAGCTGAGCCGAAGACTTCTGCTAGGTGGCTGTGGCTGGTACCTTGCTGAGCCTGAGAGTGACATATTTTATTTATGTCTGCCTTTGGTGACATAGGCATCCTAGGTGCCTATTTGAAGCACTTTGAGTCACCTTGCTGGGGTCCAGAACTCACATTTTAAGTTAAAGGGTATGTTTGATTCTTCTCCTGCCTTGCTTAGCTGACCTAAATCCTTTTCTTCCCTAGGAAGTGCTGTAACCATGTTTCCATGTATTTGCCAGCTTTGGAGACAGCAGTACAGTGTTCTGCCAGTGACACTAGTTGCCATGTGCATCCTTCTCCTCACTGAATTCTGTCTGTCTCCTCAGCTGGAGCAGCAAGCAAGCTGCCAATTACAGCATACAAGAAAACCTGTCTTCAGGCACTTCTTGCAGTTGTTGTCGCCAAATCGAGCTCCAGTTGGTTTCCAACACAGATTTTAGCTGTCTCCAGAACATTAACCTTTCTTGCTAGTAGCAGTAACCCTTAGCAGAAATTTTACTGGTAGCAGAATGCCTGTTAGTGTAGTTCAGTATGGGTCGTAATAACTTCCTTTCTGATTTCTTTTCCCAAAAATACTTGACTGTATTTCCTGTTGGAGATAAAAATTGTAAGTGGGCTGAATAAATGTAGAGGCAGCTTGCCAAAGAGTGACCAGAAAGAGTGTGCTAATATTAAAGCAGATGTTTCTTGCAGTTTTGTTTGATATTTTTTTACTATTTGTTTTAAATAGCAAGAACAAAGCTAGACAACTGTCTAAGCCCACAGTTGATAACAGCTTGAAAATCATGCATAAAGTGATTCTTAGAGTGGCTACTACTTTAACACGTAATATAATAAAAATAATTATATGCATAGTGGGGTCATCAGCAGTTATTAACATATAGATTATGAAGATTGCTTTGCTCTGACCAGTGAACAGTTCAAGGGCAGGCTAAGCAGTAGTACTTTGGAAACACTGCTTTTTTATGTAGAGTTGATCACTATCAGTTAATTAATTAACTAAAGTTTTTGTCCTTTCATTCTATCAGTAGAGAAGCAATATACAGTGGAATGGCTTGTTTTGTTGGGAGGCTTTTGTGTGCATTTTCAAATACACTTGGTTTCCCATTTGAAAAAAAATGATCAAAGAAGCAGCATACACCTGGGATAGAAGGTGGTGAACTTTGAGTTCCCCTTTAGCTTCAGGAGAAATTAATTTTACACTCTTGGATCAGCCCTCAAAAAAGCTCTGCATCCTACACAGACAACTTGGATCTTTGTTACGGGGCAGTTTAAAGTGCTAAGCGAGCGTATTGATAAAAGTCTTCATCCTGGAGTTTTATGTGGTCTCTTAGATAATCTGGCCCGGGTCGGAGAGTGTTTTGAAGATACAACCCAAGCCCCTTGAACAGTATTAGAAATTTCATTCAAAGGGCTGAGAGGAGACAAGTTTGGCTTGCTGTCACAGTCCCTGTTGCTGCCAAGAAATTGTGCTACGGTGTTTCGGATTAGCATGAATTTGAACACTGAAATACCGTGCCTGGTAAATGTTGGGTTCTTGCAGTTTCACTAAGGTGACAAAGCTGTGAGTAGCTGAGGTTGGGTAAGCATTTGGTAGCAAACAGATGCTTTTTTCCTGTCATCTGGAAACAATGAAGTTGCTAATGGCTGCTACTGTTTGATGCCTGGAGTAGAGCAAGAATTTTCAATAAGGGAGCATGTAGTTTGCCTGTAAACTCTTCCAAATACTTTTCCACCCACATCCTCCAGCCAGATATCAGTTTTACAGATCTAGTAGAGATTGTAGGATTTCCTGTTCTGCTCATTGAGTATTCTTTTTTTGGGAAAGATTCAAGTCTTTTAAATTAATTTCTTCCCTTTACCCCATTGTCCTCTAATCTTATCTAGTGTTACACCTTTATTCTGCGGTGAGTAGCATTAAATCTTGAAGGCGGGGGCTCAGAAAAGTGTCAGTCATGTGCTTGCTCTTGCCACTGAAAGGCAAGATCATCTATTAATAATAATTCCAGGAACTGAGTTTTTGGTTATAGGACATTAGCTTCAGATAGCTGAGGATTTGGCTAATTTTTATTCCTAAATAAGCCCAAAGAGAAAGTTTTCCTGGAATCAGGGCAAGTTTGGCTTTCTTCAGTGATTGGTCTTACTTGATTTGTGACAAGAGAGTTCATGTAGGAGATAGGACCAAATTCAAAACTTGTGAATCAAATCTTGTGTTTTGGTGTCTGGAATGATTACTGTTTATAGACTAGTATTAGAGAAAGATTTTTGAAGATGCACTACCCACTTCCTGGAGCAGTAGCTTTTTTCAGTACCTGACACTAATTTTGAAGTGTATTATTGATTATTATCATCTGATTGTGAAATTGCTTTAGATTACTGTATTTTAACCACTTCTTTGTCACTCCTATGACATTGCAATGGCTAGCAAACAAACAAACTATGGATGCCAGATAACTTAGGGTATGATAATCACCACTAACTGCTGCCAGGGTTGTCCAAAAGTAATTTAAATATCAGTCTTCTGTCACAAGACACTGGAGCTATTTGAGAATTTTTCAGTGTCTTTGTCTTTGATCTTTGTACACTGGTGTAGAAGCAAGTGATCCTGACACTTCTACCAGAAGTGACTGACATAAACTTTGTGTAGTTATTATTAAAGTGGTTGTTTAATCAGGACTTCATTGTACTCAAAATGTCAAGATTGTGACATCTTCAAACATTAGCCAGGGTAGGGGACTGGTTCCCCTGGGGAGTCTGCCTTAAGCCAGTATAGTCTGTTACTGCTGTTTCCATGTGTGGGTGGATAAGTATCGTACTTTTCCAAAAGACAAAACCATTACAGACTGATTTTTTTCCCCCACTTTGGATAGTGAGAGTGTATTACAAAATACCTATAAGAAAGCCTTCTCCCCTTCCTTTTCATCATGGGGTAAGTTCATGGGGATAATGCACATGTTTGAGTGCTTAGAATGAGGAGGAAATGAGCACTTATCTTCTCCCTGTAGTACATTAATGTCACCTTTTCTATCCATGAAGAAATACCACTGTGATCTCCTGCTAGTATGTGTCTGCATTTTTGACAGAAACGAAATAAAACATAAAGTAGTTTCCGAGTTGTTTTTCTCCGCTCCGCAGGAACCACATTAATCCAGTGTTTCAACTGAGTGTGGTAATCCCTTGCAGTTAGTATGAAATTTTACCTCTGATAAAACTGGACTGCTGCGTGGTCTTGGTTGTAGGCTCCAAATGACATCTATAGAATCACAGAATAGTTGAAGTTGGAAGGGACCTCTGGAGTCCAACCCCCCTGCTGAAGCAGGGCCACCTAGAGCAAGTTGCCTAGGACCATGTCCAGGAGGCTTGTGAGCATCTCCAAGGATGGAGACTCCACAACCTCACTGGGCAATCTCTGCCAGTACTTGGTCACCCTCACAGGGAAAAAATGTTTCTTGATGTTCAGAGGGAACCTCCCATGTTGCAGTTTGTGCCCATTCTCTCTAGTCCTGTCACTGGGCACCACTGAGAAGAGCCTGGCTCCGTCTTCTTTGCACCCTCCTTCCAGGTATTTATGCTCATTAATAAGATCCCCCTGAGCCTTCTCTTCTCTAGGCTGAACAGT
>JAOXJK010000001.1:190739590-190760798 GCA_025774025.1 Xenus cinereus
GGCGATACTTTGCCTACTGCAGCCCAGGATGCCATTTGCCTTCTTTGTGTCAAGGGCACACTTCTGGGTTATGTTCAACTTGGTGTCCACGAGAACCCCCAGGTCCTTTTCTACAAAGCAGCTTTCTTGCTTGGTGGCCCCCAATATATGTTGGTGCATGGAGTTGTTCCTCCCCAGGTGCAGGACTTTGCAATTCTTATTTGACTTTGTGAGGTTCCTGTCAACTCATTTCTTCATCCTGTCAAGTTCCCTCTGGATGGCAGCATTACCCCTTGGCATATCAGCCAGTCTGCCCAGTTTGGTATCATCAGCAAACATGCTGAGGGGTACACTCTGCCCCATCATCCAGGTCATTAATGAAGATGTTGAACAGGAATGAACCTAGTATTGACCTTTGGAGTACACTGCTAGTCACTGGTCTCCAAATAGACTTTGTGGCACTGGTCACCTCCCTCTGGGCCTGGCCATTCAGCCAAGTTTCAGTTCACCTCCCTGTCTGATTATCCGGCCCATGCATGGACAGCTTCTCTGTGAAGATCTATGGGAGACATTGTCAAAGGCCTTTTGGAAGTCCAGGTAGACAGTGTGCACTGCTCTCCCCTTGTCTACCATGCCAGTTGTTTGTCAAGTTTGTCAAGCATTGACTTAAAAGAATCCATGCTGACTACTCCAGTTGACTTTCTTGTCTTCCATGTGCTTGGAAACGGTTTCCAGGATTAGCTGGTCCATCAGAAAAAATTTCTGCTCTTCAGAAAATTTTGAACAATCTGGTCTCTCTTCATATCATGCTTCTTTTAATTTTTCTTTCTTCCTGTGTAAATGTGTCTTAATTTCATGAACTGTTTTCAAGGGTGCTGTTCTTGTCTTTCTTACCATTTTTATAGTCTCTTTTCCTGCAGCTGAACTCCCTGGTGGGAGTTACATGTTTTAATTTCTTGCAACTGTGATAATCTGATGGTTGGCCATGACTGTGAGCTGTTGGTGAAGGAAAATTTTTATTAACTGAAGTGTGTGTTTGTAGTACTGTATCATATAGGTTCTTTCTTGAAATATGTTGTACGGTCAGCTTTCTTCTCCTAGTTGACAGGAAGGAAATGGCAGGGAAACCTTGAGATGATACTGGATGTCTGGGGGGAGGAGGATGTACTAGATGGGCTTTGCACATGGTCAGCATAGCTTTGGCAGGGCTGATTGAAATGAGCTCTGCAAAGAGCCCTGCAAGGAGCCCTCATGCAACCTACATAGGAAACCATTTGAGCGTGTCTGTATTACTCCCTTGGTTCTGAGGTACTGTTGTAGCTGGGCTTTGTGCTGCACCTGGATTAATAAACCTTTCTGAAACCTAAACCGGTAAATTTGAGTGGCTCTGCAGAAACCAGTGTGGGACGAGCATGGCTGAGGCAGAGCCAGAACTAATAAACACTGCTCATCTGAATTAGCTCTGAGGAGATGTAGCTCCAGGTTACTGCTCAACTCACGGCTGAATTAGGACTAAAAGTGGTGTATAATTTTGTCTATTTTTTCATGTAATTATTTAGCTATACAAAAAAAAAGTATCACTACCTACTATTTAATCCTTAATTTATTTTGAAATAAATGTAATTTTAAGAAAAAGGATAGTCATAGAATGGTTAGAGCTGGAAGGGACCTTAAAAATCATGTAGTTCCAACCCCCTGCCGTGGACGGGGACACCTCCCACTAGACCAGGTTCTTCAAAGCCCCATCCAACCTGGTTTTGAACACTTCCAGGGATGGGGCATCCACAGCTTCTCTGGGCAACCTATTCCAGTGTCTCACCATCCTCATAGTGAAAAATTTATTCCTCATATCTAATCTAAATCTACACTTTTCCAGTTTGAAGCCACTACCCCTTGTGCTATTGCTACCTGTCTTTGTAAAAAGTCCCTCTCCTGCTTTCCTGTAGGCCTCCTTTCAGATATTAAAAGGCTGCTATAAGGTCTCCCCAGAGCCTTCTCTTCTCCAGCCTGAACAACCTAAACTCTCTCAGCCAGTCCTCATAGGAGAGGTGCTCCAGCCCTCTGATCATTTTTGTGGTCTGTGTTTCCCAGCCTGGAGGGGTGTATGTGGAGAAATCCTGCTTCACATTATAGGAAACTTCTGTTGAGACAGTACTTTTATAGAGAACTTTTCATTTGTGGTCCGTCCTTAGTTAAATAACCAATTGTTTGAATTACAAATGGTTACAAAATGAATTAGAAATACAGCTTAGTATTCATAGTAGTATGTAAGATGATGGTATAAGACTTTGAAGTGATTTGACAAAGAACAGTCCTAAACTATTACAGAGGTTGTTAGGACTTGCTGCTAAAGTTGTTATTTTTCCTTTAAATAAAAGGATCACTTTTAACAAGTCTTGTAGCCTGTATGCAGGGAAAGCTTCAGAGCAGAATCAGGAGAAAAGCACTGAAGCACTTGGTGGTGGGCTTAAGTTCTCACAGTAACAATCTGAGCAGAAGGTGGTCACGGGGTGATACTATAAGAGTCTGGAGACATCTGAGATTTACCTACTATGGCTTTCCAAAAAGTGCTACTGTTGAAGGAGCTGTGGCTCTTATGAATTACTGACTTAAAAATCTCAGGATATTCAACACATACACTGTAATTCTGTACTTCTGGCGGGGCCCCGGGTGTAAAGCAGAGTCCTCCTTACTGCACGTTTCTGTGGCTTATTACATGGAAATTAAGTCATCGCTTTTGCTTTCTTTTAGAGGCTTGCTTGCAGTCTTTTTCTCTGACTTGGTCTAAAGTGATTTATTGCATGCTGATTTTTGTTCTTTTGGTGCAAAGAACTTTTTGAATAAGAAGGAAAATGTGTGTATTGCAGCACACAGAGTGTGAATTTAAGTGTCGCTCTGTGTCTTGAAGAAGTTGTGCTGGTATGATAGAGGCAAAATGTACTTTATTTTCTGTGTTCTAGTATAATTTAGAATGGAATGCATCAGCTTTAGCATCTGCATGTGTAGTGTACTGTAACTGAGCATACCTGTATTTTTGACAGATGTTTCTATGGTACTTGCAAAGTGCTGCTAGGGCATGTCATAAGGGTAACATAAAGGATGCTAGAAAAATGAAACAAAATACAGTGACATATTCAAGAATAAGTGCTGTGGCTTAGAGCAGTAACCCCAGCCTCCTGTGCATCACAGCGCGGCGAAGCTGCGGAGGGAGTTGTAGCTGCAGTTGTAAGCAGCGTATTGGCAAATGCAGTATCCCCAGTGGACTTCGTTTTTAAGTCTCTTCTTTTGTGTGTGGGAGTGGGAGGAAGGGTAAGTAAGTGGATAGGGACTAGCTGACTCTTTCACAGCTGGGCTCTAATTAAACCTTTTGATCATAGGCCTTGAAATAGCGTGGTTCTCATCTTTGGTGTTCAGCTGTTGTAGTCTAGCTGATGCGTGTTATAAATTTCAGTGACTAGTTACCATTTCATTAAGAAGCAAAAGCACAAGAGTGTGGAAGAAGGAAGACAGAAGGGAGGGGCTGTGATTCTCTGGAGTTAAACAGTCTTTACTCTGAGACTGCAGAAAATGGTACCAATAACTTGGACTTTGTATGTGAACAGAAGGAGCAAGAGCATTTTTGCCATTTGGGGTGCATGCACAACTACAAGCAGATTCCAGTTCTGATTTTGCTGTTGTCTCCAAAGAGCTGTATGACCCTGGGCAGCTTGTGGAAGGTGTAAGTTTGCAAAGCATTTATTTGCTTGATACACTTGCAGTTTGTTTACTTTTTAGGGTCAGAGTTTCAGGAAGTTTGAACCCAAGTATAGACTGCATACATCTCTGAACTACTTTTATAATTGATTTTTGTTCATTCTCAGTTTGTGTGTGTGCATGCAGATGCATGGTGTCTTCCTCCCCACACGTGTCTTTTGTGGTACGGTGTCTTGATCATACTTAGTTGTTTGAGTTTAGGCTCAGAAAGCTTGAGCATGTTTTGAATTCCACATCACATACTAAAGTTTTCACATGGATCAAAGCTGTAAGATATTTTTTACATGGTTCACAGAGTCCCCAGAGCTTGAGGTGTGATTCAGGCGTGGGAGGTGATTGTGTCTCCTGGTGTTTCTATTGCTCCAATGAAAGAAAAGGCTGCAGAGTCAGCATTGCTTGCTGTTTGGTCTCCTGCCCTGGCTGAGAATCTGGCTTACACCACAGCCAAAGGCAGTCACTCCATGTTCTGATCAGTCCCATGGCACAGCCTTGGCATGGGAATGGCGCGTGGGTGCCAGTGGCCTCCTGTGGATCAAAAGCCACAGCCAGGCCACTCATGGTCTGTTTGAGCTACGTGTTTGCCACATGTCTGAAAATCATAGTCAATTTCTGCTGAATTTGGTATCCAAATTGAAATATAAGAAAAATTGAGTTACTGTGAAGCACTGTGCCATAACTAGTCTGTGACTTAATTTCACTATTTGAAAAATTAAGCCAAACATGCACAATAAGGGCCTTAAGGCTTATCTGGTGTATTTTGTCACATCCTATGACTTGGAGGTGAAGACTGTAGTTTATGTATCTCAACTGACTGACTGGTTTGGGATTCTTGTATTTCCATAGGTACAACATTGATCCTGGCTTGTATTGTCCATTTTTCTCTCTTGGGGCGTGCATGGAAGGTTTGAACTCTTTGTTCAGTCAGCTCCTAGGAATCTCCCTGTATGCTGAACAGACACAGAGAGGAGAGATTTGGTCTGAAGACGTTAGAAAGTTGGTAAGTATTCTTGTTCCCAACATCTGAAATGACAAAGGGAAGTTAGACAAGATGGTGTGTTCCACTGAGTCATGAACCAAACTTTGTTTTTAAATTACTTAGGTACCTATCAAAAGCACACACTAGATGTCTAATTTTAGTTGAAGTTAGACCTCGAGGGCTTTATACTCTCTCTAAGTGCCTTTTATATGCTTGGTATTTTATGGCCTTTATAATCTGTCTCTGTGAAGGGTGCCTGAATCAGAAGCAGTTTCTCTGTTTGGAGATTACTGTTGTAGCTTTCAAGCTGTCCCTCTGAATGAGCCCTGCTAGTTTTTTTAGTTTCAATTTGTAGATGACTGTAGTCAACTAGAATGCTGTAGGTGCATATTCTAGCAGTCATGTGTCTGCCTCATTTTTTTATTCTGTATTCATCTTTACTTTGAGATTGGTTTTTACATCTTTATTTTTGCCCTCTCTTTAGGGGAGGGTAGAAATAAAAAAACTGGGCATTTACTGGGCATTTACTCATCAGGTTCCCAGGTTCCTCTGTTGTCTTCCCTCCATGTGTTCACTGCCACATCTCCTTTGCTGCTCTTCCACCTCCAGCAAGAGCTGCTTTTCTTTATATCCTGTGGGTCAATTTATAATTACTCCTTAGTTTTTCTATTTTTAAATCCATGGTAAATCAGCTTCAGTTACTGTTGACTTCTCTGAAGTCATTTGGGGGCTACACACAGTCTTACTTTTAATACTGATCTGTGACTAATTAGTTTTGAGTGAAATGCAGGAATGACTGTAGTTTGAGAGACAAGTTGTGAATCATATATATTTTTTTCCATCAGAAAATTACCATCAGATTTTATATTACTTATTCACAGTTTATTTGTCATTTATTCGTTATAAATCTTTGGATTAGAATACCATGTCTTCAATTTACACATCTTATCAGTGCTTTCACTGTGGTAATGATACTTTTTTTTTTTCTTCAGGCTGTTGTTCATGAAACTGAAGGTTTGCTAGGATATATCTATTGTGACTTCTTTCAGCGACCTGATAAACCACATCAGGTAACATCTGATTCCAGCGTGGGTTTTATTTGAGTAATGACTGTAGTGTTAGGGTGTTTATGTTCAATGTAAGTTTAGTAAAAGTTATCTCTATTTAAAATAATTTAAATTTAAACAGGGAAAATCTGTAACTTCAAATGTGGTTTTAGGTAAAATACTTTTGTGAGTAACCTTTCATTTAAAAAACATCACCTGATAAGCTAAACTCAGACTCTTTGTTTTACAGAACGACAGGCACTATGAAATGTCACAGAACTCTGTTTAGAGAAATAGTAGATTTTTAAACACCTGTTTTCTTCATTAGCTTAATATACAACTCTGTTTTTCTAGGATTTCACAATATACTAGGAGTGTTGTGCAGAATATTTGATAAAGAAGTTACTGCTGAAGAATGAGACGTTATGGATTTAGCACGAGTAAACTTCTTTGAGCTAGTGATATTTTTTAGAAAAATTGAGAGGTTTTGATAATTCTAAAACAAAAAATTATTAAATTTTATTTTCTAAAAGCAACAGAGTCCTTTCTTTATGAAATATGGTAGTTTCCATATGAATATGAAGCAAATAATAAAAATGGAGAAACAGCGTGCTGCCATTGAACAACACTTAATGATCATTGAATGCAACCTGTGTAACTTGGGATGTGTTTAGGTTTGGTTTAATAGTTTAAATTTAATTTAATCATTTCATCATTGTTTTAATATCATTGATATAATGACGTTGGCTGTCTATATGTTTGCTTTTATCTTGAAAAGGATTGTCACTTTACTGTTCGTGGAGGCAGGCTACGGGAAAATGGAGAGTACCAGCTGCCTGTAGTTGTTCTTATGCTTAGCCTGCCCCGTTCAACGAGGGGTGCACCAACACTACTGAGTCCTGGCATGATGGAGAATCTCTTCCATGAAATGGGACACGCTATGCATTCGATGCTGGGAAGAACTCGGTACCAACATGTCACTGGTGAGAAAGTTAGAATAGTGATTTTTTTTTTTTGTTTTTTTTAGTTAGATGTTTAATTTCTAGAAGAAGGGAGTAGATTATCTAAAAACCAACCAAACAACATTTGAATATTCTTCTTCTCCTAATAGGCATTTGTATCTCTCCTTTCTGTACTGCTGATCTTTGTTCTAGTGGTGGTACCCACTCTTGCAAGGCTGCCTTACGTGGAGTTTATAATAATGGAATAGCTGAAGGATTGAAAATAAATTGAGCTAAGCTTGTACCTAGTCTAAAAGTACAGTGAATCCCGGGTTGGAAATTACTTAGGAAGTTGAATTAAGAAATTTAGTAAAATAGTGCTTGCAAAGAACATACACTGGAAATATGGAAAAATCTGTAAAGCCAGGCTTTTTCTGGTTGATTCTGATTAAAGCGAAGTTGATAAATTAAAAATATATTGTATTGGCAGGCATGATGAACTAGTAGGCCTTTTTATCATACATAAGTGAACATGAATGAACATGCAATCGCAGATTAGTGGATACACAGAAAAGGAATATTGCCATTTTTCATTTAGTCCCTCTTCTCAAGGAGTGGCAATGAGTGTGTTGGCTGACAGCTCACAGGCTGCTGTGGCCTTCTGCAGTTGTGGCAACTGGGTCAAAGACATGTTCTGGCTACAGCTGCTCGGTATGCTACTTTTCTTACCTGCAGACAACTGGGTATATCCTCTTCTATAATAGTGTACTGGAAATCCCATTTGCAGTAGAGATTTACTTACTAAAAAAACCCCACACAACCAGACAGATGAAATTGTAGCTCCCTTGTCTGAAATATTTTTTTTTATGTTTTACTATTTTCATATTATGTTACTGATACAAAGGGGAGACCATGGTAGAGTTATGTGTTATCAACAGATAGTTTGCACCTCGTGACAAAGTGTTCTTTCTTAAGTCTTCCACTTAAAATTAAAATAGATTGATCTGTTTATAAGTATGTCACTACTGGACATTGCTAAAATGAACACTGTATATGCTCTTTCAGTATAAGCTCTGTGTACTCCTGTTAACTGCTCTCCCACACTCCTTCCACTCATATAGTCTTGCTCATCTTGACCTCCAGAAGTACATATATATGCCCAAAGTAACTGCTTTGATCGGGTTCTCCTCTTGTGGTGAATCATATGCATCTGCACGTCAAAGTCTTGAAGGGGCAGGAAATGGCTAATTTTGAGGCTCAGACTTTCCGTGAGCCCCTGTGTATGGTTTCAGCATGTCCTTAGCTCTGGGCAATCCAGCCTCCCAGAGGATTTCACTCCAGATCTAGCATTGCAAAAGCAGCATCAGAGGTCAGTTGTGTTGTTTCTGCAGAGAACTTTTTTTTTTAGGGTTTGGAATGTGTGACAGTCAAAAGGCTCATCCCATGGCTACCTCTTGATGGATGCCTCTTGAGGGGCCATCTGCCCTCATGAGGCACTAGGACGGCAAAGTGTCAAAATAAGATGACTACAGGCAATTGTAAGAACCAAAAATTTGACATTCCAGTTGAGATGACATCTTTCCTACTTTCCCCCTTTTCTGATTAACATTCCCAAATATTCAGGAAGCCATTCTGCTGCTAACAGGCCCAAAACTTGGATAATACTATACATTTTAGACTTAAGATGTGTTTCTTTTTAAGGTAATCTGTCATTTTACTATATACGTATTCTGTGATTGTTTAATGCATATTTATGCATATAATTTTTTTTTAAAACCTACCTTGTATTCCATTTATCATGCAGTAGAGAATACCTAAGTTTGTTTTACAGGAGAACTAACTTATCCCAGATAACTGCCCAAGCTTTTATCTTTCTAACTTTAAGAAAATGTTATTTTTCAGGAGTCTTCTTAACGGTTATTAAAAGAATTCTGTCACTTTATTGAGGGGCACTGAGAAAGCATAAATGACTGGAGGAACATCAGTGTAGTTCTGCAGGCATTTGTCTTCGGACCTGCCTTGTTTTAGCCTTTTTAAAAAATGATTTTCAAGCAACAGACCCCCAGCCCCTAACACCCACCAATGAAATGTGTTGGCACAAAAGAAGAATTGGAGTATTGTATAAGAACTGAATTACTGGATACTGCAGTGATTGAAGTAAAATGCAATTCAGAAGTAGACGGTGCAGATCATGCATTTAAAGAGTACAAATAGAATTTATGCTGTCAAATGGGTATTTCAGCAGTGGTGGAGGAACAGCAGTAGAGTTTTATGTCTTAATGCAGAGCTACAAATAGCTAATGCATCTGTGAAAGGGGCAAATATGATTTGAAATTACATCAGAGGTGTATCTAACAGGAATAAGTATTAGAATGATTAAGAAAATACTGGTGGAACCTCATGCAATGCTTGGGCATGGTTGTGTTTCTTGGGTCTGAAGGTGAATTTAAACTGAAGCAGGTGCAGAGGGGAGCTACAGTGGATGGTTTTGAGACTTTATCTTGCCTTTGGATAATGATGGCTGAGAGAGAATATTGTTTCTCTCAATGTAGGAGTTAAAAAACAGTGCGGGAAATGCTCTTTATACTAAAAAGCAGTATTGGTCTGAAAAGTATGAACAGATTATGAATTCAGATTAAAAATGAGAGAAAGATTTGTAAAGATCAAAGGAGTGATCTAAAAAAATAGTCTTCAAAAAAGAATAGTAGAAGGAAAAAATGTACTTAACGTTTAAGACTAGTTTTGAATGTTGACATTGTCTCTAGCAGACAGGGATGGACGTGATGACCCAGTGGGTCCATTATTAAAGCAGCAACTTGTAAATCCCTAACTTTAGTATAGAAATTAGAAATGCAGCTTTGATTTGGTGATATGTTACACTTCTTAATAACTTCCATTTTGTTGGGTTCTGATAAAGATTAGAGTAAATGAGGTTTTTGGGAAAGCGCTTTTTGAAAATACAAACTGCTAAAATATTACCTCATTGCACTTAGAACATGTCTTCAATCTGCAAGAGTGTTCCTTGGATGAATGGCTTCGTATTCTAAAGTAAAGTTAATATAAAGCATAACTAAGCTCAGCAAACAGATGGAAGCTAAAATTGTAACAGTGAATAGGATTAAGGCAGAGTTTTATTTACATTGTAGTTTGATTTAGGTTTAGGACACTTAAATAGATTTGGTGTTTCATGTAGGGCCAGTTTGGCTGCAGTCTGGTTTAGTTTAAAAAGGGTGTGATCCAGAGCTTTATAAGGTGCCTCACCCAGCTGTTCAAATATTTTGTTTTACTTTGTGATTTATAGTAAAATGTGTAGGATTATAATGAAGCTTTTCTGGCAATATGTACAATAATGCTATGGAAATAAAATATTGACTTAATAAAGGAAAGAATATTAAAGTTCACTAAAAGTCCAAACCAAAAGTTGCAAAACCCTTTGGGAAGAGTTAACTATTTGTGTTAATGAAAATAGCAAATGCTAATGTGTACAATTATTCTGCCTCTAGGAACCAGATGTCCTACTGATTTTGCTGAAGTTCCCTCAATTCTGATGGAGTACTTTGCAAATGACTATCGAGTGGTTAACCAATTTGCAAGGCATTATAAAACGGGACAGGTAGGAAAAATTTATATATAAAATACTGAAAATAGGACTAACTGTTTTCAGGAAAAGAATCACATTTTCATGTGTTATTTTTTAATAAAGTTTGAACTAGAAGTAAACAGTGGATAGAAATTATTTTAGTGTTATACTTTAAATTTTTCAGAAAAAAATGTTAATATTCTTATTGCAGAAAAGCTGTAAAGGAATAACAGATCTCTATATCTGAGGTTCCAGTTACATATTTAAAAATTTCAGCCTTTTTTTCTTACAAAGGTTGTATAGCTTCTACACTACACAAATCTAGTGTAGTACGTGAACATCTTCAGTGTGAATCAAGTTATGATGTGGAACATTTTAAGGTAGGTTATGACAAAAATAGTGATGCGTCATTGAACTGTCCAAAGTCTGTCTTAAAATAAAGCTCGAGTACCAAATCATGGAAAGAAATGTAAAAGATCTGCAGTGTTTAAAAGCTCCCACCTTTAGCACAGTGTGGCGTAGCGTTTGAAATATTTTGTGATGAAAAGTGTACTGCTTTTTTTAAGATGAGATTAGGATTAGTTAGGTTCTAGCAGTAATAAATCTCTGCATTAAAATTCTGATCTCATTTTTTTACGTAAAGCTGTTCTATGCCAGTTTTCTGCAAAGGTCTACTTTTTATGGGAAATTCAGAAAACAATGCTCTTTGGAACAAGGTGACTTTTGGTGGTTGCTTTAATACATGGCAGCAGAACATGATTTGTATTTGTACAGCCATTTCAAATATACAAACCAGTAAACAATAACCAAAGACCTTTTTCTAGTGCTTTTGATTGAGGCAAGCTTCAGTGTACTCGGATGTGGTGGTTGAAGAATAGACTACCCATCAATGCAAAATCAAGAAAGCCTCTTCAGTTGTGTAGTGTTACACTCCACTGAAGCTTTTTATCCACTCCTAGGCATTCTGTATATTTCAGTATTATGAAAATGGAATTATGTTTGTCTCCATTAAACAGAAAACTGTGTTGCTTAACTTCTATTTTAATAGATACTGGCTGAGAAATTTGCTCTGTAAATCTGCTTTTTGTTGTTGTGTTGTTACAGAGCAATCGTTTCTGTAGAACTGATTGCACTAAGAAAGTCTCCTTGAAACCTGGGAGTTAAAAGTACTCGGTTCAGGAGTGTTCATCATTCGTATGTTTGAATCCACATACTGAAATACTGCTTTCTGGGATTCTCTATAAAGTTCATGTAGTGTTTAAACATTGTGGAGTTAATCTGATTGCATATGAGTTCAGAGAATGATCTTGACTAAAACATCTGAAAAAGATTTGTGGAACATTATTTATGGCTTTGTATTTTCAAAATGGCTTAACAAATCTAAACCATGTTTAGTTGCAGTGCAAAAGCTAAGAACCAGACGCTGTGTCACATTTGGCATTTCCATAAACTTCTTCTGTTTATTGGTGGTGAAATCTTGCCCTTTCAGAGAGCAATTGAGAGAGGTTTAATGTAGAAATTCAGTCTTGAAAGGGGCAAGAATGGATTATGCTAGAAATGAGAAAAAGAGCCTGAAACTGCTGTGTGGCTTTTGAGGGCTTTAGACAGCTTCCTTTTAATTGGTTTTGGTTTGGGGTTTTTTTTTCTTTAAATTTAGAATGTATTTTTAAGACATTATCCAACATATATAAATCTGCTTTTGCTTATGTTGGTTCATCTAAGCTAGTTTTAAGAATCTGATATCAGATTTCCATATTTGAAATTTAAATACAAATAGATTGGAGTCATCTTTTCTGTTCTGGAAATTCAGTGATTGTTACAGCAATTACTTTGGTCTGTTGTGTGTATGTTACCAAGCACTTTGAACAGAAAATCCCAGGTCTCTTAAGCCTTTTGGGGCTTATATTTTCTGTGCTTGTCCCCTAACTAATTTTTTTGGTGGACAAATAGAAATTTGAATCAACATTTTCTTCTCTAGTTTTTTAGTTACTTGAAAGAATAATGAATCCACTTTACCCCCCTTTTCAAAGGGAAGTAAGGAAGGTGGGTGAAACAATTTAAATGTGAAATTTGTAAAACCATTTCATCCAAATATTGTTCAGTGTGAGAACTTCCTTCAAGTTTCTTCTCATAAATAAAGAGACTGAGTTTTTATGTGCGAGAAGGCTCTTTCCTGCAACAACTACATCAACATAGCTCTGCTGAACGTTGACAGAAGGATGGATTTTTTAGTGACCTAGCTTGTTGAGGAAGCAGTGTAGATAATTTGAAAAAGCATCCTTCTTTCAGCATTGCTGCATCTGTGCTATAGTTTTTGCATGTAAATTTAAGGTGATGTCATTTTTAACACTCCTACTGAACATATTTACGTCAGAAAAACTCGGTGGCATAGTCTCAGGTTACAACTGCCCTTGCCATAAAATCCAGTTGCAGAAGGACGGGTCCTGAGGAGCCTCACTTAAGATCGGAGCTTATGCTTATGGGACAGGGAGGGGAAAGAGGTGTTGTTCTGATTATTAAAACATATGAGCTGTGGAAAACTGGTTTTTAGTAGCATTGCAGAAAAAAAGATTGGTGGGCAGTCTTTCAAAGATGAGACTGCATTATGCATATATATCTTGAGGATCTGCTCCAAAATATCTTGACGTTTATAGAAAGCTTGTCTCTGCTTTCTGTGCATTTTGGATGCTTGCGCTGTTGAGCACTGAGGAATGAAAAAGCTTGCAAGCTCTTCTGACAAAAGAAGCAAGTCTTGTGAATGTAGTTCAAAAAGCTGGCCAGCACAAAATTATTTGTCCCAAGAAAGTAGCAAACCTAGTTTTCCTTTCATCTCAAAGATAACTCAAAACAGAAAAACTTTGAGGGGGAAAAAAAAAGAGAGACTGTGTTAATTAGTCACTCAAGTTGAATTACTCAGGTAAGCTCATAAAGTCAAGCTATACCAAAATGAGGTTGTAACAGTGCTTAAGCAGACAATCTGCTGCGTGTGTACCATTCAGTATCACTGAGTTTGTTTGTTTAATTTCATTTGTTAAGTGCACAGATACGTGTTAGGTCTGTCGAGCTAAATCATTTTAAGTTTGTGTGTCTTTGGAGGCTCTCTTGAGCAAAGGCCAGTATTTCAGCTGTTCAAATTTGAACTGACTTCATTTTTCACAGAGATGGAATTACAAAGGCAGTATTGTATTAGCATGATTACAAGAATAAGCCCACAGATAGTAAACAATCGTAATGTGTTGTGGTTACTACATAGCAGTAAGGAGTTAAGTGTGATTTGGGACACAAGGAATTCTGTTCTTTTAGCTACCATGGCAAACATGCTGAAAAATTCATGCCAAGATCTTAAAGTTACTTAATATAGAAGGATGGAAAAGCGGAACCCAAAGTAAAGCATGTAGTGTTTAAATTTAAAAAAAAAATAGAATGGTAATTCAATTAACATAGTTTTAGTCAAAGCTCTGTGAAGTCTTTCTTTTAGAAGAAGGTTGACAGTTTGATTCCGGTTTTATCGGAGAGCTCATCTTTCGGGATAAGTAGGATAATCCTGCTGATGCAATTTTGTTCTTCACTCAGCTGCTTATTAAGGGGCTGTATGAGATTGTAATGGAGCAAGGAGAAATAGTTTCTATTGCCTAAAACAGTACATCTTCCTCAGTACATTCAAGACCTCAGCGTATCTGTATGCCCGACATTCACAGAAACAAACTTGGGAGAGAAGTGGTGATCTTTGAAAAACCCTCTGGAGTCTAATTTTAGTTCCCTGAAAACTTAAATTTTAAAATCCCAGAGGTGCTTTGGGAAAAATATGATCTACTTTTTATTATTCTTTCCATTTAATGTAATTTTGGCAGTGTTTTTCTGGTGCCAAATTCTGCTTGACTTGTGCATTATTATAACAACACAATCTTTGAGCCAGATCAGTAGCACTGATAGATTTAAACAAAGGAACATTTATGTGTTTCTTTTGTGCCTTTTTGTCCATAGGTATTGACATAAGAATGATTTGTAATTTCCTGTTGATTTTAATCTGCTCAAACAGTAGAGCTTGATCTTCAGGGCAGAGTAGATCTACACTGTTTCATATTCATATGGCTGCAAAAAAGATAAAAAGATTTTCTTGGAGGCTTTTGGTATTATTTACATTTTACTTGGTCTCTAGAAGGTGGTGCTAAGCCATCTCTTGTGCAAAGAGAGTTTAATTATTAATGATCATTCTGTGTCTCCCCTCAGGAGTTTGATTTAGAATAGGATAGATGCTTGTAGCAGAACATAAGGAAGAAACGGGTGAACGCAGAGGCTGCCTTTTCAGCAGTCTTCTCCAGTTTGAGGTCAGCTATTTCCAGTACAGTCAAAAGAAGGCAGGACTTTCTTGGGTGGAGAGTCTGTAAGAAATGCTTAGCTCTGAACTGAGAATTAGACCTGCATGAGTTGTTTCTTGAGCAGGGCTGTAAGTGACCAACTCTCCCAGGGAACGTACAAAGTCTGTCCGCATCACCCAACCTTGCTGCTCTCTGCCCCAGTGAACTGCAAACTTGGATTTCCCAATTCAGTTGAGGATCTGTGGGTCTGTGGTTTACCAAAATGACAATTAGAAAAGGCTTAGTGTCTTTTGTTCTATTTATTTTGTGTTCCAGCTGAAAGTCTGTGCTCATAACTTTTTCTTACCATCATTTAATATAGCCCAAATATAAAATTGAAGATCCATTATGTTGAAAGAGCTGGTTTGACCTTACTGGTAGGAGTGCTCTTGGCTTTAACAATCTTAAATTATAACTGTGTAAAATATATGTATTTTCTGTTGCCAAGCTTTTGGATGTTCAGCTTTCTTAACACTGACAAATTAAAATTTAAGAATTCCCATCCAGTTTTCTCATACTTTACTGTATCCAAAATACAGGTGCCCCTAGAAGAAATCAGTTTTGTTTAATTCCATACTGCACCACTTCAGTGGGGAATGAAAGCCTCCAAAAAGCTGCCAAAATCTGCTAGTCGGTTTAGTGCTTAATAACAAATTCTGGTCAAAATTCTATAGGTTTCCTTTCACAAGGGTTTCTTGTGTGACAACTGAAACTGTGTTATTGCAAACCCACATGTGCTTTAGTTCCAGGATGAAAAGTCATTGAAGTGCGTGCCTCACTCTATGTAAGAGGATGAGACAAGAGATTTTCACAGACCCAGGAGAAAAATTGCCCAACCAAAAAATACTTTTAACCGTTTGTAATTTATTTCTATGTTGCTTCTTGCCTTAATAACTTTTTTACATAATTAAGTCATATTTTGAATGATACTAAGTCCCGTATGGAAGCTCAAGGTAGTCAACTACTAACACCTTCATTACTGTGGATAACCGCCCATTTACTCTTACTTACTCTAGTAGTCCAAAATCATCATGTAATTTGAAACAGAATTTTTGTATTTGAGAAGGGTAAATACTGGCCTAACGAGGATATACTGTAGGGCAGACTTCATGTTCATTGGTTCATTTTTCTGTGTTGAAATTTAACAGCTGTGCACATTTATAACAAGCAAAATAGTGGGGGGTGTTCTATCCCATTTTTGACCCAGCTGACATTTGTCTTGGAGAAGAAGTTACAAGCCTTGGCAAGCTACTGCATGAAACAGCTGTGCGATTTGAGAGTTTTTCTTATCTGCTTTAAATTCCAGATTCCACGGAGTTAATTGATAACATTTTCCTCACTTATGTGTAACTTCTCTGGAGTTGTTTTTTTATTCTGTGAACATTAACATTGTTTGTCTTGAAGTCATATCATTTGCACAGAATCTAAACATATGGCCCTGCCATCAGGATCTGTAGACTTTCATGTATTATTTTTTAAACACTTCAACACACTGTAAAAGTGTAGGTATGCTTTTAGAGTTCAGTGTAATACCAAACATCTGTATTACATTGTACAACTTGTAGGAACTTTCTTAATATTTTAGCAAGAACCTAGTTATTTTAATCATATTTAATGTTTGGTTAATAAAACTGCTAGCAAAAAGAAAGCTTACTAGGAAAGACATCTATGGAAAAGCTTCAGGAAGCAGTGGAAGAAGTGTAAGGTCAAGCATTCATATACAGATATTCTTAAAAATCTGGCATTAAAAAGTCTTTGGATATATTTGTACATGCCTGGATAGAAAGTCAAAAAGAGTTTGCTTAATGACTTGAAAAATATCTCTGACTTTCAGCCTGTGGTGGCATGGATAATTTTTTTGCCATAAATGTGGAATAAATTCGACTTTGTTAAAAATTTCAAAGGGTAGATATTTACCATTCAGTATGACCAAACATTTTATGTGGGTTAGGCTGGAAGGCCTGATGCTTTCCCAGTTGAAGTTATGAAAACCCCGCCAGCACAATGGGAGTTACGTGGGCCTCTGTGTAAATCTAAGTGAACTATGCTCAAACACCAGCAGAAGAATCTATGGTTATATCTGCTTTTGAAGATTAGTCAGAATGACCTGTGAGGACTTTAACTGCCCCTTGTGTTCTTTATCTCTAAAGATAGTTGTAATACTTTTAACAGGCACATAAGGAAACATGGGATCAATGTATAGAAAAACAAACATTGAGACTTGGTGATTTCTTGATTGCTATGTAAATTACTGATGATATCTTAATTGCCCATTTAATGCTTTGTTTAGCAAATGAGATTTCCTTCCTCTGTGCAAAGCACTTCAAATATGTTTTTATTACCACCAGGAGTGTGTTTTTTAATTGCATCTTCAGCCTTTTCTAGTAGTCAGCATACTATTTATAAATATACAACAATACTAAATATGTTTTGACTTTTTTTTTATTCAAGCCACTACCAAAAAACATGGTGTCACGACTGTGTGAGTCCAAAAAGGTGTGTGCTGCAGCTGATATGCAACTCCAGGTATGTTCTTTGCATTCTAGTTTCTACTCTCTGTCCATCACTTACAGAACATACTTTAATTGTTATAATTTTAGTAAATTTTTATTTTAACATAGACACATCATCTAACTACATGCAAATTAGTGAAAACGCATCCCTTTTGATATTAATTTTCATGTTTGTTTTTATGAATATATTCTGTGCTGTCTGCTTAAAGCTGAATGTCTAAACCCGTAGGAAAATATCGTGAAAACCACAGCTTTTGCAAATGGTTGGATTAGCAGAATTCCCAAATGTGGTTCTTAAATTAATGGAATCATTTAAGGAGAACTTGCAGTAGAGGAAGTATTGCCTACCTTTGGATCATTAAAGTGTAGGAGGACTGAGAGAATTGGGCCACCTTAGTAAAATCAAACCAGGTCTTTTATTTACTAGAATGTGATTTGAGCTCCTTGTCTTCTGCAGCTCCACTACGAAAGCGGCAATTTGTTACTGCAAGGCTGTAAGACTTCTCTCTCAGTTTTAGGAGCGGTAATTAAATTCATAAACCTTTATTTTCTGTGGGTAGATGTGATTGGTCAGTCATTCCCAGAAACAAACCATCACTATTGCTTTTCTTCAAAGGAAGTAAAGAAAATTAGGGTTCTATCTAAAATGGGTATTTAGGTTTTTTTCAGTCCTGCAACAGCAGTTCTCAGATGTGAACAGTAGCATTAGCATCCAGCCAAGTTTTTTACAGTGAGAGTTTGGCTGCATTTGGTATGCTATAAGCTTCTGCTGTGTGATTTTTGTGATTTTGTTTTCTTCTTTGTTTTGCCTTAAGCCAGATGTGTATAATTTTTCTTTTTACAGTTGACCTAGTGTTTAGGTGAGATAACTCTGCTAGTACTTTAATAAAGGGTAGACATTATTTTTGAGGTGTGGAAAGAAACAAATTTAAAGATCAGATCTCTGTAATTCTTCACTTTGAAAAGTGCCCAAATGATTGCAACCGTGTCTACAAACATGACTTGTGCTGGTTAATTGCAGTTGATTTAAAAGAAAAACTTAGTTAAATATTTGCAGTTTGCTCTGTGCAGTTATTTATAGTGATTTAAAACTAATCAGACTACTAGAGAGTGGACCTGTAAATGTATACGTGTCAGTTACGCTAATCAAAACCAGACTTAACACTGTTTTCAGTGTATACATATATTTTTCATTGGTTAAACTTAACGGATTTTTGAATTATGCTTTCAGTGCAGCGCTGGCTGTCAGTGGCCAGCGTTGGCTGTGCAGGAGGTGTGAACAAGGAGTGTGCTGCCTGTGCCTATACCTCTGTGACATGAAAATAACTGCACCCTCTCTGCAGGTCTGATTTTGAAGTGCAAACTCCTGGCTCTGAAAGGTTCTCGTATAGAGATAGCTGAGAATCTGGAAAGAATATGGGCAAGAATATAATTAACTCATACAGGAGGTTTTTTAGGGAAAAAACAAACAATTCTGGATTGAAATAAAATTTATACTGAAAATGCTTACTGGTGGAGTCCACCAAGACAGAATAGTTTTCCAATGTACAGACTAGTAACCACCAAAGTGATGATCAAGTGCTTTCACATGCAGCCATTCTTTTCTGGTGTGTCCATAACAGCTATGTATAGATCTGACGGATTTCCTTTTAACTTTTGATATGTATTTGCTATAATCTTGTTGAAGTTTGAGACCAAATTGACACTGTGTGGGTTAAATGGTCTTGGATACCAAGAACACTTCAAGTCACAGATATATTAACAAGTGAAATGGCCTCCCTATCCTGTGGAGGGGGGAATATCATTCTCCAGAAGGAAGTCAAGGGGGAAATACTGCATTGATCCCATGGGGTGGGCTGTGCAATCACCTCTGCTGATGTTGGCCCTCACCTGCTTTTGGGATCTCTGAAGGGTCTGTCCTGGAGTGACTCCAGAGCCCAGGAACTTTAGAACTGGGGAGAGAACACCCACTTCTGGTGGGCTCAAATTCCTGCGGGCACCTAATGATTGACTGGTGCTGGCAACGATGCAGTGATTAAGCAGGCTGCTTGCCCTCAAATTACTCTTGTGTAACTGATGTTCAACCAGTCTCAACCCGTGCCAAATGACCACAATGCCACACTGAATAATATTATTCATTTCCCAATTTCAGCACTATGTTTTTGGAGATTCCAAATGTAATAGCCACAGAAGTATGCACTCATTTCAAAGACACAGCCTGGCAGAGCCATTCTGTTTATTCGTTCAGGAAAAATGCCCCAGAGAAGTTGACTGCATGACAAATATAAAGTTCATACATTTCCTTGTAGAAGTGTGTATTTCTACTCATGCAATTTTAAAAATATAATAATTCATTGAAGAAAACCATATATTTCAATCTGCAGATGCCAGTATATATGTACTGCTAATGTATATACCTGAAGAAACTGTGAACAATGACTCTAATACCTTTCTGTCAGACTTTGCAAGTATATTCTGTATTGACGACTCGATGCTATGTAAGCCGTATTTGACCTTTAAATGAAAGAAAAATGCTTGCAAATTTTCCAGCAGCGGGGAAACTGCCTAAAGGTTCTTTTGCGGTCTGTTCAGAAAATAAGTCTATTGGTATGTGAACATAAGAAATTATGCTATTTTTTCATCATAACTGTAATAGCTCTGCATTTTCTCCCAGCTCATGTAATTAGTTACTCAAAGAGGAAGAACAGGAGAATCCATGCATCTTCTCATAAGGCTTTTGCCATGCAGATTGAGTCCCAGATTCTTTCCGTCAGTAGTGACTTCACCAGAAAGTGCATAACAGTTTGCATATTAATGCTATTAAGCACACAAGGAGGTAGAAAGAACTGGAGTCAAGTGAAACTAGTAAATACTAATGTCAGTGCAAAATAGAGAGACGGTTTGAAAATAGATAATTATTTGATGGCCTTTTTATATTTTTAGGTCTTTTGGGAAATGAGTTTTACTGAAATTAGAATTGACCTAGCTACTGCTTAATATTAAGTGTTAGCATGCTCCTCAGCACTATCACCTAAAATCCTGTGGTCCTAGGATGTGTCTTCTTTTTCCATTTCAAAGGGCTGTGTAAACACACAGAACTGTGGTTTGTAGATGGGAATGCTTATGGCTATAAA
The DNA here is from genome assembly GCA_025774025.1 of Xenus cinereus. Classification (NCBI taxonomy): domain Eukaryota; kingdom Metazoa; phylum Chordata; class Aves; order Charadriiformes; family Scolopacidae; genus Xenus; species Xenus cinereus. The sequence continues at coordinate 190,759,871 of JAOXJK010000001.1, forward strand.
GTTCATCCAAGTTTATTTTCAGGGATGGTGGTTTGGTTTTTTTTTTTTTTAACTCTGCTGTCCAGGTGGCCTGGCTCATAGCTTTCTTCCCATGCTTTACATGTGCCAGGATCGGCAGAAAGCTTGTAGCTGGCTTCAGTGACTCATTTCCCTATTACCACGTTGTTCTTTCAGCAGTCCAGTTCACTGGCCTTCAGCAGACGTTTCCCCACTGCCTAGCTGGGAATTGAGCTTTTGCTCCAGCTCCCTGACCACAAGCTACTTGACTCCAAGTTTTACTTTAGAGAAGGTCCACTGCTGTGCAGTTCACTCCGTCTTGTGAGGAATACTGAAGAGCAACTGGTCCTAAGACAGCTGGGACACTGAAAAAAGAGAATCAAAGCTGGGCTGATGCAGGATGCTAAAGTCAGATGCTGAGGTTCCTCATGTTTGGTTTGGGTTTTTTGGAGAGGAGAGGGACATCAGTGTGAAATGACACCCACAGAGTCGCAAAGGCTGAGGTTGACAGAAGAAAGTGAGTTTTCTAGGACTGTTACATCAGCTAATTTTCAGATCTATTCATGGTACTTACTGTTGGTAATATTCTCAGTCACCCTTGCTACCATAAATGCTGTAGCTTTTGTTAAACTTTGTTAAAAAATGAATGGGGATTCTTCAAACCAGCTCTGAGGATGAAAAGCAAGGAAAGGCTTCACAAGCAAAGGCATTGGCTCTTTGTAAGAGTAAAAAAGTATTGTAGTTTTTACAATCTAGTATAGGTTTTTCTTTAGATTTTTAGTTTTTCATATTATCAATGTAATGATGGAAAATTTAAAATACCTCTGCCAGGGGAGGTTCAGATTGGACATTAGGAAAAATTTTTAGACTGAAAGGGTTATTAAGCATTGGAATGGGCTGCCCAGGGAAGTGGTTGAGGCACCATCCCTGG
>JAOXJK010000001.1:190760898-190776987 GCA_025774025.1 Xenus cinereus
GGCTGCCCAGGGAAGTGGTTGAGGCACCATCCCTGGAGGTATTCAAAAGACAGGTTGACATAGTGCTCAGTGACGTGGTTTAGCGATGCTTTTTTTTATCAGTTATGTTGATGGTTGGACTAGGTGATCTTGAAGGTCCCTTCCAATCTAGACGATTCTATGATTCTAAGTTTGGTTTTAAAAAGTGAAGTACTCATTATTGTTTGCCATTGGTGCAGTGTCTTGATGGCATTGTCCTCTGAACAGACATTTGCTGCCTGCTCTGGGTTTGTAGACGGGCGATGTAGATGCTTTCATCTCTTGTTCAGTGTTGCTGTCAGGGAGACAAAACTTGCAATGTCATTAATAACTGTGCAAGTGTCATTAATGATTGTGCAAGCGTAGGTCTTACTGACCAATTTTCTCCTTTATTAGCTATGCAGTAAGCAGGCAGAAAATTCAGGAGCAGCGCCTGCAAGTCATCACTTCTTCACCCCTCTCCTTATAACCCTCAGTTTATCTTGAAAAAAATCAATTTTCACATTTATCATTTGTCAACAACCACCATCAAAGGATTTATCAAGATTCTGGATGTCAAAGGCAGCTTATCCAAACAGAAGGAATATGGTCCTTTAGAAACAGTCACAATTTTGGTGAAAGTATCTGTTATATACAGCCCCCCAAAAATAAATGCTAAATTCTGATAAATTATTAAAGAGTTCAGAATGGTTTTGTACCCAAATTTCATAATAAAGAATCTTTCCACAGGTTGAGAGGGTTGTGTTACTCAGATTGCATAAAACATCTATCTCCATGGGTGGAGAATGCCTCCAAATGGCCTTATCTCCATAAAATGTCTGTATTTTGTGGTTGTAATTCCTAAAACTGTGTGTTTATCTCATCGGGAAAGCTATTGCAGTGTCCTTGAGAGTGTGACTGGGCTGAATCTCTAGCCAAATTATTGGCTTCAACCCTTGCATAAAAGCTTTTTGAGGCTTCCCACTGTCAATTTTCCTATGAAATTTGCCTACCACAGGATGGCCTGACCTGAACACTTTTGCTTAAATATCTGGATCCACCAAACTTCTCAAAAATATGGGTGGGTGTCCTCCTGCCTTTCCTGCACTTCCACAGAATAAGAAATCTTCATATTAAAAAAAATAAATGCTGCAGGTTTTTTCAGTGAAGGCACACACTCCTTGGCACAGTCTTCCATCCATGCCTTTTTCATGTTTGCAGTTAAAGTGTCAGATCCTCTGCTTTGCCATCTTTGCTTGAAAAGTCTTTTTATTGGTGCTGCTTTCTTCATCTTCAGACACCTCAGTAATTTAGCTGTGTCTTCTGATGTAGTTCACACGCTTCTGCACAAAAATTGCCTGTGGCAAAGTACCCTCCTGCTGCAGTGTGATCCCAGGCTAAGCTTGCATTGCAGCAGTTTATTGCTCTGATTGTGAGAGCTAAAAAAAAGGAAGCATTTGCCTTAGTACTGCACTATTTGAGTGCTCTGGCAGAAACTCAGGGGCATCAGTGGCTCCGTCTGCAGCTTCTTTAGTTCACTGCCTGGGCTGTAACTTGCCCCTGCAGGTGTGATGTGTTCTCATGGCTGCACGCACATGTCTTGGAATAGCTTATTTTGCTGTGTCCACTCAAATAACTTTAAGTCTTTTTATTAAATCTGTTTTAAAATATTCTTTTTGAAAAGGAGAGTAGCTGGAGGGCTTTAGAGACAGGTCTTAATTTTATTTAAAAATGCAGGTGATTTAGTAGTGCCAGTGTTCTCAGTGACCTAAACATGGATTTATGATAGGTCATGATGGTAGTCGTTGGTGTATTCCAAAAACCTGTTTCTCTCTTTGTATGTTATACTAAAAATAGAGGACTTAGTAAAATCCTATATATTTAAACTCTTTTCTCTCCCTGTTCTTTCTCTCCCGTTCTTTTCCACTTGTCTATTTTGGTTGTCAAATGCCAATACCATGTACCAAAGACAAACATATATTTTATCTCTTCAGGTATTTTATGCTGCCTTGGACCAAATCTACCATGGGAAACATCCTCTAAAAAAGTCAACCACAGAAATTTTAAAGGAAATGCAGGAGAAATTCTATGGATTGCCATATGTACCTAATACAGTGAGTAGAAACATACTGATTATATAAGCTACGCCATTTCTTTGATAGCATATTAATAACCCTACATCTCCCTGCCCATTGCCACGCACACTGACATGCTTATTGTTGTATATTTATGTTGAAAGAGTCTTTTTCTTTCAGCCACTTCATCCAGAGAGTAAGTTACTGGAAATATTCAGCTAAAAATCAAATTTTAATTAATGTACCCATTTTTGTACAGGTGTAGTCTTGTTATGCTGAACTTGATTACTTTTTATTTTATTCTTAAGGAAGGCACTGGAAACAATATATTGGAAAGAGGGCTTATTCTAGTGTTGCGATGGACTGTTGGTAAAAGGCAACAAACCACTGTGCTGCGTGTTGGTGTTTGTATACTGTCAGTGTCAGCGTCTGAGAGCAAGTCATTGTGAAGCATGACTTGGAAGTGAGTTTTTTGTCACTGTACTGCTGTGACCTTTGGCACATCGCTTATTTATCCTTCATGTGGTATTTGAATGTGTTAAAGCCTCGAGTTCTACTGAGCTACGTAATTTTGATCTTCATCATGACTAATTGTACATTTGTTTTGTGCTTCACGTGACATCCAAAGGTGCAGTTTTTATAGATGGTAGTCGTGGGATTTCCAGGGCTGTCTGGAGCTGTTCCCAGCCGGAGCATGGCCCAAATCGCTGTTTGACACTTTGCTCAGAATACCCAGATCCTTTCTCTGCTTTCTGCTTCTCAGGAAATATACTTTTCTCCTTAGCAAAAATGTAATTTCCCTTCTCTGAGAAGTATCTTGGCAGATCCATGTGCCAGCCCCTTCCTCAACGAAGCTGTGCCGCCTCTGCTGGCCTGGCAAAGCCAGAAAGGTGGAAGCAAGATGTCTTCAGAGCATGATGTCTGACTTCTCAGCATTTTTATAACTGTTGTTTTACACCGTTTCTCAGCAGGTGTTAGTTATCCAGTGAACGGAACAGTTTCCTGCTTTGAAAGATAGCCTGCATTTTTTGTTCTATGTGAAATATTTTTCATTTAGTTGTTACCTTCGAAAGAGTGTAACATCTTGTAATGTGAAGAGGGACAGCAAGTTTTGGCCTGGAACTTCATCCCAGCAAAACGTACTGTGAGCTTTTGAATTATCAGAAAGTCTATGTTCTTTATATTTATTGAAAGTAGAATTAGCATGTCTAGTCAACAACTGCAGTAAAATTTAAATTTCAGTAAAACTTAGTGAAAAATTACATTAGAAGAACACTAGCACTCTGTAGAGTAATTGATGTTTGTAGTTTGGCTTGCTGTCCTTTGCTATTCTTTCTTCTGAACTTAAGATATGTTTTTAGTTTAATTTGTTGTTCAGATAAAAAGTTAAATGTCTTGGAAGTAAAAGGTTAGGGTTTTTTTAAGCGATGAGAGTATATTCCTTCCTTTCATTTAATTTCAGAGCTAGACATTGAAATATAGTAACAGAGATCAGCTTTTATTTTCATCTGTCATTTGGCTGGCAGAGAAAACAAAGTATATTGATAATTTAAATTTTACCTTCTCGCTATAGGTTTAGATTTAACTATGCATTGCTAAGTTAGGTTTGTATATCTTAAGTTAGGGGTGCTGGGTAAAAGTCGTTCTTCCTTAGTGAACATCTTAACCGCATAATGTTACTTTCTTTAGTAGCATTGTCTGTTAGGGCTGCACAAGCACCCATTATTATCTGCTCCTGATAAACCTTAATTCCCTCTTATTGCTCTTGACAGGCAAGTAAACTTAGTAAATATCCTCTGAAAGTACTTGGGCGTCAATCTCATTGTGCAGACTCATTTTTCTGAAGCAGAGCCACAACATGTATCTTCAGCAGATGAATTCCTGTCTTTCTGAGGCACAGCTCAGATAACGGGACAATTTGTACGCATCTTTTTGTTATAGTACTTTCGAAACGAGGAACGTAAACTACCCCTAATAAATAAATGCTGCTGTACGTATGTGGTGATAACTTTTTTAAGGTAAACTAAAGCGTTATCCTCAGCAAATACACGACAACAGTAGGAGGGGTGGGAAGAAAATCCTGTTGAAGTCTGTATTTGCCATTCAGATAGGTTTTACAGACGCTGGGACAGCTGGCACTGCGTGCAGTAGTATTTACATTGGCTGAGTTGACACAGGCGGTCACAGAAGGTAGTGCCACACGCAAGGCAGAAAGGAAGGATGGAGCAGAAACGGTAGACAGACGGAAGCACAGAGAAACAGCAGTCCACAAGACTTGGTTTTCCTGAAGAATGTGGGTCTCAGTTTCTGGCTGGCCATTGCTTATCTGTTCAAAAGTACACAGGGTTTGCTGCTGGCTCCTGGAGGATGAAATTCCACTGGGATTTCTTTGCTCTATTACTGAATCCAGAAGCTGACGACTGCCAGGCAGGGGGCAAGGAAATGTATCTGCCTGTTTTTGTAGTGTCTGGAGGTTTTGTTGCCAGAGGAGATCTGTGTTTACTGTGTTTGGAAAGTGAATAGAAATTTTGCACAGACTGGATTCTTGAGTCCTTGTGATGCCTTTAAAAAGCAGTAAGTCTTTCTTTTGACTGTTCTAAGAAAGCAAGATAAACCAAATAATAATGACCACACATTTTCCTGCCATTTCTTTCTGAATGTACTTGGTGTCAAAATCTGTGCGCTGTGGAGAATTCAGTACTCTGCTTTTGTTCCAAACTTTCCTTAAATCATAGCTTATTTCTCATGTCTTGTAAAGCCAATTTCGATTTACTGTGACCTGCCTCGCAATTGTCTGCTTTTAGAGTATCTCTCCTGGTCTCTTCCACCTTTGTCTGCAGGATGCCCAGAGAGACTTTGTAAAAAAGTATCCGGTGGCCCTTTGATCCACCTGAGATGTGATCAAAGTTCCTCCCCATGATCTGTTGCTTAGTCCCCTGCCTGTCCCCCAAGTTCAGACTTGAAAACTACTTTCCTTTCAGACAGTCATCAAAACTTAATGATACCCCATTGTCAGTCCTGCGCCAAGCATAATAATTCCTATCTCCTGCTGCGGGTTTCAGTTCAATATGGAAACAAAAAATGAGACGCAGGGTAAACGGGCTCTGCATTGATAGTGGAGATTGTGCCTCCTGCAGTTACAGGAAAGAGTGCCCAATAATTAAGTGGTTTTACAATAAGCACCAGCTGCCCAAATCATCATACCTGAATTTTCTTTGTGAAAAATTGAATTAGTTTGAATTATTGATTCTTATTTTAAAAATTTTTTATGGACTTACATATAAATTATCTGTCCATCATAGTAACCTTCCTTCATTCCAATCGGAGAGTTTGGTGGGAGATGCTGGTTTGACTTGTGACTGTGAGGAAAAATGGTTTTGAAGAGCGAGGCACAGTGAATCTGGGTTCTTTTTCAGACTGATGCCAAATACTCCATTTTGCATTTTTAAAATTACGTGGCCTTCCAGTAAAGTTTTCTTCCAGAAACAGAAGAATTTCTTGCATGGTACTTGAATACAAAGTGCAATGTTGGAATTAACCCACACGCATCATTATAATTACATTTGATAGGAGGGAACATGTTGCTATTTAGGGAGCCTTTTGATATTTTTTGGAATACTAAATAATTTGCTATATACCTTTTGCTCTAGCATGTTACGTACACATTAGTTCAGAAGGACCACTTCTACTGGTGGCCTAAAATTTACATAGGTAACAGGTTTAATTATGCTTATATACTTTTTGTCCAGAGTGCAGGTTTCTTTGGCAGTATGAGAACTTCTTAATGGCCTATGGTTGCTAGTGATCGGAGAGACCAAAACACCTGTGAGACCAAAATATATTAGCCAGCCAAGTTTGCCAACAGAAAACAAGGGAGGTATTGTTATAGATACCCTAGAGCGAAGAACTGTATGAAAAAAGGTGTATCACCAATGTGGTTGTTAGTCTTTCTTCTTCCTGCAGCTGGGGGAACTCTGCCCAGACAGGGATCCTGACCTTGGAAGGCTCCATCTACGTCCTTGTTTTAACTTGCTGTGATTGTCTCTGTCACGTTCCTTACAAAGGAAATCAATGGATGAGATGCAGCCTAACATTTGGAGTGCTTGCCATGGGTGCTGAGAACACAGGGATTTCATTAACAGGATACTTGACGGTTGGTCAGCTGAAGGGGACATGGTGTCACTAGACAGAGAGAACTAGCTTCTCTGCAGAGAAGAAAAAGTTTCTGTATCACACATTGATAGCATTTGCCCAAGTCCACTTTTTATTTTCTTGAAGAACACCTGAGAGCAAAAGAGCAGCTTTATGCCTATTTTGCCTTCTTAGAAGCCTTTTTGTAGGAGTTTGAATGTGACCTCACCTTGTGCTTAGTTATGTTGAGATAATGTAATTTTAGAAGTTCTGTATCAGTCTTTTACTGATCATGATCGCCTTCAGTAGCGGAGCCACAGTGAAGAGGAAAGTATTGTTTTTAACAGGCCTATTCCTGAGGCTACTGAGGGCTGATCAGCAGTTTAAGTGAAGTATCTTGTTATTGAATCTGCCATCTGTGTCATTGTGGCATCTGTTGTCTTAGAATTTCTTGTTAGGTCTTTGGAGTGACTAATGATGTGTAGTTATAACTGCGGTCCTGCATAACATTTCATCTGAATATCAGCAGCACCATATAAAGAGAATAAATAGTCAGGCTGGGCATGCAATGAGGCAGCTGTCTTAAAATAAATAAGGGATAATGCTTAACCTCTGAAGGTAAAAGTGGAGTTTTTTGAGTTCTGAAAACTTGAGACTCAAGTGGTGAACATGAATCTTGAAATTATTGGTAAGGAGGACTAAGTAGTGCCTGCCTATTGAATTTTAAATTGTGATTTCCCTTCATACTTAATCTAAAATCTTCCAAACTTGTCATAGATTTATTAAGTTAAACTAATGTAATCTTAGAGCCTAAGCAGAACTGAAAGCTAGATTAAAGGAAATAAAAAAAGAACAGCTAAGTATGATGATTCAAAAGACACTATGTATTTATCAAAGAGACAGAACCACAGACACAAACTGTCCTATTGCAAAGAAGATTTGGGAATAAGGAACCAAGCCATTTAAAGACCTTTACTAAGTTAATAAAAAGTAGAGATCTGGAGTATATGGCTGGAGATAATTACTAAAAGAATACTAAAGCAATTCAGAAGAAAGAAGGCTAAAAATGCTGAGCTGGAAAATGCAAGTAGTGAAAATAAAATTCCCTAGCTGCTGAAGAAATAAGAGGAGAGCATAGATTCAGTGCAGGGGAGATGAACAACAGATGTCACAGAAAGCAGAAATATTCCATGTCTCTGCCTTGTTTTTTAAAAAATAAGTAAATTTTGTTTAGGTAAGTACTACATACCATTTTTAAGAGTGATGGAAACACAACTGAGATTAAGTAATGAAAACTTAGAAAATAATTAGATTAGATGTAGTCAGGTTCTCAGAATATTTAAGTTTGTCAAAGTAGTCACTGACCTGGGGGAATTATCACTCAGGAACTCATGAAAAAGTGGTAGTGCTGTTATGCTAGCTACTGTTATGAAGAGAGGAGAACCTGGGAACTGTAGACTAATCATTCAGACTTCGTCACTCAACAAGTAGTAGAACCGATTATTAAGCATCTCATAAGTACCTTGAGAACAATCAAGTGAGCAAAATAACTATGGTGTTGTTAAGAACCATGTGAGATGGCAAAAATCCACTTTTCTTCTTAAGAAATTGATTGATCTTGGGAACAAGAAGGAGGTGATAGTATAGTGGAGATAGTATAACTCTAGACTTAGCAAGCTTTCTGACACCTGCAAGTCGTAGTTCTACAAGCAAACTGTGGAGTTACGGCTGAGGCAACATGTAGAAAAACATGCTGAAAGAGCAGGTGAAAGCTTAGTTTCAAGATGGGCCACTTTAAGTGGAAGTCGCCAGGGTCTGTCCAGGAATGACTGCGGTTCTGTGTTTTTGTTAATGATTTGGATGAGAATTTGTGTTTAATATTTCTGGATGATCATTCGGTTGCCAAAGTTTGCAGAAATCATGAAAAGTAGAATTTGAAAGGTCCAGATTTGGATCCAAAGTAGTTTGCGTTAGGAAAGCAATTAAATTCATAAGTATATAAAGAACAATAAATGCCAAAAGAGCATTCATGGGATGCTGTTAAAGAAAATCATACCTGTTTTTTAAAAGACATTCTGGTATTTGGTGTTGGGGACTTAGCAGTGGGTAGTGTTGTGTCCTGTGGTAGGTATATTAAAAAGATGTAGAAAAACTGGAAGAAATACAGAAAAGTGATTTTGGAAAGATAATATGTTTGGAAACATGACCTTTGAGGAGAGTTGAGGAAATTGAGTTTATTTGGCTAGCAAAGAGAAAATTATATGGGTACACATGAGTATGTATGTTCTGGTATTGAAAGCCTTTATGAAAAATATACAATTGGAATTGAAACTGTGATCATTTATTTCTTACAAGTGAGCAGATAGTAGGAGGGAAAAAGTGGTTTAATTTACAACAAATGTGATTATGGTTGGTACCTAATCTTTGAAACACTTGTCAATCTTCTCCCTTGTTTGAAGGGGGAAGCAGACACCCAGTAGGTCTAGGATCTCCCTTAAAAGGACTTTTAAAGAAACTGCTGTTGTAGATCAGAGGGACATACATTTCATAGTAAAAGCAGAGAGTCTTCATAGAAGATTGCTTTTCCACTTTTTCTTCAGTTACTTGAAGAGGCACTGATGTTGCTCATATTCCACTTTTTGGAGTGTTTTGAAGAGAGATGAAGTCATATGTCATTACTCAACCTCTTGAAGTTTGTGTAACCCCTTCAAAGTAATTTTTTACCTTGCCATGTTGGAAACCAAAGTTGTTTACACAAAGTGCAAATGCCTGGATTAGTTTTCATATGAGCCTTCTTAAAAGTATACTATAAAATCAAGTTGAAGAGTCTGGGTCTGAGAAAAGATTAATAAAGGAGTGCACAGTGAACTCTGGGGAAGTGATAGTTCTATAAATAATTAATAGCTAAAAGCCATTTCAAAAAGATTGGTGCCCTGCTGAGGTCAGTATTAAAGTAGACGCTGGGACTTTCAAAAGCTCTTAAAGTCACCCTTCAAGGTTTGTTTAGGTTTCTGTCTTTCTGGGGTTGAGTTCACTTTATGATAAAGAAAACGCTGATAGCAAATATTGTGAAGATTTGTTTTCTGGTGGTAATATGACACTATTCACTGGGCAACTATCTACAGCAGCAGAGTGTTTACAGATATCGTGAGATATGAAGCACTTTTAAGGAAATTCTTTTTGCAAGTGTTAGCCCCATGAAACTCAAACATACTTTAGCGATAGTATTTACATGTAGGAGAGCATTTTAAGAAACAGTGCAGGAAGTAGCAGCATACATGTCTTGGTAACATTTTGAAATATCTATGTGCTTTAGATTAATCTTATGTACATATATATATAAAAAAATACATACTGCTTTGTTTTGTTTTATATAGTTCTATTCTCACATCTCACATTTCCTTTTTTTTTTCCAGAATTGCAGTACTGGAGCTATATCTGATAGTGATAGATATAACTGAATGTATCATTGCCATAAATACAGGCTAGAGGGCCTGAAATGGAATGCTTTTCAAATGTAGTGGGAGATTGTCCTTTCTGTGAAAAGTTTGCGGTTAAAACAGAAAAGAATGAGAGAGGGGAACTATCATCACCCTCGCCTAACAGGAGGTGGCATTTAGACTTAGGGGAGGGGGGAAGGGGGAGTATTTTCTTCAAGTTCATATTGCAGTTGTGGCGGATTCAGGATTAGAATCGTGATCCCCTAAATCTCTGTCTGCAATGGCTCTGGCAAAAGATAGTAAATGAGCATTACTGTGAAATAGTATCTATTTCATCTTCCAGTATAGACACGGATAAGTTATATGATTAAGATGTACTGGCAAATGTATTTTGCAGTTAAATTGCTTAAAATATTTCTTGTTTTTCATAAGAGATTACCTTAAGCAGCATTCATGATGTTAGTTTTAAAATAATAGGCCAATACTTTGGTTTAATTGACAAAGTAGAATAAAACCCTTGGGCTTCAATGTGAGTCTGCGCCCAAAGGAAACCATGATGATCTGATTCTAGTTATCTTGGGCTTATAGATCTTTAAAACTTAGGCAGTCATAAATTATTAATTGGTAATAGAATGGGGGGGTGTTGTATTTGTATGTGTGTAGAATTATGTGTTACAACATGAAGGACTCGTTTGGAAATTGTCTGACTGCATGTTTTTTTTATATTTTACTTTGAAGACTAGTTATAATGTTTACAGGGAACATTGTCTCTCAAGTTGTCTAAATAAAGTCAGTCAAAGGACAGAATGTAAAATCAATTTTCATATCTCTTTGTCTTTTAATCCAAGTTTTAAGGATTGTGGAACAATGTAGATTGCAGATCATACACACAGCTTTTTGTTATCCCATGGCCCCCTTCCTCCAGGCCCTTTGTGGGGAGGAGAGAAAGTGAAGAGTAAATAGTTTTAAATGATTTTGCTATAAGCAGCTCAAATGCATTAATAGTTTATAAATAAAAATGAAATATTTTTCTTTAATCTAAGTAATTCAAAGACCATATGGTACATATCTAGAATCACCTAAGTGGTTAATTGCATGTTAAATTCCTTTCCTCTTCCCTACTGTAAACAACTGCAAAAATATTTACATTCCCTGCCTTGCTAGATTTATTTATCATTTTATAATAAAAACACAGAAGTGTTATAAATTGAAATTGTAATCTCTTGCTTGACTCGCTTTCTAAAATGTCACTGATGTCTCTGAGTTGGTTTACTTTGTGCACTCTCCCACTCCTAACACAGAAATGCACGACACTGAGAAACTGAAAAGTATTGATGTTAAGCAAGTTAGGGGTACAGCACAAGATGTGGTTTCTTGAAATTAGCTTTCTGCCATTCTAAACAAGATTAGAAACTGCAGCAAAGGAAGTGGTTTTAAAGCTCTTTATTGGATTTTTTTTTTAATTATTGTGAAACTCCAGAATGATGATGATGTAATTCTATAAAACTTAGAGGGACTCAGGCCAAAAATACAGAAAGTAAATTGACTGAGCAAGCCAGTGCATACCTATGGAGAGAGTTGTTTCTGCCAGTCAGTGAGTGCTCTGGCTTTTCCCCAGAGGTAGCTACTGGCACAGTTTGCAAACTCTGCACTCCAGAACTCATTAAACTCTTTCTTCAAGTGAGAATGAATTGAGGACATCTTCAAAGCATGCTGTAAACTTATGCAAGAAACTAATACAATAAGGAGAAGAAATTCTGTGATTTGTTTCAGAACAAGAATGAATTCTTCTGCAAAGCTGCAAAGCATATGTGAAAATCCTTTTCTTGTTTCATAAAATAAATGAGCAGTTTAAACAGAGAAGTGGGAGAATAAATTCTGTTGTGTGACAGGTTGGTCTCCCCAAAATAAGTGCACCCAGTGGCAGAGCTTGAGCTTTGGAGCCTGGCAGCCACAGCTTCTGCCAGCAGTGCTGGGCTGCTCGCTCCCATTACTGTCCAGGGGCAGGGACTTGAGGAGCCTTACCAGGGAGCTTCTCAGCTTGTCTAACTGCAGGCTCAGTTCTTTAGGGAAAGGGCGCGTAGAAGATGAAGGGCATCTGATTCAAGTTGATGAGCTTACTAATTCTGGGAGTCGCTGTAATGAATGAATGAGAGTGAAATTTTCTGTCCGTGATGACTGGGTGTTGTTGCAGTTCTGTGCTGTGGAATCTCTTCCTTGAATTTTGAGAAAAGTGATCTTGAACGTCCATCTGGGGCAGAATATTGGTGTGAAGAGCATGAAAATGCAAAGTGGAATCAAAGGAAAAAAGTAAGACCAGATCTCCCAGTTGTCAGATAATAGTTTTTTTCTTTTGCTAAAACCATTTTTCCCTTCTGGTATTTTAAAATGATGCCAGTGCAGCTAGTACATCAGAACAGGAAACTTGCTAAGCTGCATGTGGAGCATCCCTCTGGTCTGCACCCCTCAGTAAATTTACCGTTTTTCTGTGCTGAAATGTGGTCTCATAGTTCTTGACCTGTAACCTGCAGCTTTTTACATTCCACCTCCAGCTCCTGCTGTACAAGCGGCTGACACAGTGCCAAGAAAAAAATTGCCTGTGCTAACTTACAGTGTGCTCGTTTGCTTGCCAGAGCAGTGTTGTCCTCAAGTTCCACTGGCCCTGATAAACCTTGGTCTCAGCAGAGGGAAATAGCTGGTACTGATTTCCATGCTACTTGCTGTTCTCTTCTGGCTCCTGAGTTATCAGAGCCTGGAGCTTCTTGATGACTCTCAGGAGTTTTCCAGCCGTGCTGACAGCTAAATTCAAGGGCATTAGGAGCAATAATACCAAACTAGTGCCAGACCCAGAGGTTCTCCACCCAGTAGCCCTTGAAGGAGATAAATTGGCTGCTCCTCTATTGGGTTTCCTGCCAGAATAAGAATTTAATTAAGAAGGGGGAGGGCACCAAATATCATCTCCATCAAATATTGTTCCTTGTGGAAACTATTCAACAACTTGCTCATTGGTGTAATTACTGTAGCGCACTTTTTGTAATTAGAAGACTTAAATGACGAAAATACTTTTCTTAATTTAGTGTTGGGTCTTTTCAGGTTCTCACTTGTGTTTTTTTTGTCTTAAGATTCAAAGCAAATTTGACTTAAATATACTTTGAAGTAACTAGAGTCACGGGAGAAACTGTTGGAAGAGCATTTTGGAAAGTCCGAGCACTGGTCAAGAATTTCTGTAGGGTTGTTTTTTTTTTTTTCTTTCAAGAAGATGTACTAGAATTTTGTGACACTGATTCCATGTAATTAGTGGAGCTCCATGAAACAGTGATTACCCACACTCAAACGAAAGCTAGGTTAGTATACACTAAGCTATGTGTAGGGTTTTTTTCAGCTTTGTCTTTTTAGAATCACATCTAAATTTTTATAGCAGATTATTTTTGTGATAATTTTATCAGTTCTGAATTTATAATTCAAATGATTGAATCCTAAATTAGTTTATATAGTCTTCAAAACAGTTTAGTTTAACTGATCCTACCATATTGTTAAAGTTAATGAAGTGGCTTAACTTTTAAATAGAAGATAGAAGATAGAAGTTGTAGTAAATTGTTCCAATTTCTCCTAGTGCAGAGTAGTTCTATCCTCTCCAAAGATAACAGGATAAATACTTCTGTCCTCTGACTACAAAGGAAGCCCATGTGACTAGTTTGGGCAAGATGCCTAGATTAAGGTAGCTAAAGTAAAATGAACTGAATCTAACCCTAAGAATGTCTCTTGCAAAGACTTTTAAAAAAATTCCTGATAAGGTGGAAGAATGCGAAAGTTTCAATGAGGTTTTTTTTGTTTTTTACAAGATGGGATGGAAAGGCATCGCACATGGAATTTTGGAAATATTTCAGACATGGTGATGAGAGAAGATGGATAATGTTGGTGGGAAAAAAGGCCCCTTTAATAGCTGCAGTGGATCAGCCATACACCTTTATTTCAGTCTGTTGTGCTGGATAAAAAGCAGGCATGAACATGACCTGTGGATGGTATATTATCATAACCCATGGGCTATGCTGTAAAATGCACTGTTTTATAAACTCCTGGAATGGGTTCATGGAACTTTTTGAAGTAGGAGATTACTCAGAGTCTTCATTAACTTTCTAGCTGCTTACCAAAGATATAACATTGAATAAGGACAGTGCCTTGGTTCTACATGTCTAGCCTTTACCTTTTCCAAAAGGGAAATTGATATGTCTTTTTTTATTTCTTAAAAATGGAGAAATCATTCAACATTGGAAATAACACAAGAAATTAAGTCATTTTGCATTTATAGCTAATTTTATTAAAATGGAATTTTATGTAAAAAGGCGAGCAATTTAGTTTTACATACTTTTACAGTGGTGTGTTTATTTTTCATTGATCATAGGACTTTTAAAAGGAGTATCAGCCTATATCTAATCTTGGGCTTTTTGAACCTTTTTATTGTGTGGGTCATAATCACATCTGTATAATGTAGGAAGATTTTTTAAATACAGGCAGGTAGCTCCTTGTGAATTTGGGTAGAGGATATGTCTTAATGTTTAAATATTTGTTTACAGGGAGCAAAGTCCAGTTTTGGAAAGTTAATTACTAGAACAGCATAGAATCAGAAAATGTGCTTGAGTAATGTAATAGGTAATGGGTAATGGTGAAATATTGAAGATTGGGAGTTCCTGATCAGAAACTTTGGGTGAGGACTGAGAACAAAGTAGTAACAGGGAATGATGACATGTTAGAGTTATTATTACTTTAGAGTGGGGGAAATCTGTACTGGTAAAAAAATTAAATAAATAAATTTAATACAAGCTTCAAACTTCCTTAGAGAATAATGGTGTTTATAGTCAGATTTCCTTGAACTGCTGTTTGCAATATGAAACCAATCTTAGTTGCAGTATGCCTTTGAGGATAGTAGTCATCTTACATAACTTGAGCTATCTAAAGGTATGTTCCTTATGTATCCCAATGAATCTATACCTTATCTGTCTCAGGAGGGATTGACTCATCCTCTATTTTTGTTTCCTTTTTTGGATACTGTCCTGTTGCTAATGGGTCTTTGAATTTTCAACTTCCCATTAGAGAGCCTCCCCTAATGCAGCGAGAGAGATGAGCAGTGCCTTTCCTTGGTCTCTCTCTGTCCTTTCCTTTTCTCTTTTGAAAGGAAGCAAAGTAAAGTTTCTTAATTAAGTATATTAGGAAAGACGAGGTCAAACAAAATGTCTTATATTTGAACAGCGGGTGCTGAGGCCTGTTTTAGGTGCAGACTCTGAATCAAGCTTTTGGTCTTGGACATGTTGCTGAGAAGATGTTATTTTCTCCTTGCTTACTTGGGATAGAGAGTTTCAAAAAATTTGATGAATGGAATAGTTGATCATCCTGGAAGTGCAGACAAGCTTTTTTAGGTGCAGACCATTAAATGTAAGAGCATTTGATGTGAACGATGTAATCTGAGCCGTTGAGGAAGGCATACTGTCCTAGTTACAGCTTATATGATGCATTTAAATAATTCCTTTCTGATGGGAGAGGTGGAAATATTCTTCCTTGTGTCAAGCTCATAGAAATTAATTTTGTTTGTAGCAGAAAAAGCAACTCAGATTTTTCACTGAAATGATCTATTTGGAAATTATTTAAATTTCTGAGTATGTGAAACCAATTAATCAGTAAAGCTTTTCACATTCCTGAGAGAGTTGTACTTCCAACTTGAAACTTTTTTTTCTAACTTTGAAAACTTACAACACAAGAAAATAAAAACTGACATGTTTTTCTGCTCAGTCTAGTAAAAACGTAGGCTCTCTGATCTGTTTCAAAATGTGCTTTTAGTTTAGTGTTTATGGTTATAATTAAGGGACTAGTTAGAAAAACTGTAGCTGTAGTGTATAAACACAGCAACCATAATAATTTTCAGAGCAAACTGGAGAATCTGTATCCAAGCTGAATGTTTTTACATACTTGCATTGCAATGAGATACGGTACAGTTGGTGTTTACTTTAAAGAAAAGAAAAAAAAAAGTTAATCATTCTTAAGAATTTCCATCATGCATTAAGGGCCACAGGAAAATTGAAGACTGGAGACATTTTTTTCATCTCCTCCAACTTTGTTGCTCCTACTTTACACTAGTCGTGTAAGCTACCAGTAGAGGTTAATTGCTCACCCATCGCAAATTCCATCTTGGTTGGACACCTGTCTTAGGGTGGAGATAACCTTCTTGTTAAAAGTGGCTTTTGAACGACTGAATTGCAGCTAACTTTGAGAACTTTTATTTGTAGGCGTTGCTCAGAAAACGGAGCTAACAACTTTGTTTCTCATCAGCTGTTCACAGTGATCTAGATTATAGGCCACTGCCTGCTACCTTTGTTAAAGTAAAAAGACTGATTAAAAGCCAAATTATTTTTCTGCCCTCTTAGTTGGCCTTTTTTTTTTTAACTTACACATAC
>JAOXJK010000001.1:190793597-190804050 GCA_025774025.1 Xenus cinereus
GAAGTGTTCAAGGCCAGGCTGGATGGGGCTTTGAGCAACCTGCTCTGGTGGGAGGTGTCCCTGCCCATGGCAGGGGGCTTGGAATGATGATCTTAGATGATCTTTAAGGTCCCTTCCAACTCAAACCATTCTATGATTCTATGTTTTGGGGACTATGGGTTTACAGGCATTTTGATGATTCCATTGCAGAGAACAATTGCTACTGAAATATATTGACAACGTTGCTGCATAGGCACGGCCTGAATCTGGTCCCTGTGTGTTTGTTCACATGGAGTTTCCTTTTAATGATGAGTGGTCGAGTGCTGGGGAACTGTTTAAAGCATAGGGGGGCAGGTTTTAGTGGCCACAAAATCATTCAGAAGAAATGTTTTCCCAGGATAGGCTGGAGCAGCTTAAGGTTGCACATTATATAGTGGGTGATGAACAAAGGAAATATTATCAGTGGGGTTTTGTTTTTCTCTTGAAATAAATTAAGAAATGGTATTTGAGTGCCTATTAAAAAAAAAGAAAAAAGAATTTTTCTCTAGAAACAGCCTTGTCTTTTAGAGGTCCTCTGTAGGTTGTTGCAAAAGGTATCCTAAGTGTCCTGTTCAGTGGGAGTGCAGTGAAAAAAGCAAGAGAGGAAGAGAACCAAGGCTGAAATATGAGAGCAAATAGCTGGGAGAGAAACACATGAAGAATAAAGATAAAAAAGCTCAACCCGAATAATTGGATGTTTGGGAATGGATAAATAAAAGTGAGAGCTGATTGGATGATTGACCCCTGGTTTTTAGCAGAATTTGTGATACCAGGTATTGTTTGATATTTTCCCCTGTTTTTTCACTTTGTTTTTGGACAGTGGGAATTTGTCTTGTATGAATAGCACTGGGTTTAGAAATGTTTAGATATGAAATGTTTTGATTAAACAATAGCAGGCATATATTCAGACATGGACCGCAGCAAGGCTTCCGTGTTGTGCGGCGGAATCGCCACATTCGGTGTCTGCAGTTGGTCCCTACAAGGAAAGAATAAATGGTTTCGCTTAACAAACCAGGTGGGTATTTTGCTGTAAGTAAAGTAATTTCAAAAAAAAACCAAATCCACAGCTAAAAAATGAAACAAATGGAAATTCAGGTGTGAGTAAAAATATTGTGAAGATGGGAAGGTCTCAATAATACCGTAGCTCATGAATATAAATTTAACAACCCCTTATAGAGTATTTAATGGAAGTACATTTTAAAGGGAAATCAAGGGTGTTGTTAAGGGAGCCTGGTGGTGTTTGTTGCCTGTTTTTTGTACTAAAGCAAGCTACCAATAATGTGTATCTGGAGTTGGCACATTTGAAAGAGTTATTGTGACAAAAAAGAACTTAGCTAAAGGAAGTCCTGATGCTGACACGGCCCTGGGAGCACTACAGTAAAGAAAATAAAGCATCACAATTGGCGGAATAAGCAGAATATTTAAAATTAAGATATTTCCCCATGATTTTAATTTGAAAGAAATTCAAGTGATGTTGGTTCATCAAAATTTAATTTATCAAAATATTTGTGGTAACCACAACATTTTTACGCTGCTATTACTTCCTTAATTCACTGGCTCATTTGATCCTTCTGTAAACAACGGTCTTTTCAAGTTTTTATCAGAGTGAGTGGCATCAAACAACATCTCCCTAATACTGAAACCAGATATAGACAAAGGAAGAAAATCTTGTCTTTTGCCAGAGCACAGTGGACTGTAGCGTGTTGTCACATATTCATAGCTCTTGGGACATTTGACAAAGGTGGGAGCTGGTAGAAAAATAAATAGAACGACAGCTTCAGGGTTTTTTTGTGAAGAAACTCCATTGACTGCACTAATTTTTGTTTTATGAAATAACCTTTGAGGATTGAACAGTAGACGTGATTAAGCCCCTTGGGAGCATATTATATCACCACTATGATGCTTACTACAGAAAGGGAAATATTATTTTAAATTTTTTTTTCTCTTTTTTTTGGTAGTTTCTAAAAATGCTTCCAGCTGTTCAAATGTCTGATGCTTTTTCCTTTCTTTTTTTTTTTTCTTTTTGAGAGACTTTATTTTCCAGAAAATATGTGTTCTTTCAGTAATGTGAGACCTCTCTTGTGACCAGCAGTGTAACTCTTTGTAAATGTAAAAACCACTGTAATCCTTTTCCAGCATTCCATATTTTCCCACTGGGGCTGCTGAACGGGCTGTCCAAAAGTTGGTTTTATAATACTGTAACTCAGTGTCATGCTTTCAGTCTGAAATTGTAGTGTGTTTTGGATTTTAGCTGCTGTAGAAAATAAATAGTGAACATCTTCAGAAGAAATTATACCCTTATGCAACCCTGGAATAATAACACGTAATTAAGACATATCAGAAAAACACACATGGATTGCATTTGATAGTCTGAGGTGTCAGCTCGGCTTTTTTTCATGTTGTGATTGTTTTTCTGATTCACTTAAGGCAGACTGAAATATGGCTTATTAATATGGCTTTCTGGTGACATAAATGCAACTGGTGCTGCGTGGAGTTCTCTGAACGCCTTACAGACAGAGATAGGAGGAGCAGAGGGCAGCAGTTAAGTGAAGAAGGCAGGGGAGAGAAGGGAAATAGGGCAAGGAAGAATTGGATACAGATTGGAAACCAGGCATGAAAAGGGCTCGATACAGAAGCACCATGACCTTTGAGTTAGAAACTTGGCGGGGGGGCAGTAAGTCTAAAATGGAAATTACAGCACTGTCAGTAACAGAGAAGGCAGAGGTGTTCAGAAATATTTCTGCTTTGTCTTCAGGGGAAAGCCAGATGGAAGAATTTGTATCATATGTTGATAAAATGCTTTTCTTTCTACAGATGTTAAGTAGCAGCTTGTACAGTGGGTCAGACTTAAAACCTGTGTGCAAAAATTAAAAAATATATATCTAAATAATGGAGCTTAGCATCATAGATGATACTAAGACAGAAATGACAAGGAAAGATCACTGTAACACAGCAATATCGATGGCTCAGAAAATATGCATTTCGGTTTACCAGAAGATGAAAATATCCTAATTGTGATACAGAAGCAGAAGTTTGAAAAGTTGAACATTGGTGTGACAAGTGTCTTACAAGAGCCAGTAGCTGAGGGCTGAAATTAGACAAATTTCCCCCTAATTTTTGGGGCTTGGGGTATTTTTGACAGCAGAGGCAAGTGAGCACTGGAACAGGCGTGGGGTACCATGCTGGGGTTGACTCCTCAGCGCTAGAAGTGTTCACCAAAACGGGACTATTTTCTCAAAAATATACCCTAGTTCAGATTCATTCAGAGAAGCCCCGTAGCCTCAGCTCCGCTGGGGGATGGCCGTCTTTTCTGGTTTTATGACCTACGGATGAGGAGAGTGTCTTTGGCAGGAGGTTTTGCCACGAGGGTAGCAGGTCCACACTCGCTGGGTAGATGTCCCGCTGGCGGCTTCACGGCTTGGGAAGGATTCCTGAGAGGAGAGCTGGAAAAGCGGGGGAAACCAAAGCAGACCCTTCTGCTTGCTCTTAAGTGGGAGGCACCGCGCATCTGCTGTTTCGGATGGCTTCTGGGCAAAGTATTGGAGATTTTCTGTTCCCAGAGCTGGGGATTTACTTACATGCTGTTGGGAACGAGTTCAAGTGAGAGCTTTACCCTGGCAGAGTTGCAGTACACCAGAAGGGGAATATTACATTAAAATTAGAAGACTTAAAGAACTTGAGAATTGAAAATGCGCGATTGCGGAAAGCAAGCGCAGGGCTTTGCCTGGGAGAAGGACCGTGGGAGAACAGCTAGCGTGCGCGGGGAGGAGATAAAAGATAAGGAAGTATAAATCAGCACCAGCAGGACTGCCTGGCGGCCCTTCTGATCTTCCCCAGGCTGGGATTTGTTTACCTTTTAAGTCCTCTGCGGCTGCTCTTCAACAGATGGCTCTTTCCACGGGGCGCCGCGGCACGCCGGAGCTGCGCAGTTGTAGGAAATCGTTATGGCTTGTTGTTCGGAGGAAGTATCCAAAAAATCTGTGAAAGACAAAATGCTTAAACCAGAAGCAAAGTGCCGATAAAGATCTGACAGGACGAGCAGTCGGTGCTCTGCTGGTGCGTGGATTTAAAATCACAGAGGAAAGGGAGCGGGATGGCTCTTGCCAAGCAGTTGCCTATGAGCCTGTAGCCTCTCAGGCAACTTGCAGATGGCTAAAGCTGGCCATTCTGGCTGCTTTTGAGCTTAATGAGAAGAAATAGGAGCCTCCACAATGGGACGTATCCTACCTGTCTTAGGGTGGGATGAACCAGCTCCAGCACATGCATTTTTGTTGCAGGACACTTTTGACTCATCTTTGGGACATCTTTTGGCAATTGTCCCTCTGACTACTTACAGCCCCTTCCCTTGGACACCTCCATATGCTTCCCTTCTCCTTCTGCTCTTACAGCTGCAGTGGGGCACGACCCGAGGAGGCCGGGGGAGGCGAGGGGTGATTTGGGCTGTGACTCTGACCTGGTGCTTGTGATCGTGCCAGAGGAAAAGCAAGATGGCAGCGTGGTAGGTTCTTCCCACCCTGTCCACAGCTGCTACTGGCACGTGCCCATATAGCCCCAAGCGTGTCTCATGCTTGAGCAGCGTTTCTCATCCCCTTCCCTGCGCCGCAGGAGATGAGTGTTGGGAGAGCTGGGCCTTGGGGGAACATCCCAAACCTGACCTGTTGAAAGGGTGAAGCATTGCCAAGCTGGGGCAAGGCAGGATGGACGAGCCCCTTTAGGTTGCACACCTTGGGACAGCAGCTCCCAATGCACTGCAGGCAGCTGGACCTCTTGAATAATAGTTATTTATCAAGTAAGTGAATATACGGCTTGTCCCTTACGCAGGGTCAGAAGGCTGTGTTTGGCTGATGTTTGGAGCAGCCCCTAAAGTAAGGGTTAATCAAGCTCCTCTAGCATACTCACAACACGCTAGCAGGGTGGTTGTTGAAAGTAAAACCTCTCTATTAATGGTACCTTTCAGAAGTAATTACAAGGTCTCAATCACAGCCTTCTCTCAGTGTTCAAAATACATATGAAAGAAAAAAAATGCTTATAAAGCTGGAAGGGGTTGCTGGTGTCACGTGGTGCACACTCCTACCCACCCTGCTTTTCTTTCTCATGGAGGTGGAATTGGGTTAACTCACTTTGCAGCCCTCCGCATGGAGCCAAATCCTCATCCAGGAATAAATTTCCATGGCTCAGATGAAGTTATTAAAGACCTACCTAATTTATACCTGTTGAGCGTTTTCCCCCAAGGTCATTTGAGAGCCATCCCAGCTCCTGGTAGCTGAGCCACAGCATCAGCTCTCGGCAGCCGTGCGGCAGCTCAGTGACGGCCTGGGAGGACGTGAGTGTCTTCAGCTTTGAACAGCTGATGGTGCTGGAGTCCAGAAGCGATCGCATTTCTTCACATGGATTTTAGAAACAAAAAAGGCAGCAAAATTGCCTCGAATGTCTTGGCTTACAGTGCTTCTCTTGACATGCAGATGTGCTCGGTTGTCTACACTTTAGTTCCAAGAGGAATACAGTTGCAACAAAGTCATTTTATAAGAGAGCCCCGGGGGAATACAAGGGATATAGCAACTTTTATAACATACTAAAACTTCCATAAAACTAATTATATGTGTTATCAAAATGATTCATGCTAGCCATAGGAAACCCCATTCATTACAAATGAGAGTTGAAATTACAGTTCGGTGTCTCAGCATTTGGACAAACGGCACGCACTGTCGCGATTGGGGTCGGAGAAGGAATTCCCTGAGAACCGGAGACGTAATTGCAGGCTGCGGGGAAGAGGCAGCACTACCGGGATCTGTAACCCTGCTCGGCTGTCGGAGGCCAGATCAGTTCACATCACACCCGATTCCTCACTCTCCTGGCAAATTTTCTGCTGATTTTCCTGTAAGTTTAAATTGTTGTCTTGCCCTGACGCCCGCCCAACAAACGTGTCCTTCTTGCTTTGAGAAGTGCTGTGTGTCTGTAGGTATTGCCCTTGTTGAAACTATTCAACACTAAAGGCCTTTTGCAAAACAGTGCTGAATTGCTGGCAGTGTTTTCCCTAAATAGGGATTTAGATAAGTTGTTCTACTTAATCAAATTAGTTATCTTTGATTCAATCTGGTGTTTAAGCCAAATTCCCAAGACAAGGTGGTTTTGGTAGTTTGTTCAGTTTGTAATCTCTGCTTTCCAACAAAATCTGCTTTTATTTTTTTCTTTCTTTGGTTTCTGACAGTCCCAAATGTGTGTGAAAAACTGATGTAGACTGGCTGAGTACAGGGAAACAGCTAATTTGACATTCAGTTTCTTACTTTGTGAACTATTCCGTTTTCCACGCCTTTGCCATGGTCTGTCAGGGGTATCTGTTCAGCTGGTCTGAAGCCTGTGCCTCGCTGGCTTTTCTCTGTTTTTTTTTCCTTCTTCCCTGCTTCATGTTTGTTTCTCATTCCATCTCGCATCTCCAGCTTTATCTGTTTCATTTGCCAAAAAGGACTTTTCACAAGCTAAAATGGTCAGTAAAAGCTAAACTCTTTAGAACTCGTTCTCTGTGTGTCAGGACCCTTTGTGCCAGCACCTCAAACCCCAGCCCCTGCACCCTACGTAGCAGGTCACGTTGCTGTAACCTCTTCAGAAGTGCAGGGCTTTTTTGAATAAACTGAACCCTTGAGCTTTTCTCTTACTTTCTCATTATTCGCCTAGATCTTTAGGCTGGAGAGATGAGGCTGTATCATATCGACGTCGAGAGTGGGGAAAGTCACTGTCTGAGCTCACATTAATCCTCTGCCAGAGGTCCCTTGGGTGCTCCAGCTCTGGGTAGAAGACCCATCAGTGCTCTCAACCAACCAAGTCAGACGTGTAGGTTCTATTAGCCCCGGTCCTCTGAAAAAGTGTTTAAGGGCCCAAGTTAGTGTGGTGCTTCTGTGATTTCTTCACAGGCTTTGTTAAAAGTGAGAGTTGCCAGATGATTATTTATTTATCAAGACCTGAAACAACAGTCGCAAAACGTATGTGGAAATCGGCACGTACAAAGTTGGAGCTGGTGGTTCAGCTGACATCCTCGAATTGTATTTTATCTCCTCCTAAATTCTGGGGCAAACGATGGGGTGGGTGAAAAGTTTTGGTTTTCTGCATATTGGAGAAGAGTCCTCATTGTGCCAAATCATCTGAGCCTGAGTCGCTTCTGCAGGCGGGACTATGAAAATGCTACCCGAGGTGATGAGCTCGAGTGTGTCTTTAGAAGTCAAAGTATATAACTGTTTGCTCCTTCGGAGAGAACCCCTGTAGATACAGCTGCTTTCACACCCTCATTGTTTTAGCTGCTCCCATCACACTTCCCTGGGACTTGTTGACAGTCCCAAGGGATTCCTGAACTCAAAACTCATCTTGATGTTTGCCTGCCCTTCCCACGCTTTGCCTGGCTGTTGTGTACATGTGAATCTCCTAAATATAGAAAAGAATGTGAAGGATAAGGAGTTGTAGACGTGCTTTGCGGATGCAGGCTGGGTGAGCAGCTCACTGGCTGCAGCACACTGCAACCACGCTGTGGCTCATGTTAGACCATCCCAGAACAGACCGGGAGTGGGACACGTCAAGTCACAGGCGATAAGACAAGAGGAAATGGCCTCAAGTTGCACCAGGGGAGGTTCAGATTGGATATTAGGAAAAATTTTTAGACTGAAAGGGTTATTAAGCATTGGAATGGGCTGCCCAGGGAAGTGATTGAGGCACCATCCCTGGAGTATTTAAAAGATCGGTTGACATAGTGCTTAGTGACATGGTTTAGTGATAGTTTTTATCAGTTAGGTTGATGATTGGACTAGATGATCTTAAAGGTCCCTTCCAACCTAGACAATTCCATGATTCTATGATTCTGTCTGTTAGACAATGCACATGAGTATGAATGCGTCTAGTGGGAGTATTTCTATCGCGGCAACACACTCAGGCTATGAAATGAGTTGGCTGATCCAAGATTCTCCTTCCTGAGTCCCCAAGAAGGCAGCATTTTGCTGCAGACCCACGTTGCTTGTCCAGGAGCTGGCTGCCAGCGCGCTGCCAACAGGCTGCCGGCGCCTGCCAGAGGGATTGAGACAATGTGTTTTCAGCTGCAGGGGCAGATGATAAATTATTGTCCATAGATGAGTCTCCGAGCAATTGAAATGTGAATAAATCAGCTTGCAGTGGAAGGAGGTACTGGATCTGGCAGTGACCACTGTTTGGAAAAGAGTAGGTGTTAATATGCCCAGAGGTCATTTGGTGCAATTAATAGTCCTGTAATACCCCTTGGCAGGGCACATGGCAGCCAAACTGGTATTTCTTTACTGTTCAGGAGTGTTGGGGTGTTTGGCAGCAGCTGTGGCCTCCACATCTCACTCTGCTTTCAGGGTCATCATCAGTGGGGCTGCTGAAATGCTATCTCTCCTGCATGGGCTGAAAGACGTTCACATGAAGCTGGACATTGGCAACACAGAGGGGATGAAGATGTCAATAATCAGTGGCTTTTCTAGGATCGAGCTATACCTGCTGGGTTGGCTTGATTCCTGCACGGTGGAGGCCGGACCTGCTCTCACTGCTCAGTGGTGCAGCTGAAGCATTAATGCCCCAAAGTGCATATACATCTTCTATGGCTTTCCTCGCTGGCCTGAGTCTGGTCTGCCTCTTCTCTGTCTCCCAAAACCCATGCACAGGTCCCACAGGAGAGATGTTCGGTGCAGGGACCCTGACCTGCTGCATCCTGACCCATGGCATCGGGTGGTCCTCCAAAACAGCCCTTCCCCAATCCCGTCTTCAGGGTGTGCTCAGGTGCTTTCGGTGGCCACGTTACTTGTCAACCCAGTGTAGCGGGATCAGCCAGCAAAGGAGTTGGTAATTAAAGGTCCATTACAGCAAGCTGATCCCAGTGGAGATATGGGGTCGTGGCCAACATGCTTGCTGTAGGTGTGCAGACACGTACACTCACCCAGCTGCTTTTCTGAATCTGGGGATCATGAAGTGAGTCGGTTTGAACTGAAACGTGTACAGCACAGCTGTGTTCATTCAAAAAGGAAAAGTGTCTTAAACTGTAAGGAGAGAATTAAACCTTGCTGCCACCAGCCAAGAAAATGTTGAGATCTTTTGCTTCATCTGGAAACATGTAAATCACCTGCATACTTGAGTCAGAATTACTTAAAAACTGCTTTCAGAAGTGTTTTTACAGGAAGAGCCTGCTGTCACTATCCCCATACATTCCTAGCTGGCATGAGACACATTTTACTCTCTTTGAGGATCCGCTCACCTTCTTTAGCTGATCTCTGTGCAGTTTTGTACGTTCTGCCTTGCATCTTGTCCTCTCCTCCCCTTTGGCCTTGCTGGGGCATCTGTTTCACCTCCCCAAGGCTCTCAGCCCACAGCTCCTTGGCCACTGGACCCAGGCTGCACCAGCCCAGCTTTCCCCGCTCCGTGTGGAATCCCCACCCCTTGTTCAGCTCTGCCTGAGACTTCCCTTTTGCTCCATTAAAGCGGAAGAGTAGCATTGGTGTAACACGCTGGTGTCAAGGAACCAAGCCCCCTCCCCAATATCTGCTTTTCTGCATCACTGTGGCCCTCGGAGGGGACTATTCTAGTAGGCTCCCAGACGCAGCCCAGCACCTCCTGCCACAAGCTGCCTCGGGTGCCTGAAGCCACCGGGCTGAGCCGTGGCACAACTCCCGGTGGGTTAATTCAACCTGTGAACAAATGCCATGGAGCCGCCTGGGGAAAAGGGGATTGGTTTTGTGATGGAGGAAAGAAGCAGCTTAGCCCTCCTGGGGGCTTCCCAGTCCCCCCCCCACGCTGCTAGACCCCGCACCACCATGGGAAACATGTGGTGGGTGACTTCTGCCTGTTCTGCTGCCTCCTCCTGATGCCTGTCCCGCTCCCCATGTTCGTCCACAGCCCCCATCAACTGCGGCATGAATCAGTGAGGGGCTGCATTTTTCTCCAGAGGATGAAATTAAAATAGTCCCTTCCCCCTCCACCAGTGGAGGTACGCAGTGTGCTTTACACGCCACGTACCTCACAAGGTCTGCTATGTACCCAGCCAGGTCATTGGAGCTGACATTGCTGGCAAAGGACGGACACAGAGCCGAGGAGTGTGATTTCGAACCAGCCGTGACGTGCTGAAGGTTGCTTCTCACAGAGCGTTGGTTTTGCTGCTGAAGCTGAGAGTGCAATGAAGCAGAAGTGTGGGCTGCCTTTGGCCTTGGGCTTCAGGTACAGCGATGCCGGCAGACGGCTGCAGTGCCTGGGCAGGCAGGAGGTAAGGTGTGTTCTGCAATCAGAAGAGAGGACTGAGGCATGTGGATCACAGAATCATAGAATGGTTTGGGTTGGAAGGGACCTTAAAGATCATCTAAGATCATCCTTCCAAGCCCCCTGCCATGGGCAGGGACACCTCCCACTAGACCAGGTTGCTCAAAGCCCCATCCAACCTGGCCTTGAACACTTC
>JAOXJK010000001.1:190808328-190829890 GCA_025774025.1 Xenus cinereus
AGTTCCTTGTCTCTGGTTTTCACTGAGGGTTCTTGCAGATTAGTCTCGATCAAGGCGCGTGCTTAAAAATTACGATTTTAAGCACTCGACCATTATCTTCCATTTTAGAAGCAGCTGTCCACACACAGGAATCCCACCAAATAAATCCCTGGGTAGGGTGGCTTTGAATTTGAGCTCGCTGCCTTTCTGAAAGTGAGCTTTACCCAGTGTCGCACAGGCCAGCATTTGCACGCTGTGGTTGGGTACCTTTGTTTCCCTCTGTTTTATTTCCGCTGCTTGTATATAGGAACAGAACAAAGCCTTGGAGATGCTTGTGTACACTGTGTTACACCTTCCAGTTTCATGAAATTAAATCCACAATTTTACTTTCACGTGGCGATGGGGGAGCAGACGAGGTAGTGGAGGCAGGAGAACGGGAAACATAGGCCTGGAGAAAGGAAGGCAAAGAAATACCCCAAAACTGCAGCAATGATAAATAAGGCAGAACAGTAGGGACGAGCCACGAAGCGGGAGGAGAGGGGGTAAGAGATAGAAACATTCCTTTCCTGATTGGAAAGAGCCTTCGGTGCCAGTCGTGCGTTACTGACTCTGGGCAGGGGGTGGGGAGGGCAAACCCTTCTGCGTCAAGAATGAGGGGTAAGTGCTGCAGGCCCACTTCACAAGATCAAGTTTTTATGAAGACTAAGGAGATAAAATGCCTGGTATGCTCGAGGGGCAGGGCGATTGTAAAGATCAGAGGAGTTTTCCTTCCTACTTGTCTTCCTGTGCAGCCCAAGGTTATTTAGCTAACCTTTTCATACACAAATGGGAATTTTGCTGAATGACTCTCCAGTACAATTCTTTATGCAGTTTTTTTTCCTCTCCTGTCTTTGTCTTCTTTGTTGGATTTTGTTAGTTGTTTTTTTGGATTTTTTGTTTGTTTGAACTACCCATAAGCTTTCAAAATCACAGATTTTTAAAGAATGGGTTGCTCTGGTCGACGAGGTATTTCGATTTTTTCTGGCCTGCTTCCTGGGCTTGGGGACAGAGCAGCAGAGAGAGACATCAGTGACAGCATGAATCAGCAGCTGATTCCCAGGCCATCGTCTGGGTGGCGTTAAGGTGACTGCATTTCTCTTCCATGAGAAAATGAAATCAGAGTCTTGTTAGGGGCAGCTTGTGAGGAATGTGACAAGCAAAATTTGAATAGAGTCTTTTTTGTGTGTGTAAAAAAAAATAGGTAATTGGGAAAAGAACAGAGATTGCCAGGCATTTAAACCCTCCAGCTCTTGCAGCATGAAGTATAACAAGGCCCAACTGAAAGGTAGCTGCTGCTCCCTAAGATCAGGTAAGAATTGCAGAAGCATCCTCAGAGACGCAGCAGCTGTAGACCTTTGTCTAGATGCAAAGTGTGCAAGCAAACATTAGAAAGCAGATCCAAGAATCTAAAACCTAAATCTAAACTTTAAATCTAAATTTAAGACCCAAAATCTAAAGATTACTTTTGTTCCCTCCCCAACCAGCAGAAGAAATTTATTTCTTTTTACTTATAACTTTCATCTACAACACTGGTGTGTCTGCAGAAGGTGCAATGTTGCATCTTTGGCGATATTTAGGCTTCCAGGCACATTTACAGCAAGTCTTTGCCCAGCTGGGAGACCTGCAGAGAGAAATGAGCTGTAATGGGCTGTAGCGTGTGCTGGACGTCTCAGTGCTGTGCCCTGTTCTCCTCTGGCTTCTGCAGGCGTTGCTGCTCCCCCTCTACCCCCATCCACCTACTGCAGAAAGGCAATAAAAGGACTTCTTCTCTCAGAAAATAAAGCATCTGGCTGTAAATGCGACAAGACCTCCTCAATGACACTCTGTGTGTTAGGAAACATCATCTGGCAGACAGATACTTTCAGGAATCCCTATTGCAGCACTTGCCAACACCTTGAGTAAACTCCAACGCTATCTATTTGTTGTTGAAAGCCACAGAAGATGTAATTTATGGCATTTTTGAGCTCCTCCCTGCAGATCCCATGGCCTGTTTCAACTAATAAGAGAGTGTAGTAATTGTGTAGTGCGTGCGTAGTAATAAGAGAGAGGGCTGAACCCACAGGGCTTGCCTCATTTAACCCATCAATAAAATAGGTATTTTATCATCTAAAGGATTTAGAGTTTCTTCTGCCTAAATCCAACTGTCCTGCTAATTAAAAACCAGTGTATGAAAATAACTTTGAGGTAGTTCTTACCCATACAAATGGATTAGTCCTCCTCAAGTAACCAACAAATCCTCCGAAGTTTAAAATACATTTAAAGATGTAGCTTAAATTACTATTGAGGGTGTCAATTTATTGAGGGGTTAGCACGGAAGGTAGCTGCACAAACCCTCCTGGAGAAAAATACTCTTATGTGAGATTTCACATCATTTTGTCACAGCAGGAAAATTTTTTCAAGCGAGGAATTTTTTCTACTGGTAGTCTCAAAATATCAAAAAAAAGGTGAAGAATTTTGACAAAATACACCGCAAGTGTTATTTGGTGGAATATTATGGGTCTGTTTTGGTGTCTCAGAAAGATATTCTCACTCTTGTACAGGAGCAGTGTTCTCCTAACTTCTACTGCTGACCATCCTTAGGAATAAAATTTAATAAAGCCGAAGGTATGAGTTACTAATGATAAAGGAACACAACTACTATTGTGTCTAGCAACATAAAAGAGAGTCAGGTTGGTCAAAAACTTTCTGTTTTCTCTTGGAACAAAGTGAACCAAAAGGCCAAACTGATACTTGCTGTTGAATTTCGTCAGGTTAAACTCAGCTACCATAAGGTGCAGGAGTCAACATAAATCTACAAGAAAGCAAATTTGCAATCTATGAACACAATTTGTGCAGTAAAGGCTGTTATTCTGCTGATTCCAGACCTTCCTCATTGTGCTTTGGCCAGGCACAGGGTTTATGTGAGGTTAAGCGAACAAGAAGTTAGAGAAGTTAGGTGACTGTAGGCTAGGTCTTTACTTTGGTGCACTAACAGCTAGATGTCCTTTCCTAATTATTATTACTATTATTTTTTTCATAATGAATAACCTCTGCTGTTCCTGTTTTGTTCAATATTGGTCTCTTAAACATCCGTTGTATGCAAGCGCATGCACACACATGCTCGGAATGTCCCCTTTACCAAGCATCCTGCTGAGATCCCACCAGCCAACAACACCAGAGCAGCTGCTGTGCTCCCAGCTCCCCCGGCAGGGCCAGCCAGGGCTTCAGGTGCTACCGACCCCGGCAGAGAAATTGCATTTACTCACTGGATATTCCAGGATGTTGCTATTGAAGAGCAAGAAATTGTAGGTCTAAAAATCCTGTAAGGGTGCCGCAGGGTACTGGCTGTAGGTCCTAAGTGTTTGATTTTGTTGTTTATAGTAATTTTTTTTTTTTCTAAGGCTCCCATATTGAACTGCAAAACTTTTAGGGCACTTGGATTTCTGGACTGAAAGGCATTTTAAAAAAACTGGAATAGAACCTTTTCTATTTTTTTTTAAAAAGTTCTCAATTCATTTTGTAACCTCTGCCACATGCAGAATAAATACTTGTATAGTGTAAAGGTCTCATCTGAGCGGGTCCAATTGTGTTCTGCAATTTCCTCATGTTTAAGGACATAGGAATAAAATTATTACAACTGGTCTGGACAATGCCCTGCCTCAGATCACATACAAAATGATAGATTTTTTAAAAATTTGGCTATCATTTTATTCTAATGTAGAATATATCTTTATGTAGACATATACATTCTGTATTTATCATATGTTTGTCATTATGTTCCAATGAACTGTCTGATACAGCTCTTGGGCAAAGCAAGGTGATTAAGCCATTCCAGTGGTTTAATTTTGCCAAGCTTTAAATCAGTGCTCTCCCTTAAAGCATTGCTTGCAGCCGAGATTTTGGTGCAGTATCTCCTATACTGAGGAGAATTGTTGCACACTGAATAGCAGGTGAATTGTCTGCCCACAAACTGAAGCTGGGACCCGGGCAGGAGAAATGGAAAACTTCACAAAGACTGAGGCTCAGAGAAAGCACTTTCTAAAAGCTGCCTTTTTACTTGCGTGCTTTTCCACCACTGCTTTAGAAAAATGTAATTTATAAACTCTTGAACAAGCCAAATCTCCTTTTGACTGGCCAAACAAACAAAAAAAAAATTAAAAATGAAGTCCAACTGTGATAAGGAGGGATTTAGAAAACCAAATGATGGGAAAAAAAAAAAGTCTCAGTTTTACTCAACTGACCCTGCTGTTGAAGCTGTGGCGCTTGCTGGAAGCCTCAGTGTGCCCTCAATGAGCCACCCTCTCTGTCGGGACGCTCTTAGAAAACATTCCCACTAATCCCATCACTGGCTGCCCTTGTGGAAACCAGCAGGCTCATGAGCAAATCCACCCACTGTTATTCTTCTCCTATTGAAAGCTCCACCTTATCAGATATAATCAAACTGGCTCCTGTGCAATGTGAAGAGCAAGTGGGTTTTACCAGCGCTCTTGCCAAAACTAAATAGGGATTAAATTGCACCCTGCCAGCACAAAGCGCGCATTGTGTGGTTCTGCTCTGCAGCACCCAACCCCAGCTTGCTCCCTCCCTGATAAAACACTACACATTGCCCCCCCCCCCTTTTTTTTTTTTTTAAGAAAGAGCAAAACAAAGCAGCAGTGTCTGCAGTGGGACGTGCTGCAGGTAGCGATCTAAACCTCCATCACCCGAGTCAGCGAGAGGATTAATGTAACGCGTGAAGGTTGCTGCTTGGCAGGACTTCACAGCAATGCAAACCGAAGGCCCTCAAGGAGCCCACAACAAAGGGAAAAGCCACACGATCTCCAGCTCCTGGTAGGATGAGGAGCGTTGTGTTAAGGCTTGGTCTACCTTGTAGAAAAGGCAGGCGGCACCGGGGAAAGATTTTGGGGTGGGTTGTTTTTTTCTGTAGGGCTCTTGAAGAAAGAGAGCTGGCTAGAAAACTTGCAGCCTTGCTAGTGACATTTATGGAATAGCTGATATGATCCAATACCCATGCAAGTTTTATAATCACATACATCATGTGTTTCGAGTTGCATTTTGCTTCCGGGTAAAATAAACACCTGCTTTTCAATTCCTGCTTTTTCCTTGTTTTTTTTTTTAATTTTTCTTTTTGGCAGGGGCACCACGTGCTGCTTTGCAGACTTGCATGCAAACTGGAAGGCTGATCAGGTGGGCTGGGGATCAGCAGGAGACAAGTAGAAGACTACTCAGGAGTGCAGCACGCGGGCACAGTCGTATAAGGAGACCTTGCTGTTCTGGGAAGGTGCTTCCTGGGTAAGCTCTGGATTGTGTACATAAAAAAAGGGAGAAATAACATCAACGCACAGACAAGAACTAATGCGAAATTTGCCAGATTGAACTACAGACAGGGACCGAGCAGCTCATGGTTCCTCTCAAACTGTCCCATAAAACCCAACAAAGCTACAAATTTTTCACGACAAACACCCTGGCTTTGTGATACCTGCCATCCTCATCTGGATTCAGTTTCCAGTCACTGCTTCTTACGTCTGTACCATAAGAAGCCATGTAATTATAATATACAATTATCAAATTACTTGTTCTCAGTCCTCTGCTCTTGTCAGTCAAACCATGCCATCCCTTTCTTAATAATTTAAATTCTACAGCATCCCATTTGAGTAACATTTTCCTGAATCTTGTCAACATATAAACCACCTGGACAATGTTTGAAAAGTGGCCTAAATAATCACAGGCAATTAGTCTTCTCTAGTAGTATTCTCTAATTCTCTCTTTCTTCAGCCAAGGTTTGCAACCGCTCTGGGCTGCTGCAGGGCAACACAAGTGCAGGCCCTGCTGGTGCTGATCAGGGGCCGTGATCAGGGCATCCTTTTCTGGTTCAAAAATACTCTCATTAGTTATGTATCTACCTTGTCTGAAACAGTTTGCTGGGAGGAGTACGTGGTTTTCTTTTCAAAGACATTATAGAGACAGCGATCTCTGGTGCTTACCAGCTTCCCCCCCCCGCCCCTTTCTTGAGAAGCAAAATGTTGAAAAGGTTTTGAAGCGCTATGATTTTAACATACTGCTTCTTTAAGGTCCTCCAGCTTGAAGAATGATGCTACTGTTAAACAGCAAGCACCTCAAGATGAAGATGTACCAGATTACCGCAATTTTAATACAATTAAACCATTATGGAATTCTATACATCATAAAGGAATTGATCACTAACTTTGTATAGAATGCTACTATTAATTCGAGATCAACACACCAACACTGGTTCATGTAACGTTTTATTCACAAGTAGAAAAAGTATTACAAAATGATTTATACAAGATTTTAATTTACATTCCTTAAAGGAGTATTTAAAACAGCACTATAAGTCCCTAGACATGATATGTGGGTAGTCTAAATGCAGTGGTAGTGTATGTTTTCTATTGGCATGTACAACATTGCTTGCCACAGGCAATATAAAAAAGACCAATTTGGTTAAATTAAGGAAAAAGTATATACACAATATACACATGTATTTAAAAAGCACTCTCTTCATTTTTTCCTCCTGATTTTCTCTCACGCTGTCACTCATTTAAAGAAATGAGTATTTTTCTCTAGAGTTGCCGGACAAAAACAATAATACAAAGTGTAAATTCCAATGGGAAAACATACTTACTGTGGCAGATGCTGGCAAAACTTTTGAACACAGCTTTTTAAACAACTGATATTAGTGAAAAGTTAAATCTCCATACGTTCGAAAAATATTTTGCCATATATTGAAATGCACATTGGATTTTTTCTATTTACAACATATATACAAAGAAGCACACATCTCTTCATGCACATGTAGTGAAAAATAACGTTTTGTCACTTCTTAAATGTATGAAAGTATCCAAAGAAATTATTCAAAGCTACTCTTATTTGAGTATGTACTTTAAAGTATTTAGCTGAGTAATTGTACTCCCTGTATAACCACCTATTATTCTGTCAATGACCAAATGGTGGGATTTACCGCTTTAAAAAAAATAATCGTTTAAGTAATTTCTTCACTCACTTTGGTTTGAATTTGATAACCGTTACTCATGATATTTGCACACATGAATAATCTCACTGGTTTTAGCTGAAGCATCCCACTGCCTCAGCTGCCTGCACTGGCCTTCCCCAGTCTTGTGCAGGTTCAACCTTCTGCTGGGTGCTTCAAAGCAGAAGTCTTTTTCCATTATGGAACTGGAATACTGTCTCAACATTTCCATTGCCACACACACCATGTGTAGAAAGATGAGTAATATTTATTGCAAATTTGCATTTGTTTTGCTGATTGCTTTGCTTTTGTCGAGGCACATTGAGTACTTTAAAGAATAATTGCTAGAGTTCATCACTGACAGGTCTGAGCCTGTTGAATGTAATGAATCGGTAGAGGTTACTGGGATTACTCACAGAAGTGAAAACTGTTTTAGGGATAAAAATGGCTGCAGAACAAATGGTATTATGGGATGTAGTGCAACAAACTGCAGTTAAAAAAATCTTTAAGAATAGCAATGAGGGCAAAGAGTCGATAATCCATGAGACACGCACACAAGTTTGAGGATTCAATTCAGAGGTATTTTAAAAAAAAAAATGCTATGAGTTAATTTTCATATTTTGTGTGGAAAAATTGAATTTACATAATACTACAGTGAGAAAGACATAGTGACATGAATGAAAAGAAAATGCCTGCTAAATGAATGAATTAGGCCAACAGGAAGCTTGACCCTTAAAAATAATGAGTTACTAAAAAATATTAGTAATAGTCTCATTGTATGAATACTTTCATGGCACACCTGCTATAGTTTGAGATTTTGATGTGACAGTTGATTAGATTTATTTCAACATCCAAAAGTTACACGCTATAACAACAAGTGCTATATTCCAATGCTGAGACTACCAATTAAACACATCCTTACCTATACGGCTGACTTTCATTAAACTAAATCTAATTTAAAGCTAATCTCCTGCTATATTTAACAAAACAACGTCTCCTTCCAGAAATGTAATAATTGGATGGAGGGGACTTCAACCATATATATTGTAACATGCAAAGTCTTTAACTCCCCAAACTAGCTTATTAACTATAATGTAATATATAATAAAAGCTTCAGTTTATCAATAGATGACCCTTGCATAAATAGAAATGTTTATTTTTTAACTCCTTCAACAGCAGAAAACTGAGTTAAAATTAAAACCAGCCAAAAAAAATCCTAATGCATGCATAAATTTGCAAGCAGAATAACTGGCAAAGTCTTGTCCCACGCTTTCTGACATCTGTAGCTGTATTTAAGATACCCACCTAAATACAATGAAGTATTTATATTTCTTGCTGTATTTACACATACTTTTAAATTCACTCCATTAGACTTTTAAGAATCTGAGGGAATGGGAGGTTCTTTTTAAAAAAGAGATGCAAAAGGTTATAAATTCACGGTTCTCCCAAGATGCTCCTTCAAGTTTCACTTTACAGCTGTTACGGCTCAGATGCAACTGCTCAGAAGGTGTGAAATGATGCCATTTTTTTCCAGCTGATTTTGAAACCATGCAACATTGAAGACCAGACTATGTTTGATGAGAATCAGCAGAGGAGCATTAGGGAAGCATTCAGCTTTAGTGCTGAGAGAAATCGCTTGGCTTCCTAAAAGAAAGTGATAGAACAGTGGTTACATAAACTTACAAAAAACCTGTATGTACTTCCGTATTTGACTAAACACTAGAAAAATACACCTATACATACTGCTTGCTGTAAAAATTCAGGTAAACCTGTATTAAAATACCTATTTAAAAACTTACACTTATATGCACAGAAATAAAAATGTCATCTTTAGATTTTATTACTTTATTATTTATTTTTCAATATAATTAAAGTGTGGCCCATTAGTATATTCAGTATAATAAAAGTATGGCCCATATAGTAGTAATGCATCCACATGTACTAAAAGATCATCCTTCCCTCCAAATATTTCAAAAAACCAAGAAAAGTGAAGGCTAAATTGAAGAAAATGAGGTAGACTGATGAAATACATTTCTTGGAGTTGTACGGTTGGTGACAATTAAACATGAAAATACATCTCATGTAAGCCTAGTCCTGGTCCTGCCCCTCAAATGCTACTTAAATTTCTCCATCAGAGATGCATATATAATGATGCAGTGTAGAATACGAATATGGAGAAATTGTACAAGATGCATCAGTGAAGTCTATTAAAGAAAAAATAATGAAGTAAAACCTAACCCACCCAAACTATCTTGCTTATTGAGAATTATACTCAAATCTCAACAGTAATACATAAAAATACAAACTCATCAAACACAGGATTTTGAAATGTCAGAAAAGATTCATACACACACATATGAATCAGCAATAAAATTTATAATGTATATATAGTAACAAATATGGTGAAATGTAAGTTAATTTTTATAGTGATATTTTGAAATTCTGTTATTCCTTTCATCTAGAAAAACTCTAAATAATATTAATCACATATCTCTTCAGTTGGCTTAGCGATCAGAAAAAAACACAAATAAATGTCTGATTTTTAAAAATCTTGTTCATATGGAAATATATTCCTTTAAAACATTGAGAGAACATTCAAGATCCATTGATAACTGCTGAAAAGCTAGGAACTAGCAGCGTCAAGATTTGCATTCAGAGCCATGTCATTGTCCTTTCTACATATGCCCAGAGAATATGACTATCACCTAACGGTGTTATCATATACCAAAGTAAAACCGTGCCAAACACTTTCTGACACATGGGCCAGACATTAATGACTACTCATCTTTCAGCGATACAGACAAAAACTATATAATGTAAGTAATATTGAGGAAAACATGTGAGACCTAAATAAGGTTTTTTAGTGACAAATTTTTAGTGACAAAGGTAGATTTTCAGGGTGATATACGAGTTCCATTGAAGTCAATGGCAAAAAAATTCTTGGCTTAGCAGTCTGTTTACCTGCTTTCCTCCTCTTGAAAACGTCACCTAAAGAATTATGGCTTGATTTACAAAGAATTAACTATTGCACTTACACGTTTTCAGAATATGCATATTTTTTTTGTTAAATACTAATTACTTTCTACTTTTTATTTAAGAACAATATGAAAGTGGCATGCAAACCAAATGGAAGGGGATCAAAGGAATGCAGTTTTATTTCTGCAGATGATCCAAAATTTTCATAATTACAGATAGCATAATTTTCTTAATTAAGTTTGGTGGATTATTAATATTAGTGGCAACTGCTTCTGTTCCTGCCTCTGTGTACATGCAGAGGAGACTATTTCAGCTTTCCAGCCACAGCCTGCACAACCATTGAATAACAACACAGATGAGCTATTTGTTGCTCCAAGTTACTTACAATAGTAGAAAATACCATTTTAAAAATACAGAGCACAGCTAATATTCAAAAAGATATAATGATGAAGCAGTAGCAGGATGACTTTTTGTGATGGTTACATTGTTATGTGGTAGAGATGACTTTATTACCTATTCTCATTTTGACCTCAGACCTGCATTTTATCTGTGAGTTAAAACACTGAGCTTTTTTAGATTTAATTATATTTTATGGACAAACTTTTGTAATGTTTTATCTGATGACATGGGACTATGAATGGCATTAAAAAGCATTTGAGATTCTCTCTTCTGTTTGTGCTACTGCTTTAGTAACTTCACAAAGAAGGCTTTGTAAATATTTTTTGATGAACACTTGTATGTCTTTTATGTTTTATTTACAATGAGCAAAGATAAGTCCTCAATTCTTCCCTCATAAACAAGGACTAGCCTCACATAACAGTTTGGTCATGAAGCTATTAAACTGTTTTTTCCCCCTGATATTTAATGAAAAAACCCTGATAAAAGCTGACTAGTGGACAGGCTTACCCTGCATTCTGGTTCACATTATGTCAACATTACAGTTTGAGTAATTATACCTTTCAAATTCAGTCAATGATTTAAAAATGTGAATCTCTTGTAGAATTAATTTATTTCAGCAATAGCTAGGTGAAGCCTAGGGAGAAACATAACCCTACGATGTTTTACAATTCTATTTTTATCTAGCTCTACGTGCCTTGAGTACTCATTCTCACTCCTTTGTAGTTATGTTTTTTACCTCTTTATCAGTCTGTGGAGTCATTTGCTGTTCCATTACGCTTTGTCTTTGGCTGGGTTTCAGCAGCCGCTGAGTTCTGAAGTGATGAAACTTCTATGCATGTTCTATGTTGGGAGATTTCAAAGGACCTTGCAATGTCTCCATCAAGAGACTTAGCTGAAATAAGTACTTCACTTAGCTCCTGGTTATTATCCAACTCAACAGTGGCTGCATTTTCAGTCTCAGGACTGCAGGATTTTGCAGATCCTCCAGCCAGTTCTGAATATGATTCACAAAAAGAAATGCTGTCACAACAAGCTGAGTTTTGCATAAGAGGCCAAGCATCTGAAATGTCTCCACAGGTAGAATGTGAAAGAGAACCAAGGAAAGCAGGAATCATTTCTCCAACAGAATCAGAAGCCCTGCAAAAGGATAAAAGACACATGGTTTCAAAAGCACTTCAGAAAATATTATCAGTATTGTAACTACTGTCATCAATAATTATAGGTATTTCAAGAAGATTTAACAGGGTTATATTAAGTTAATACTCTAGAGACATCCCTTACAAACTACTTTTTTTGAAAAGGAATACAGTTTGTTCCTCATCTGGAGACGAACACAGCTCTGGAGAAAACTACTGAAGGTAAAGAGGATTCCTAGAGCCCTTCACACTGTGAATTCAGGATTTTAGAAAACAACTACAGTTGGGGTTATTCGTAGTCTAAGGAACAGAAATAGAATTAAAAATGCTACAGTACTGTTCAGATACAAAGACTGTTTCAAAGAGGAAGGAATTTATTTGTTCTCAATGCACACACAATGTGTGTGTGTGTTAAGACAAGATATAACAAGTTTAAGTTGCAGCAAGAAAGATATTTTTTACTGTAGTATATACCAAACTAAGTATTAACAAAACCAAAAGGATATACTAATACATTTTATTTCCAAAAAATGTCTACAGATTTATAAAACTGTAAAGGCTATGTTAAGTCTGATATTCAGTAATAATTTGTGTGACAAAACTCATCCCACATTAACATTGCCTATAACAGATTTTAAGTAGCTTTACTCATTTCCAAAACATGATGCTTTAATAGCTTTGATATACACACAAAGCATTTTTATAGATGTGGCCAAAAGTCAGGACATTGAACCACAATTGAAGGAAATACATTATTTTGGCAAAGGAAATTGGAGCAAATTCCAGTTCTACTGGAAGGAACCATGGGATCTTTGATGTCCACATAGCATGGATATGACATTTATTTTTAAAGCCTTAACCAAAAAATCCCCACATAGTACACAACTCTCAATTTGTCTGCCTTGGTGGTATAAAAGGATGACTCAAGCTTGCTGGTATTTAAACAAGTTGTTATAGAAAATTTAGGTATTTTGTATCTTGTATTTAGGTCACTAAGTCATCTTGCATAAACAGTACCTATGAAGAAGTTGCCTCTATGTTTTTAGCTACATTTGGCCATAAGAACAAAACAGCTGGAGACCAATTTAAACCTTATATGGAAAATTATTCTAGCTAAAAGAAATAAATACATCCTGTGTTAAGATCTGTAACCAGGAAACTCTGAAAGACACCATAAATTTCATATATTTAGCTCATGGCGCTGCTGTAGCAATAACCACACCACTACTGTATTTATATGCAGCTGCTCAGGAGAAAAGAATGATTCCAATGCGGTAGAAAATCAGTAATACTAGATATTTCAAATCTCACAGTCATTAGGAGTTTCTAAAACAAAAGAAAATCTTCATGACACTTCTAAACTGTACCTCAGTCCCCCCAGATTCACAGGTTTATGCTGTACCTTGCTAACCCTTAGCAGAAGAGGGAGTCACCTCTTAGGTACCATAGAATAAGAGAAAGACTATCTGCTTGAGAGAGCAGTCAGTCACTTCTTCTTCAAACTGATACATTAAGTCAGCATTTATCAAGTAATACTTAAAATTGATTTTTTATCATAAACCTGTTTTTGCACAAAAGAAGAAGATATGGCTACAGTTCATCAAAATCCCTCATTCCACTCAAAAAAGCTACTGCATCTGTATAAATATCAATTTGACTGCATAAAAATATTTAATGTCTAATAGATGTTTATAAAACTAAATTACCTTTCATTAAGCGTAGTCTGTGAGTGGAAAGCACAACTGTGACTGCTGTGCTCCAGGCTACAGGTTTCATCACAGCACAGTGATGGAATCAAGTGGACTGGTCCTAAGGAATGAAAAATAATTTAATAATGTTAAAAGTGTCAAAGCTCTGTATAAACTTAGTCTTCATACTCTTTCAAACTTGAGTATTAGTTTGTCAGTTACATCATAATATATGGGTTGAGGAAAGAGATTTCTTGTTGCAAAAAATGGGTTAATTTATTATTTTAAAATCGAATTATTTACAAAAGCCAGGCCCTTCCCCCAGAAGTAATATAGATGCCAGTCATGAGTATCCACTTTTAAAATTAATTTGCTTTTCAATTAGATATGCATGAGAGGAAGTACCACATTCTGAGTTAAGGTATTAGGATGATATTTAAGCCTGTGCAATTGTGTTAAATTATGTATTTGTTAATGTCATAAACGCATCTGTTCTGATATTACTTTACAAAATCTCAAGTATTTGAATCATTCAGGTTGTTAATGTTCTTTAGCGTTCATATCACATTCTGAGATACTGTTTGGTAAATCCTTCACACTAATTTAAGTCTTAAAGCCAGGTGCAGTGCTATTTTTAGCAGAAAGAAATAAGACAGACATTTAAAGCTTTTTTTTTAAAGTGAAGGGTCATTGGAATGAAAACAGGAAAAAAGATCATAACCAAATAGCTACTTAGATATTCTATCTGCTTATTGAGGACAAAGGGTAGTTTGACAATGTTTGCTCTGCAGTTGAAGTTAAATGTCACAACTCAGGCGTTAAGATAAATATTAGATAAAGGTTCATCATGCCATAAAGTCACATTTTAGGAGACTAACATACCACATGTCTGTGATGTGCTTCTCTGGCACTGGCAACATGTTCTGTGGTCATATTCATTTAGCCGTGGTCTATCAAAACATGACAATTCAGAGCCATTGTAGTGAATGTCTTGTGATCTCAGAGACCCTTTGGACAAAATGAATAAAAATACATATTAGTAAATGATACTCTTTTTCCTGTTCAGAGTCTCCTATTTTCACAGAATGCTTGAATGTCATACTATACAGTATTTCCATACATTTTCCATCTGAAAGATCCACAATGACCATGTGGTTTCATATAATGCAAAGCACAGATTTTGCAACAAACCCTAGAACAACTGGTTCAACTACAACCTCTTCTAGGAA
This sequence comes from Xenus cinereus, assembly GCA_025774025.1. NCBI lineage: Eukaryota > Metazoa > Chordata > Aves > Charadriiformes > Scolopacidae > Xenus > Xenus cinereus. The sequence continues at coordinate 190,822,742 of JAOXJK010000001.1, forward strand.
GACATATGCTCTTATTTTGATCATTTGAGAGTATATCTTATTCACTGTTACATTTTCTCAGTGTTTAATGATCCTCAGGGATTCCCATCTGAAATTTTCCACATTCAGCTTTCAGCCACTGGGATTTTGTTTATGGTATCTTAAAGACCTTTATATTAACAGCAGACTTCCTTTAATCTGTGTAATTGTAGGCCAAGGCAAATGAGTTACTAAACTTCACTAACTCAAGTTTGAATTCACTATGTCTGAATTTCTCAAAACTTACATTTGTAAAGCACCTTCCAGGTTAGGAACAATTCTTTCAATGACTCTCTCACTCTTTTTACTTTTGCTTATGCTGTGAGCACTGATAGCATCAACATCATTCATTATAACACTATTCTTGTTTAACATCCAGGGTTCATTAGAAGCCATAAACATATTTTAAAAAGTTTTTTTAAAATTATAAATGGGAATTAGAGTGCTTTTGACTTTTCTTCTCCTTAATTTAAATTAAGGGGCAAACCCCCCGTTTATTATAAATGAACGGAATTACACTGATGAGGTGTTATGGATTTTCTTTAAAATTTACAAATCTAACCGGCTTAGGCATTTAATTCATCTTGAATATGTTCATAAAACAAAAATTGTAAATAACAAATCTGCTATCTACACTAGCCACATTCGTTACCTTGATGAGCTAACCTGTATTTCATAATAGCATCTGGTGCACAGATCCTCCAAGCTGGTATTTCCCAATTGGCATTGCAACTCTATAATGAAGTCCCAGCTTGGATCCTGAATAGTCCAAATATATCTGTGCAGCATTTAACAGAGCATGGCACAGAATTAATGCAACTGGACTACTTCTGGGCAACATTTTCTCAGTGGAAGCTGGAACATCCACACTGACCTGGAAACCTTGTATGGGGTCTTGGGCTTCCGCTAGCTTGTTCATGTCAACGCTAAACTTGCTTGAATGCTGTAGACATTTCATTTATTTAGCTACAGAGAGATCCACTAAACTAATACTGGTATGTAAATATTACAAAGGAAGAAAAATAATCAGAAACTCACAGCTTGGTTTCTTCTCCATAAACTGCCTCTTACAATAGATAACACAAAGAATAAGAAGAGCTAAGAGCACTGTTGCAAGCGCACTGCATATAACAGCAGCTAGAGCAGTGTCTCGAGGACTGGAAGCAGTTGAAGGGATCTTCACAAGATTTACTTTGGTGGTACCTGAAATATAATCAAATAATAATTTAGGTGAACTGTAAACATTTCAGGAACACAGTCATGTAAATGAAAGTCTGGGAAATAGAAGAGATTTGTAGCACAGAGAAAAAAAAAAAAGACTGTTCCCTCTGCTAATGTATAAACATTAGCTGCAAATATAAGAAGATATGATTATCAGAACCACATTATGAAAAAAAACTTTGAAAAATATATTGCAAAATGAGTGATAATGAGTGGAGATGCACACAAAACCACATTCTGACTGTACATGAGAATGGAATCAGCTCTTCACCATGAAAATAAAGAACTCTCAATTTTTAATGTCAGATGATTTTAGTAAGGAGAACATTTCCTAGTGTATAGTTGAGAAAGCTATCCACTAGAGGGAGTCACAAATACATGAACTTCCCTTAATAAGGAAACTTTCTGAGAACTGAGACACAGAAGTTCAAATGCTGTCAAAGGTACCATTTTGCTTGGTTGTATATGTCACGACACCATGGTCATTTCTGGGATCAAACCTAGGATTTCAACTGTGCTAGCTTTTTTCATTCAGTGATATTTTTTAATACAGACAATACCTCTAGTAAAAAATCAACAGATTGACTTTATACCCATATTAGTAAAGACTTAAGCTATGTTTCTAGATTTGATAAACATTGTTACTTTTATGTTGAAAGTGAAAAAGATTTTAAAAGTATCAAAGTTTTAACTACAGCTACTCAGACTTAAATTACAAATGGGCTTTTAAAATTAAACTATTTTTTCACAACTTACGAATTTGCACAGCTGATCTATTTCAATCTACCTTGAAGACCACATCAATTCAATAATTTATGAGAAAAAGGAACAAACCATTGAGTATTTCTCTGACAGCAAATTTTTAAAAAACCACAAGCCATACTTTATTAACTTATAAAAATAAGTAAAATGTGACTATTTACCTCAGAAAATCTTTAGTTAAGACCTAAAGACTATAATTTCCTAAGAAATGACCCATGCAGTCATAAGCTTAAATTGGGAGATAAATGTCTGCCAGAGACATACAATTGTTTGATATCTTAACTGCAATATAATAGTGGAAGAGAACTTAATAGCTTAGTTAGTGCAACCAATGGAATTGTATTACTCAGGAATAATTTTCTGAAATATGGTATTTCCTCTACACACATCAAAAGTGGGTACTAAAGTGTTTACAGTACCATATTTCTTTTTTATAATGGCCAGATTGCCAAAAAGCTATATACTTTGAAAATCAATTTAATTCCATCCAATTCTAAGTTTTCAGACCACTTAACAACAAAGAAAATATAGACTTCTAGGAAATAAAGAACCCAAAATCTAAAAAAAGACATCCAACATATTAAATAAAAACAGTTTCTACAAATTATAGTATCATGTAGTTGCTGGTAAGTAGGGGCATATAAAGAAGTGGAGAGGTCACATCATGGCTATTATTCAGAAGGAAGAATGTTTAGTTGTTAATTTCCTGATTTCAGTGTGAAGAGAAGCAAGTATTACTGCCTTTACATCTGCCCAAATATTTCTATTTACCTTTGATTTGTACTATTATGTTCTGCTGTCACATCAAAAGTGTGAAGAACAAATTTATAGCAGATCTTTTTTATATCCTTTTCACTTGCCAAATTGGACAGAGTGGAGCTATTGGAGAGAGTCCAACAAAGGGCTGCTAAAATGTTTGAGGAACTGAAGCCTCTCTCCTATGACGAAAGGCTGAGAGACCTGGGACTGCTCAGCCTGGAGAAGACTCAGGGGAATCTCATCAATGTGTATAAATCCTTCAAGGGAGGGTGCAAAGAGGACATAGCCAGACTCTTTTCAGTGGACCACAGGCAATGTGTACAAACTGAAAAACAAGAGGTTCCCTCTGAATATCAGGAAACATTTTTTAACTCTGAGGGTGACTGAGCACTGGCACCGGTCGACCAGAGTGGTTGTGGAGAGCATCTCCTTGGAGATGCTTAGAAACCATCTGGACATGGTCCTCGGCAAACAGCTATAGGTGACCCTGTTTGATCAGAGGTGTTGGACCAGATGATCTCCATAGGTCCCTTTCTACCTCAACCTTTCAGTGATTCTGAGTTATTAAAATACAGCAGATCTCAAAACTCAAGTCAATAAAGAGGCTGAAGTCTCCTACATGAACTAGAAATACATTTTGAAACTCTGTCCTTGTACTGAAACGTAGTCGGTTTTGTTATGATAGCAGATGGTCTATCTACTATTTGTGTTCCAGAGAACAGAATAAAATTCCAATTCAGGGTCTCGGGTACTTTTCCTCTCAAGTAATTATTAACTGTCCTCTTTATGTTCTTTTATAATTCCTATTACTCAAAGAGCTAAGTTCTATGACTCTTCTCCAGATCTTCATTGTTATTTAAAAGAAAAACCAGCCGCTGTCATAATCTTTTTGTCATAAGTTGAATGCTCTTGGCAGGAGCATTTCACAGAGAAAACTTTTCACTCAGTTTCTAGGATTCTTAGAGATGTAGTTTTAAGTTCATAGTTTTAACAGATTGCAGAAAATTCTGCAAGTTCCAGGATATAATTCTGTGAGAAGCAGTAAAACTATATATGTGAAAAAAGCTGTCTATACAGCAACATGTACTGGCTTTGGCGTGAAAATCAAGGACTGTGCTTTGATACTAGGTTTTCCATTTTATTCACGTACCTGATCTAGTCTTTAGAAGGTTAAAGAAAACCTGGACAAGTATTTAAAAACAAGACAATAAAAAACTGATCAGAATGTGTTAATATATTTTTCATATCAACATACCCACTTGTATCAATGTACCTACCTAAAAGCACTAAACAGTTCTTAGAAATTAAGCCTTCATAATTAGTAGAAAAAAAAATTGTTAATTTTGAAAGCAAAAATAGAACAAGAGCACTGGCGATGGAGCTGCTATATTTTTGTCTTTCTTCATTTGCTCACAAAATGTATCTATTTGCAGGTACAATTACATATTATGGGAAATAATAAATTATATATATTTCTTTAGTGCCCACCAGCAATATCCAAACTGGAAATACAGCCATTTTATTTTAAATAGGGATGGCAAAAGTTTAAATTTATTTTAGCCACCTAGTTACTTAAGATTTATTTTATTTGGTTGGTTTTGTTTTGTTTTTTTTCACTCGAGAAAGCAATTTTCTGTTCTTGAGAATGCCTACCACTCATCTTCACCTTCAAAGAACTTTTTGGAATAGCGACTGTGAGCAGTCCATTGTAGTGTAGCTCTAATTATAATGATAGTGATCTTCCCTGCAGAGACCAACACTTCAGAAGTGGGTTGCTATTGTAGAAGTGGCCCGTTGGGCATTGCTGAACTCTGCTTTCAGTGTTACTCAGATACGTATGCATTTTCATAAACTCTCTCTCTTTTCAGGCTAACAGACTTAATGGTCCCATTTCAGTAAAGCAAGGAGATGCATTTTAAACTTTAAACTTGTACTCACAGCTATTACGTGATTATAAGACTAAATTTAAATGTGTAATTAAATACTTTGTAAACTGGACGTGTTACATTAAGAAATGAGGGAGGAGGTGCACACTGGTTTATGATTCTGGGAAGCATGTGAATATTATGCATCACAAAAATAAAACAGAAAAATACATTTTATTTAAGAAATAGATTCCTTCTCTAAGTCTTAGTTCAAACATATTCTGGAAATGTGCTAGCACTGAAGAATTACCCAAAATACCAAGCTGTCTCCTGTGCACACATTCTTCCCTTAATTAACCAATTGTACATTGTAATGTTAGTATACGCAAAGGTGTGGTTCTTAAAAGCAAGTAAAGTTTCTGTTCATCCAAGATGGTTAAAAAGCAGTAACTCAGCTAATACGGAACATATGAATCCCAGCTGCATCGCTACAACTTCTGCCAATAAACAGAATAGTTGAATTTTCAGCCTATTATACAAAACAACCAGAGAAAGGACAAAATGTAAAAAGACTTCCTTTATCACTTATTTCATGTTTATTTTCTGATTTTTTTTTTCAGAACCATGATTAGTTACAGTCACTACTGGATTCAGGATGCCTAAAAGAAAGCTTTCTGTAGCAGATTAACCACGGGAAAACAGAACTTGCAACACTTTACGTTTCTTCCATGGTTATAATAAATATTTTAATAATAGTAATAATAATATAATTACCAAAGTTGAGGAGGATAAAATGTGGAATATTATGTTTGGGTTTTCTTTCTTACCATGTCAAGTCAATGGTAACCCAAAGCAGGTTTACTTGATAATCAAAACTTGATTTAGATAGTGAAGTACACATGGCAACATTAGAGAGTGACATTTTTTACAATCAGGATTGAAAATAAATAACAAAAGTAAATTAAAATGTTGTTAATTCCTGGAATATGGGTATTTCTGGTCAAGAGAGGGGAAATTAGCATTTGCCTATTATAAAAAGTGTTTGTCCATTAGCTTTACATGGATTAGCCCAAATTAGTGGTATCAATCTTAATTTGACAAGAATAAAGGGCTCAGACATACCCTCAAGTTACGATAATCTAACAAGTTACTGCCTGTCAGCTGAATTGCAGTGGCTATCTGTATGTGTGCTCTTGATCTATGGAAAATGCAAGACAATGTGACTTATCTTGAAACTCCTTTGTTTTGAAAAAAGTTTACAAGATGTTTATGTTAATTTAAAAATCTACCTAGTCCTCAATAAGCAAAATGACGTATTATGTATAAACATGGTATGTGTATATATAATGCACATACTACATGTATCATAAGTGTGTATATATAAAATACATGCGTAATATATACTATTGAGCATTAACATCAGTGCAAAGTAAGTTGTCCTAAGTATATTTCTGAGTCTTTATAAAGCAGCAGATTGCCTCCCTTCTCCTGATCTTTCAAGTGGGAGGTAAGAAACTTTATTAAACATTACTGTTGGAGACTGTGGTAAACATTGGAGAGAGTCTCCCAACATCTGTAAAAGGACAGCCATTTGTGTGCATGGCCTACACCCAAAAGCTCATCATGTCAAACCACATTTTTCAAATGTGCTCCAAGTGCTGACTTTAAAGCCTTTAGTTTCCAAGTTGGTACCCTACCACTTTTTTTTTTCCTTTCCTATTTTGTTGGGTTTGCTATTTTTTAAATAAATGTACCAAAAGCCCTAGGGGAGAAAATGACTATTCAAGTATTTATCCATTGTTTGGAAATCCTGAGAAATGTGCTTATAAATTAAAATATTTGGAATTTGATTTATTCATTTCCAAGACCATTTCTCTTGCACTGCGTATTTTCACAACTGCTGACAGCCCTTTATGTTTAAAATGGTAGAACAATTACACTGTGTATGTGAATTTAAAATATATATGAACTCCAGAGTACTGGATACACACCACTATGTCTGTAAAGCATAGTCAATGTTTTTCTTTTAGTAATTAAGAGACGTTAATTCTTTTTACTATCGTAGTCATCTAAATTGAACTGATATGTGGGCACAAGTAACGTTGTTTCATACACAAAACTTTCACCTTTGAGAACTGTCTCGCCTTTTAAAAATACTACACGACAATAAAGCCTCAAATCACCGGTACAGACAGTATATCTTTCCTGTATAAACTGGAAATACTTAGCATGATCTGGTGGCACAGAGTAGACATTGCTGTTAATTTGCACCTCTGACATTTGAGAGTGTCCAATATCTATTTTGCAGAAAGTGCAATTTCTTTCTCAGGTGTTTTCATGTGTTAAATCAGTATCAAATAACATTTTTTTCAGAACAAACAAGATTGCTAGGCACAGTAGAAAACCCTTTTTCCTACTTCTCTTCTAACTTGTACTTTTAATCAAATTCTTTTCCAGACATGTTTTGGGAACAAGAACACAATACTTTAGGCTATTCCCTTGTTCAAATCCAAGGATAGAATGC
>JAOXJK010000001.1:190837012-190853390 GCA_025774025.1 Xenus cinereus
AAATTTTCAGGTAATTTAAACAAATAGTGTTGAAAAAAACCATTTCCATTCCTAATTTATTCTATTATTTCCATTTGTATGATGGAAGCCATTTACATTACATCTGCTCACTGGGAAAATAATTTCATAATTACATTGCTAACAGCTTTCTAAGTATGGACTGCTATTAGCAATCTTCTAGATTTTATATTTGAGGAGGTGGGGTATTTTTTTTTAGGGAGTCAAATTTCTAGCATTCAAATTTTCCTGTTCCCCTCCACAACCAAAATAAATGAGCACTTTCTAGAGGTCCAGAAATTACCGTTTGTTTTACATTATTTTCCTTTAAGTGGATTTTCTGTTGTTGAAGAATGTAGTAGGAGCTTAAACTACAACTTTTTCAGTAAGGGCACTAGTGTAGCTCCCTATTCACTAGTAGATCACTTGTTTCTATAAAAATTGGAAAATTCCTTGTCTGAGGTCACTGTTACTCTGTCAGCATGGACAGAAATTAGTTATCATGGTTAAAAGGATTTAAAAGAGATAATAAGTGACATTATTGCATATACTGCGTTCACTTAGGAAACAAAACTGAAGAAGACTCAATTCTAATCTTATCATGTATCTTAAGAAATTGGATCTATAAAACATTATATGGTTTGCAATAACACTTGAATTTACGATTCTCAAATTATTTTTAGCAGCCAGAAATGAAAACTGTCACACCTACTGGCCACTGGCAACATTCAGTATGTTTCAAATATGTCATAGTTAAAAACAACTAAAGACAAATTCTCTGTTCTCAGAAACCTGGTCTTCAGTGGCCAGGAAGGAAAAAGGAGTTTCCCCTCAGAGAATGCTAAGCTGCCAGGAAGGAAAATTCTTTCACAGATCCAGAGACTAGTATGATGCAGGCACTAAGGATATGATCCACATGTTCAATGATAACCACCAAACCCTCTGATCAGTGTTCAGTCAACAAACCCAATTCAGCTCAATCCAGAAAATCTAGAACTTATATGACACGGATGCAGAATGACAGGAAACATTTGACTGTCAGCAAGAAAGCACTTCGTGTCAAGAGCCTCTTATAGCCTCAGGCATGTCTGTGAGGGTCAACCAGCACAAGGGTGGGACACAAGCCCCCCAGTTCTGGAAGAGGAAAGCTTATGGCAGCATCCCACTTGCATTACATCACAAGCTTGCACAAAGTAACAGCAGGAAAGAACTAGAAAGGGTTGGTTTGGGTTGGTATTTTTGCTCTGTTGAAAGAGCCACAGCATTCCTTCATCCATCACCTAGCAACAGAAGTAGTGATATTCATGAGTCTCTACCATCAGAAGGAGAGTAAACCGTGAATCCTTAAAGAGTACAAATGTCTTAATTGGGAAGTTGAGATAAAATGAGTATTCTATCTCCCTATTTATCACTTACTAGCATCAACAGCATTTTGCATAAAACTTTTAGAAATAACTGCCCTTGAATCGAAGGAAAGAGTATTATTTTCAGACCCACTTAAAAAACCTAACCTTTAATTTTGTCAGGACGAAGTGTGGTTACAATATTATTTACTGAAAGATGGATGGTTTTCACTGTCAGTGTATCGGTTTGGGGTTCCTTCTTCCATTAAGTAGCATCTCAATCAGACAGATTCCACATAAAAAAAACCCTCTTTTCTGTGGAACTTCCTATCTACATTTTGATCCAGAAGAAAGTTTCACAATCCATCTCACACAGCCTTAATTATGACAACATGTGTGAAATCAGTCTAACAAATCACGTTTTGCCAGATGAAAAATCACATACTATAATTACCATATGTAATAAAAGGAAAGGTTTAACAATTTCCTTGAAAAATTACACAAAGAAAAGGGGGAGTCAAAGCACATCCTTCTGTAGAGCCTCCAGAAAGAAATAATATCAAGTATGCGTTAAATCCAAATTTTGTTTGGCTTTGCACTGCTACTGCAAAGTCTGTTAGTGAATCATACCTTGATCTCGCATATGCCACAGAAATACTTGTTTGTATATCAAGGACATTTTTTGTTTTTAAAGCTGCTCAGAAAATATTTTCATTACAGAAGTACAAACACAATTGTAATCTAGGAAAGAAAAAAAGACAATACTTTTCTGAATGAAAAGGTACAAAACCCACATCAGTTAATATAGCAGAAACGTCTTTTAATGATTCTTTTGTGCAGATTCATTCCCGTATGTAGAGGATTACTCATTACAGTGCATGAAGCAGTGCGTTAAACTTTTTCAGTTCAATAAATTATATTCCTGATGCTCCACTTGAATTTACAATTACCAAGTTTCACTCCATTACCCATAAACCAGCCTCTGGAAACCTGTGGTAGACTTCCCTTCCTGTTGACCAGACTTTTATTTGGGGGGGTGGGACGGGGACGGGGGTGTGCAAATCAAAGGTAAACTTTTTATCTGGTTAGGTTTTTCTCCCTTTTTTTGATATGCATTGATTTTTTGCTAAATTTTGCAGAGCTTTTACAAAGCCATATTCAGATTTTTAAGTTTCTAGTGGACATAACTAGCAGATGTCCTCTAGGATTTGCTAGTCAGTCTTAATGCTTCTAGTAACACAAAGGTAACAAGAAGCAAAACAGAAGACTGCCCATTATCTGAGATTAAAGAGCAGAATAATTGAAATAGAAAGTCTGACCTAGTCACCTGTACTTCACACAAACACATAAAGCAGGAAGTAGGGAGGAAATTTTGGTTGATTAGTCAGACAATAATTTAAATTGAAATTCACTAATTTAGAGCTTACGCTTTACTTCAAAAATACAACTCAAAATATTAACTATTTGAAATTTTCTATTCAATAGTCTTACTGGTATACTTCAATCAGCATATCCAAACAGCAAAGACAGCACATATGCTTTTCCACTCTTTTTGAAATGTTATGAGTATTAAATTGGAATTTATTATTTAACCATCACTTGTACTTGCAGTCAGAATGGAAGAATTACGAAAAATGTAATTATCTTAAGAAGATACCTGAGAATTGAGCTGTGTTCAGACTTATTAATGCGGTAAGGCACGAAACTAGGATCACAAAAGAGGTACAGGCCCTATAGTGCTAAGCACCATATACCACCTAGGCTGCATACACAATGCTAGGAACCTACTTGTAATGGAGGCCTACTTATGATACAAGAATCCAAGAATAAGGACAAGAAGCCAACACACAGTTAACGTGATAAAGTTATGGACTCAAAGAAGTTATCAAGAAAAGGACTCCCGGCCAATATCCCAACCTGCCCTGCTGAGTTTGGCATCAAAAGACACCGTACAACAGATTGTCCAGAGACAGGTGACAGACTGATTAGTTTGTAGATCCTGATGGTTTCAGTGTCAGCTGGGCACACAGCTGTTCAGCGTTGCAAAAGTTTAGGGATGGCCACTGAAGAGTACAGAGAACTTTTTAAGTGCATCCTTAAATTCCAATTCAATTACCTCTTGGATCAACTGTGATAGAGAATGGGGTTTGTATTCTTCAATTAGGCACCTATTGAGAGCATCCCGCCCAGTCCACGCGCATGTATTTCCTTCCACAGCAGCCAGGGGAAAGCAGGTGAACCACAAGCCTAACCTAAAGCTGCAATGTGTCCAAGCCACCTGCACCCAGAATCAGTGAAATACTACTGGAGACCATTGTCTATGAATGGCTGTAGGTCCCTTGGGCGTTTAAGCATTTACACAGTTAGGAAGCTGTCAAGCAGGAGAGTTGGTGATGCAACTTTGGAGTCAGGATCCTGGGCCTATTTGGGTTGTAGCTTGAACTGGGTTACTTGAAACTCAATAATAAAAAAAACAAATCACTGTGCAAAGAAATCTAAATTAGATTTGAGGTAGCAGGCACAAAATAAGTGGCCCTGCTTACTGTCCTTATAAGATCTTCAGTGAAAATCAGGGAATTACAAACACTCATTAGAATTGCTGAGGTTGTTCAGGTTACTATCCTTTTACTGTAGCCTCAAACAATAAATCTTTCATAACGGAGCAGACATGCTACATTGAGTACTTCTGTTCTACAGAAGTTACTAGTAAGTGAATCAATTCATTAGAACAGCCCTCACACCTACAGTTTTGAAGTACTAAGCTGTATTATATGTGGTTGGAAATCTTCCTGATAGAATAAATTTTCCTCTGTAAAAAGCAAACTGTCTGGAACAAAATATTGAAGGATAGTGCAAGAAAATGGACAGAAGTCTAACAGTTCAGACTGTCTGGAAGCTCTGGGAGTTTTGGTTTCCAGATTTTGATTCCTTGGTAAGGTGTGTGGCTGGCTACACAGAAATTCTCTTGGGTTTGAAAGCAGCACCTCCTTGCAATGTAATTTCAGTATTTTTAAGCTGAATATTCTTCTATGGAAAATTCATTGTTTCTTCCTTCCCCCCCCTCCTCCCCACACTGTGTTTTGGCGCACTCCACAGGTTTTGTTTCTTTGTTTTTTTTGAGGAGGAGTAGAGGGGATGGTGGATAGAAATGAGGGAAACACTTCTGACCAGTTCTGTCTACTAACTGTAATACATATTTAGTGGTAACAAGTTACATAATTAAGTACTTCTATAGAGACAGGCACAGAAATGAGAGGTACAGACAACAGGAGTTAATGACAATGAGCTGGGAATGTGTGTGTAAAAAAAGGCTAGGCAAGGAGAAAGTTTTCTGAGCCAGGCAAGGAGAAAGTTTTGGAACATGACTAAACTACACAATGAATCTAAATCTAAATAGTAACATTTCAGAAAAGGAAAAATCTGCCCCCTCTTTGTTTGCAGCTTTTTGTTTTAGGAGGGGAGCCCAGCACGTAGAGCAAATTCAGAACAGGAAGAAAAGGAGTCACTCCCCAGTGGGTCAGAAGCATCACAATTATCAAGGAAAAGGAACTGAAAACACTTAGGTTTTCTAGGTTAACTCTCTTTGATCAATGATGAGTGAAAGAAATAAAATTGTAATAAAACTTTATAAGACATGAATAGCAATTCTCATCTCTCTGTAACACGTAGTCAAATTTATTTCAGACTTCCTGAAGATAAGTTACTCTACCATCAGGTCACATATGGAAAATATCAGCCTGACTTATGACATTTTTACAAAAGTGTGCATTTCAGTTATGAGATAATGGAAAGCTAATGTCTCTGTAATAAAATAGTACTGATATTTATAAGCTAGTGATGCCATTAGCTGTAGCTAAATTAGCTGTCACTCCTTATGACTTTTGTGAAAGGTTTATACAACATTGCAGCTGCTTTCTATCACAGTGTCATCTAACATGGAAAGAGAATTACGAGAGATGTTGTGAGGTAACCCCAAATCAAAAAAAAGCTGAACTAAGATAGACATATATGTTGAAACAGAACCAAATAATTAAGAATGGTTTCACTTGTTATATACTTTCAGCTGCCAGTTGCCTCATATGCACATAAGCAGCCTACCTTCAAAGGCTGCTTTGCATTAGTAATACAAAGTTTAGTGTATAAAGCAACCAAATAAAAACTACAGAAAAACTTAATAGCTGGAAAAACATTATCTGGAGTCTGAGAGCTTTCAAATCACAAAATTCTGTAAGCAGAAAGAAGGAAGTGATACAAGTAAATTAAAAATCCACTATGTAAACAGAGGAACTAATGTGGAATTGAATGTTATTTAAAAACAGTTAAAATGCTATATTTATGTCTAATGAAATAATGTAAAAAAACTCCAGCAAAGCTGAGACAGTGGAAATTTTTCTCTTTTACCACTAGCAAAAGTATTTTATAGAATACATGTGTAGCCAGCAAGCTTTCAGCCCCACCCTTACTTATAATCATGTATTTTGTCACCCTACAGTATTCCCCTGCACACTGTAATTTCTAGGATTTTATCTTCTTTGTTCTGAAGTATAGTCCTTGCATACCCCAAATATCCATTACTCTCACATGAAAGTTTACAAAATCACAGATTCTAATCTTGGAAATGTAAATAAGTAGATTTATACCAAATCCTACTTTTCCTATACTAGCTACTTTTAACATCGGGAAGAAGGAAATACCACCAGATTTTATCCCTTAAATAGCACCTTTCATTAGCGAAACAACATCCTTGTAGATTTAAAGAGTGAGACTCAGCTGCAGTTTAGGACACTTAGGCATTTAATTCTCAGAAAAACAATCCTGTAAAAATACAGAAGCAAACTAATGACAAAAAAAAATCTACAGAAGAAAACTCCAAATGGAGCTTAGTGGAGGTGGTCAAAGTGCCATAGAATTTCCTTAAAGAAATAAAAATTAAAGCAAGTAAGATATAGATGCCTCACATAAAAATGTAACGTTTTCACTATGATCTGCTACATGTATTTTGTCTCAACAAGCTGTAGTCTGTACTTTTATTCCTCATCTTAGTAAAAACTATTATCTAGTTTGAAATATTCTTTATATTTGAAACCACTATCACTGAAATCACTATCTCAAAACATGCCTCATGGCAAAAAAAGTAGCAATTTTAGACCCGAGTGCGGGTTTATTTCAAAGGCACATGATGTTACAATCAAACTGTAGACATTTCTACTGCTGTGACTTATTCAACAAAACATTTCTGCTCCATTGAAGCAAAGAATGCGTTTATTTCCTGGAACATGTAGAGGCTAGTTTCCCAAGCTCCACACGGAATGGTATCCCGCCCCCATCCTTATCCCCCCCAGCTTTCCATGCTCCTTGCTTTGTGTCATGAAGACAAGCAGTAGTAGTCCTGGAGAGGAATGAGTTTGGCTGGACATACTGTGCAATTTTTTACTGTATAAAATTAATATATTTTAAAAACATAATAGTGCACATAATTACAAAAAAAAAAAAGGACAAGGCTGTTCCTTTGGAGGTGGTTTGGCAGTAAAATGCTCTTGGCACCTAGGTGTTAATTTCCTCTCTTCCTTGACTCTCACAATTTATTCCAATTTAACTGTTTGTACAGCCAAATTCTAGACTGAATTTACTTATAACAAAGGAACACCACTGACTGTAGATTGGTCCAGAAAGGAAAAGTAATGAGGAAGTGCTAGGAACTTTGATTTTTTTAGTACAGCTCAAAAATGTTCAATGTCATAGGTTCTTCTGCTTAGTACAAAGCCTGACTAGAGGCTAAGGGATTCTGGTGGCTCTGATGCTGTTCTACATTGCGAATTAACAATACAACAGGAAACAGTTGAAGGAACAGCTGATATAGCCAAGTTGATAAAATAATTATATTGCTTTAATTTTAATCTGCCATCTTCTTACAGCCAAAAGAAGATAAGAAGTATGGTTTCTAATGTTTTCTGATTATTTGCTAAGACAGACTAGCTGAAAACATAATGCTTACTCAAAGAAAGCAACGGTATCTTTGGAAAAATCTTCTGCTTCTTACCCCAGCCTTTCCCACATCTCTCCTTCACTTGTACCACCATAAGAGTTTTGGGGCTAACAAATTCATTAGTTTTAAAAATAACCTTAAGGGGTTATTTTAACTCTTTTTATATCATCGATAAATTCACAATCTAGCTTGCTGAAGAGATTCATTAACAGCTGAAGTACAACCATTGGGGTAGCACAACACTGGCCTGAGTAGACAGGAGAGTGAACTCTGCAAGCCTAAATTGGTTCCGAGAAAAAAAGAATCATTGAATCATATCTAGGTCCCTGTTTCTTTGCTGAATAGATAACAGTTTAGATAGTCTACGCTACTTTCCATTTCAGAAATTGTGTCTTTGATGGTGTTTTCAGTCTAATTCCAGTTCAAAGGACTTATTTTCTGTAATTCAGTTGAGAAAAAAATGTCTTCAGGTGAGAAAAGTGTCTTCAGTTTACAAAGTGAATATAAGTAGTAATTTTAAAAACATGCTTTCATTTCTTATCTAATGTTTAGATGCTGACCCTATATATAGGATTGGTATTTACAGTTTATTTACCTGAACTAAGCAAATTAAAATATATCATTGTGTATTTAATTTTCTGACATCCTAAAAACACACATAAGTCATTGTGTCCCCTTTAAAGTTTACAAAGGTGATAGCGATTCTTCTGGCCTCTAATGCTCTCTTTACTTGTTCATTTAGAATCCTTTCAACTTTGCCTCTAGCAATTCACAAACTCATTTTTTCATGAGTAAATATTTAAACCAGATCTGTTTTAAAATGTCTACAAAAAGAAAGAAGATAAAAGCAAGTATTTAGATTTATAGCTAACCAGGTAATAATCAACTGCTACTTGTGCTGAAAGAACTTCATCCATGTCTCAGCTTTAACATGAACCTTTAGTCCAGGTAGGGGGCTGTGAGCCTTTGTGCCCTTATGGTAATGTTCTTAAGCAAACAAAAGATTGCCACACACCTCACAGGACAATTAATTCATTGAAACGGGACATTTAAATTTTTCCTTTTCATCTGTAATATAAGAGTTAGCTGCACTAATATTTGACTTTCTGTTTCATAGTGGAAAAAAAGAAGGATAAGAAAGGCAGAGAATTAGAACTTAGTCCTCTGATCGTTGAGAACCCGCCCCATACACCTAATGGCCTTTCTCCATTTAACTTCAAGTAATGCAGCCTTTAACATCTTAACTATCAAAATATATTCATTATTGAAATAAACAGCAAACATTTTCAGCATTAGGTGGAAAAAGCTTACTTTCACACACCATTACTTACACTTCCTTGTAGAATCATGTTTCTGACAGTCTTAAAACTGAGATATTTCCACCTATTTGATGTTAAGTAAAACTCAAATAGATTTCTGTTCATTTACTTACTATTGTAAAATAAACCTCCTAGGCTGCTCTGAGGAAAGGTACATACATTCTCCTAAACTGAAACAGCTTATTTTAGAGACCTGAAGAAACAATATACAAATTCCAAACAAAAGCCTGCTGAAAACCAGTGACATAAGGTAATCATGGTAGGATTTCCTTTAAGATTTTAATGGTTGGGTAGTATGTAAATAAAGAACATTTTAATGATTTCAAACTTTTTTTTTTTTGTTTCTGCTATGAAAGATGGAAATACTTGCCAATTCTCACAAGTTGCCAGAAATCTGAAAAACAAACACCTACGTTATTTAGTCAAAGGTTTTGTCACAGCGAGCTGTGAGATTAGGGAACAAAAAAGTCTCCAATCTGAATTTACCACTGCAACTTGTGCCAGAGAAAATGCTCTTCTACACAGGGCTGTCTGTTGCCCACTTAAAATCAGCAGTAGCTTCTTAACAGTCCAATTTAGGATCCAAGCTTAGGCTCAGTTACAAAAGCCAAATCACTATAAACTAAAAAATTCTGAATTATTTCAGAAGACTTGGTAACCATTCTTTCACCATCTTTTAAGAATCAAAATTTGTGATTTTGGAAAAAATGGAAATATGCATATGAGTCACTAACTAAGGTCAAAGGGGAAAGATATAAGGGAGGTAATGTCGTCTTCTTCCCCGTCTTCAATTGTATCAGAGTAGAATTAATGTTTGAATAGCATCCTTTCATAGAGGAAAGGTAAAACAAGAAAAGAGGAAAACCTGCATAAAATGAATTTATATATTAGCAATTCTAGATCAGAAGAATACTGTTGCATTTCAGATTTCACTAACTTTCTCTTTTTGCAGATACAATAAGAATAAAAACAAATGAAGGGAGTAATACTTAATTCGATCAATTGGGAGGATTAAAATAAATGTACATGTGAAATTGCCTGTTTGGGTTCATACTCTGTCTGTAAATACCTTCTGCAACTCACTGAATTTGAAGTGATTTGCTCCAATAAATGAAGATCAGCATTTCATTCTTGGCATCAAACCCCATAGTGTTTGCTATGAAGAAAATACTTCTCTAAACTTTTAAGATACTATGTTGTGTACACTACAAAAATAGTTGGAAAATGTTGAATTTACTTTCTAGGCTTACGTTATACTTGGGCAGGAGTTAATGCTGCAAACACTGTAATTTATTTGACTTATTCTGGTTTACCAGTTTTTAATGTTGCCATTTTTAATAAAAGTGAATTTTTTATGATTCAGAAGTATATAATGTAATTTTAAGAGAAGTGGACAGGAAGCCACATTTGTAAAATGTTTTACTATTAAAGATACAAAACCAGATTCTCAGACAGTAAGTTTATTCCCCAAAAGACACTAAAACTAGAATGCAAGCATAACAAGGAAGCTTGGCTCATTTGAAAAAAGACAATCTGAGCAACATATGAAATGCTGAAGAATCCTTATTTCGTTAAATTTAATACAATATAAAGCTATTTAAAAGTATAACTTTAATGCACAATAGTATATACTTGGTTATATTTTAATTTAGCACAATTAAAAAAGAAAGAATCTTTATAAGAAACTGTGTGTCCTTATTAAAGTAGCATGAAGCATTTCAGGAACTTGACAATTCATTCTTTCTATAAACAATTGTTTCTGTTTGGAATAGGGGAAAAAAAACCCCACCCAGAACATAACTTCACAGTTACACAAATAAACAAGTAAATTCACAGTTTTCCACAAGATTATGCTGAATCAATTTTATTTTTCATATTATAAAGCAGACAGCAATACATGAAACAGGAATAATTCACTCCTTTTATTGAATTAAAAACTTGATAGGATGTAGAGAATCAACAACCTTTGGAAGCAGCAGTAAAAAGGCTTCTGTTGCAGAATAAAGAGGGTCTCTCCTACTAAAGAGATTCTGAACCTCTCATTGGCCAAAAACAAATAGAGAAACTGATTACTCTTTGCCTGTTTAATATATAGATATTTATCTATATTGCTCTCTGTCACTATAACCTTAGTACAGAAGTTGTTTTTAAAGGTATCAACAAATTACCCCTTTTGGGTGTCAGGAAAGAACTCATGCTACCAGATAGTAGGCAGAGAGTCTAGGAAGACCGGTTTTCTTTTGGCATTATCACAAAACAGAAATTAAAATTAATATGATGACATCAGAAGTGGAGTCAAGACTCCATAACCACATGGTATGACAGAAATGTTTATCCTCAAGTGACTGCTCATGAGGGAACTTCACAATGATAGTGCTAAACTTGCTGAGATGTATTAACAAAATCATTTACTAACAAGAAAATGAGCCTTTAAAAGAATTCTTCATAACTGTGACTGTCATTTTTTGCCAAGCTTTCAAGTTAAAACAGAAAACATTCTGAAGCCAAAAAGTTAATCTCACTCCAACAGGAGGAAAATAGCACTTACAGTGAGGCTCATAAGGAGGAGGAGGATCACCACAAGGAACACACTCCATGTCTTGAAAGCCTCCAAGCTTAGTCTTCCTATAAAATCTAGAAGATAAAGGAATGAAAAAACAGTTCATCAAAACCAGTTATTTTTCCTCGCAAAATTGATCAGGTGTTTTAACAGAATCCTCTGTAACTGCAAGCTTTTGTCAACCTATGTCCCATGCAAACTATCAGGAAATAGAAGAAAATAAAAGTAAACAAAAATACAGTAGATATCAATTAATAGTATAGCAGTAGATCTAAAGTAAAGCAAGGAAAAATTCTAAATCCATTAGTTCAAATGCATGGTCACTATAATCTTATAGTCACATAAGAAATAAACAGTTCTGGAGATTTCAAATAGAAATCAATATCCCATTTTCCACGTAGACCACAACATGCAAGACAAGTATGATGAACTTGCACTATGCAAGCTTATTTACACATTTAAAAAATAAATGTGAACTGACTAATCTATATAACTCTCCTAAAAGAAGTAAGATATTGAAGGTAACTATCACCATTAACAGTATACAATGGATCAGACATCAGTGTTTTCTAGTTAAAATCTTTAAGATATCCTTTAACTCAGAGAAGGAAAAAAATCACACATAAATTTGTTCATTAACGTATTTGTACAGAAGGGCATCATCCTTCCCCTTCCCCCAAAAAATGCTGTGTGACAAATCTTCAGAAAATAACATTATTCTGATCATTTTGTAGAACAGAGAAACAGTAAAAATGGCTTTTTTGAACTATATTTTAACAAACAAACAATCCTTCTCTGGTTCTTCTTTCTCCTCCAGCAATATCTTTACCACCAACCAAAAATCACAAGTGCAACCACTGTGAATGCAAATTAATGAAGTGACCATGAGTCCCAATCTACATTATCCAATTCTCCACTTTGTTTCCACACTTAAACGTATACTTTAAAAATTCTATATAGCAAGCATTTCAAGGTATGAAAAAATGGATATTGCAAACAGAAGTATCAGTCAAATGGTTTAGCTAAGTAATAGCAATGGGAGGCCACAAGTAGTAACAGGAAAACAATAAAATAAAACTCTAAAGCAAACTAACTAGCCAGTTACTCATTCCTAAATAAAGTAATGCAAAGACATTAAAAAAATATATAAACAGTGGCTGTCGTACCCAAGGAGATATTTTATTCTAAAAGCCATTCAGGAACTTCACTCGAGTTTATTTTTAA
This sequence comes from Xenus cinereus, assembly GCA_025774025.1. Classification (NCBI taxonomy): domain Eukaryota; kingdom Metazoa; phylum Chordata; class Aves; order Charadriiformes; family Scolopacidae; genus Xenus; species Xenus cinereus. The sequence continues at coordinate 190,849,442 of JAOXJK010000001.1, forward strand.
AGAGCTTACTGACTACTGTGACAGTAGAAGCCCACATTCTTAAACCAGGGAACAAGAATACATCAAATGGAAAACCAAAACTTTAGAGTGTTATATTTCAAATTTGTATAAGAATATGACGTCCTCTGGAGAACATACCTACATCAGTTCCCTAATCAAGTAGGTCTGTCTGTCTTTCAACCAGTCATTAGTACTAAGCTAGAATCAAAAGCTAAGGTCTGTTCAAGATGAGTACGTGAATGAAGCGTTTTCTGTAGTTTAAATAAGGGTACTAACTCTACCGATGTTAAATTACTAACATTGTAAATGCCATTAAAGTATGAAGACCGTATCAGCTAAAGGAAAAAGCTTTCCAACTGTTCAAGAAACTCATGGTTTAACAATGTGAACAGAAACAGATTCATAAGCTTTAAGACTGAAGGGGCCACTGTGATCGTTTACTCTGAATGAAATGTGTTAATATTTGTTTTTAGCTGACATGCTCACTGTACTGTTTTGAAGCTGAACAATAGGGAATGGCACATTTCAAACTCATGTGAAACAGAAATAAAGATGATTGCTGAGAGGTAAAACATTAGCTAAACCATTTTGTTTGGCTAGCTATATCCTCCATTCACTTAGGCAGCATCTAAGCTGATGGACAGGTATGAGTGGTGGTGTGTTCTACAGTTCTGTTCCCCAAAATGTCCAGACCAGATGACCTGTGTGTGACTCCTCCAGTCAAGACTCCCTCCTCACATTTCCAACTTTGCTGCCAGTAAAAGCAAGTTGTGGAAACAGCTCTCACTTCAACACATACTCAACATACGTATCTAGAATACATTCTAGACCAGAATACTGAGAAGCATTCACAGGTCCTCCAATTTGGATTTACCCTTAATTCATGTTTTATTCTGGCTTCTTTTTTGTTCCTTTCGTGTCTCCCAAAATTTAGCTTATATTGTTTACACCTCAAGAAGAAAATCTCCCTGCTGACAGCCAAATAAGCCCCACGATACATATATGTCAATACGCAATAAGAGCATAGATCAATCCACCGTGTGGCTGCAGGTAGTATCAAAAGTGGTTGTAAGATCTAACACCTGGAGCTGCACCTTCTTATACCATGACTTAAACTAACATTAATTACCAAAGCTTTACAAACTGTTTTTTAATTTAAAAGACGTCATTTCTGGCTTGAGAGAAATAACTGTAGGAGCTTCAACACAGTCTTCAGTTATTTGATAGCTGGTATTAAAAAAAGTATACAAAAATAAATAAGAATCACTGAAATATATATAGGAAACAAATGTGCGAACTTCTAAGCATCTCTGAAATATATAGCTTTAAAATACAGAGGCAAAATACAACTGCAAATCAGTTCCCATAACCTACTCTTATCAATTAAACTATCAATTCATAGTTCAAAAAATCATCAGAAATGCCTTTTAACAAATTGATGGTAGGTATTTATAATAGCAGAACTTGGCCACAATGTAAAGAATAACCTTTTAGAGATCTTAATACTACAGAGAAAATTAACAACAGAGATGTGGGATGACAGGACAAACTAAGCACAGACCTTGATTTATAATAGCAGTTTCAGTGAGTCTCCAACAATGTTATAATTTGTTCCAAAACAATTCTTTCAGATCCACTTACGATTCTCAGCCAGGATTGCACTCTATGAATTTACTGACAAGGTGAAGGAAATTCAGGAGCATTAACCACAACCACCAATAAAAATATGTGTGCCTAAGAATTACTAGGCATTGATCTAAGGAGGGGAAAAAAAGCAAGCAAATAATGTGATCAATCTTCAAGAAGCTAACTGTATGTGTTTCCAAACATTTAATTCTTTATAACAATGAAATAAGCCACCAGTAACACTCGATATTTTGAAGTATTTTGTTCAGGCACTGCATAGACAATACTCTCATAAATCACGTAGGTAATTATCAAACCATTTTTATAGATGAGATAATTAAGACTGTAATTCTGAAATTATGTGCTCAGATCATACAGTAAATTGTTGGCAAGGCCAAGATTAGAACCTAGAACCTTCATACGTACATAGAGGATACAAACATTTATCTGGAAAACACGAAGAAGAGAATGCCAAGGCAAATTAGTTTTGAATTTGTTCAAGTCTCATCTTCAGAAATGGACTTACCCTGGTAAACAGTCTCCACATACTGCATTGCTGGTGGCAGAACAGTTAGCCTTCTGAAACCGGTTAACTAATGCACAATCCAGACAAGGCTTGCACTTCTGAAAGCCCCAGTCTTCCTTGAATCTGTTTGGTCTGCATGTCATGCACTGTGCATCCTCCCCATATCCAAAGCCGCATTCCTGTAGGGATTAACAAGCAATAGCAAACTATTCAGTCTCTGAAAGCGTGAACAAGAAGAGAATGCTGGGATAAAATGAAGACCTAGTGTAATTATTACTGAGAGAGTAGGTCTTTCTAGAGACAAAACCCAACCTTTCAGCAAGTTCAAATGTGTCTTCCACTGCTAATAATCTCCCTTACTTCTATAAGTAATACTTAGTCATCCACTTTATTCATGAAACCACTGTGTATTTGAATGATAAAGGGCTTCAAGGACTCCCACAGTTTCATTATTACTAGCTTATGGTAGAATTATTGAGCTGTCTGTTTTTTAATTAGGTCAGTCATGTGAAAGTGCAGAAACTGGGACAAGTGAAGTATAAAGGCACTTACTCAGTTACAAAAACAGCAAAGAAGCACTTTGATATTAAGGTTCATAGCTAAGGTGAACAAAGTTAATTGCCAAAGAGAGTGCACTGATCTTCAAAGGCTTAGGATTTCTGTTACCAAATAAAACAGAGCTGGTTAATGACCATCAGCAAGGCATGAAACATAGCTTAGCCACTAAGAATTTCAGAAACTCAATCTGCTCCAGTTCTAACAGTTCTTAAACTGTTCGAAAAGTTTAATAGCTCTGTGGATCACAGGAAGGCATGATATTTTACTATACAAGGAATATCGCTGTTTAAAGCTATTATTTCCATTCATTTGCAAAAGGACACCTAATACAACTGACAGGCTTCAAAGAGAAACATTTTGCCTAACAATATGTAACAGTTCTGGGTTCTACAAACTGATTATGAAGAACTATCAATCTATTTAATTTTTATGTCACTATTTCTTAGAGTTATCAACTTGCTAAGAGTTGCTGTTCTCTTTTCTCATCTGAATATCCTATTAAGTTTTTTGCAGTACTTTGGAGTTAGATTTGATGCATTAGTGACACACTGCAAAACACCAAGAAGAATACAAGAAATTGCTGGAAAGGACTTATTGGGAAGGGAGTAGGTGGGAAAGGCACAATGTGGGGACCACATCCTCCCCTATGTGGTTTCAGTTGGAATAATAGAGCATCTTCCTGGTGGGAAAAATGTAGGAAATCTTCAACTGTGGCAATGTAAGAGGCAGTTTCCACCACAACACATGCATGTTCAATGCATACAAATAACTTTTTCCAAAGTTACCCACCTACATAAATCTGCTGCAGTAAAAAAGTTTTGAACCTTAGAAATGCATTCAGGTTTCTCCAAGGTTTTGCACTGAGAAAGCATCTATGGAACAAGCTCTGTGATAGAGTTGGACAATATGCATTTTACAGTGCCTCTAATTTGCAATAATAAAGTAACAATAAACACCTTCAGATGCATTTTACTGGAGATTCTAAAAATTTTCAATTTTCCTTTATGTTAAGAGTATCTTTATTGTCCTCTGAAGAGGAACAAGCACTCAAGTACACAGAAAATGAACAATTCTAAGAAAGCCACAACAAATGGACACTAAAAATAGTCTTCTTCCTCTGTCTCTACAGCCAGGAATTTGAAAAATAAGTTTTAATTTTTGGTCTGATTTTTAGCTGAAACATAGTTTCTTACTATTGACTATCATTCAGATAAGGAGCAGACAGAGAAGTCATTGCAG
>JAOXJK010000001.1:190871973-190900459 GCA_025774025.1 Xenus cinereus
GAGGGGCCGCGTGGCCGAGGGCGGTTGGGCGGTGGCCGTTGGGCGTCGCGCGGGCCCTGCGGCGGGGAGCGGCCGTTATGGGCCGCCGCCTCAAGGGGCGGGAGGGGCTTTGTCCTCTGTGAGGGGCTGCCCGCCTCCCGCTTAGGGCTCCTCCCTGCCAGGAGATGCGTGCCTGCTGGTGAGCAGTGGGGTGCATCTTGTGCTAGTGGTGCTGAGCCAGGGTGAACCGCAAATGAGGCACTCGAGTACCTTTTATCCTGCCAGGAGAGTGGTGGAGACTTGCTGTGCGCACCTAGGTGGTTTATTGCAAGCTGTGGCTGCCTACCCTGTCTCGAGAGGCAGCCTGGGCTTTGAGAGCTGCAGCCTTGGTGTTGCTGATCTGCCTCAGTAAGAGCCCTGGCTTAGAAGTGCTTATGGCTGCCTAGCTGTGGGCTGTTGGGCTGTTGTTAAACGGACTGGCCAAAACCATTTGCTGCCATTCAGAAGGTGAGCGTAGATGGAGTCCTTATACCTCACTAAGGTCCTTTCTGCCAGTTCTGCCCAAAGAGCATGATGGAGGCCCTCTGACAATGCACTGCAAAATACTCTCCAAAGTACTTGAGTAGGTTTTTTCCTGCTAGTTCAGTTACCCAGCTATAAGCATAGTGTTAATACCAAATGCAAGTTGAGAAATCCAGCCCTTCACAGAGAATAAACTGTTCACAGTCACTAGAAAGGGTGTACTTTGCTACTTCTTATTGTGACATAAAATAGGAGCTTTCCAGAAGTTAGTGATGGTTCAACATTGGTGAAACCAATCTTGGAGACGCTGGTGAAAGAACTGCTACTGCAGGGATTTCAGGTCATTAGTTTTACTTCTAATGAAAAGGTTATTGATACCAGTACAGTCTAGACAATTGTATGGATACACTGGGAACTGAGTTACGTTGTGAAGAGAATGAAGCAACGGCTATACTTAGCAGTAGAGAATTTTTGGGAGCTTCTCACAGAGATAAAATTTTGCAGTTCAACAGCCATGTGGACTTCTATAGAAACAAGTATCACTTATTGAAATACAGCAAGATGTCTGCGAAGAAACAAATGGTTGCTGCAAAATTAGTTGTTTTCAATTTAAAAAAAATTAACTAACTCAAAATTTACAGGGATTTTCATCTAATTGTCTTATAAAGGGCCTTCAAAGAAGAGTTTTGCTTCAGGACCCTTGCCAGAAGGAGCTCTGCAAGAGGCTGGAATTTCAGTGAGGAATGGCATGCTGTGGCGCCGCGGCGGTGCATCTGTTGTGAAAGGCAGCTGCTGCACAGCACTGAGCATGCTACATCCTCTTGCTCTTTACAGACAACTGTTTTGTATGTTATCTGTTTTCTGTAGACACCAGTGAAATGTATTGCGTGAGTTTTTCTTAGTAGAGTCATCATGTGGGTTTCAGATACTCATTTTAAAGTAGTATAGTTAGACATAATAGATGTATTAAAACATACGAGATTTCTTAAAGTGTTGACTAAACACTGAGGATTACCATATAAAGAAACATTACAACTTTCTCAGGGGGTTACTATGCCGATGAATTAAGAGCAATGTCTAGTCTCTAACACGGAAACTTAAACATTTAAGTCCCTGTTGTAGCATGTAAAATATTTCCTCTAAATGTAAAATGGATGAGTTAACTCCATTCATCACTGAAAGATGTTGAAAATTCCAGCATTTCTTTTGTTTTAAATCATAACGCTTCTTTTAAGGAAAAGGAAGAAGCGAACTGTTAGAACAACTAGTATAGATGCAAGTATAGAGATTCTCACTACAGTAGGGAAAGAAGAAAAGAAATGTTTGGAAAGCAGTTTCAGCTGACCCCTTTGATAAGACTAAGTTGCATGACATATCTGATGTGGAAGCAGAAATTGTACAGCAATAGGAAGTTGTTATCTCCATATCTCAAATGCTAACACAGTTCCCTCAGTCAACTGTGAGATAGATCTGCTCTTGTTATGACAGCTGTTGGAAACTGATGTCAGTATAACTGTGCAATGCCTTTTGATAGTCTTAACTATTACAAACCTTAAAATATGTTTATGATGTTATCTAAGACACACTGTTTGGAAATGGCTCTATTTATAATCAGAAATTGCTCAAGCTATTTTAATAAATAAATTATATACTTGTGAGTTTCCTAGTCAGATCTGCTTGAAAAAGCATTATGAACTTTTTCTTTCTGAAGACTTAAGCCTGAGGATTAATTAATGTTTATACAGCACTTTGTAAAAGCAAAGTCGCAAATGCCAAGAATTATTATTATTTAATCTTTAAAAGTCAGATCAATGAAAGACTAAACTGTCAGAGAAGTGCTACATAAAATAACAAAAATGCTAAAAATCCTCTCTCCCCCTACTTAAATATGTCCAACTGTGCTTTCATGTCAGTCTCACATACAGACAAGCAAAGATATTTTTTCAGTTTAAATGGGTTAATGCCCATCTGTGTTTAAATCTGTGGGAAGATTACCTAAAATCATAGGGACTTTCTACAAAATGAAAAAAAAATCTTCTTTTTCTGAAATGCATTTCTAAGGCCAAAATACTGCAAATATTTTTATATGGAAGTCCTACTCGTAAGTGTAATCTGTCTGATTAACCAGAGTTACTTCTGTGCACAGCTTTACCCGTTTGTGTGATGGGTCAGATCCTTATAGTGATAACTTAATGTATTAGCCTCACATAGTTATTTTGACTTCTGAGGAAAAAGAATCCTTCTATTATTTTTTAAATTTGCTTTTCTTTTTTCTTTACAGCAAACAGAAGTTTGGTTTAGAAACAATTTTCCTCAGAAAACAAATGTACATGTTAGAAATAACAAATAAATAAATAAATAAAACCATCTTTTCAGGGTTACAGAAACATGTTTTAGTACATCATTGTCATATAGGGAAAAATACTGAATTTTGGCTATGCCTTAAACAATATTCTTCCTTGACAGCTATATGCACATTATTCATGCAGTGCTAATTACTTTCCTTATAATGTAATTGACTTGTTAAGTCAGAATATGAATTAATTGGTGGTATAGAAAACTAAATGGTACCAGGTCAGGCCTAGTCTGTCTGGCATACTATCTCTTGATATTCAGTAAATGTTAAATTTATATATACAAATATACTTTTAATTAGAAGAAACAAAGTTTGCAGACTGACTAATGAAAGCTGACTACATTTATCTGGAAGTGTTGATAACTTAATCTTATTCAGATGCAAGCAGACTTAAAATTTGAGTTAGCATGTTACTATAGTGCATACTGGAATATGAACAACTTGAGGGTCCTATGGGCTGATAAACCTCTTAAAGAATAGTTTCCAAACAATGCTTAACAGCTAGCAGTTAGGCTGACTTTTAGTTGAAATTTGTTAATAAACAGATGTACTTAGGATTTATATATGCTTAAATTTAGATTTAAGAATATACATCTGAAGTCAGTATTTCAGAAGAACTTACTACCCACCATTAAGAACAGATTTTCAGAGAACTCAGTGTCTGGAATGTTCAACTTCTTTGCAAGTCTGGCCCCAATTATGGGTTCTAAGTTCTTCTGAAAATCTAAATTATATTTAAATACCTACAGAAGAAGCTTGAGTCTTATTTTAACTGACTAGCTCCAGCTGCAGGCATGGAACACTCATGGATTTGGCCCAAACTCACCGAAAAATTTGGCCCTTTAAAACTGCAAATGTGCCGTGAATAATCCTAATCTTCAAATGATTGTTCCTTTATAATGAATTTCTGGAGTAGATGTCTTAAATGTTCTTAAACACAGTACATGTTCATTAATATGAATTTGAGGAACAGAATACTAAATAGTGTGAATGGAAATTGCTTCATTGAAATAGAAGCAAAACTTCCATGAACATCAGCAAAACCAGGTGTTTGCGCTAGATAAGCCTAAGATTTCTTTAATTTCTTTATTAAAAAGTCATAAAGAAAACTTTTATAATCAGGTTAAAATGTTATTTTATTATCAAGATTTCTTTAAATATGGCATAGTTGAACTATCATCCCTTCAATCTTGAAAGAAAACCATTTCCCTTTGTAAATAAGGATGTTATAAGTTTAGTTCTAATAACTTATGGAAGAGGAGACTTTTTTCATCTCAAGTATGGAACTAGTTACTTGAAGAAGTCACAGTTTAGTAAAAGCACTGAGAGCAAATAAAGTATACACAGTGTGTAGGAAATACAGTTGATCTTTTCTCAGAAAATAAATACTCCTCTAAGTCCTGTAACACTTGTATTCGATTATGACTTCACAAAACCATAGACAGTAGGAATGAACAGTGCACACCAAAATCTTACATATTCCCAAAATATTGAGAAAAATTTGTTTTTTCTTCAGTTTTCAATTGTCTGTATATTCTAGACAGTCTATTCTCAATGTAATTCGGTCTAAGAGTTGCAAATAAAATGCTGCATAAATTAAATGCATTTTGAACTTTGTACACACAACAATGTCTAGTATTACTGTTTATGTGAACTTTATAATTTCTTAAAATCTTGCAACACAAAACTGAAAAAAAAATACAAAATCCAGTACCTGTTATCTGATGAAGTTTTCCAGTGCCCAGGCTTTCTGCAGCTTAATTTCACACTGCCAGAGCTTCTGTATTAAATGCTTTTACCTCCTTAAGAAAAAAAAAAAAAAGTATGTCAGCACAAGCCCAGACGAAACTCCAAATCCGGGAAAATAAAATTAACCATGCAGATCAAAGGCAGACGAGCACTGAGACCAAATGCCTGTAATCTGATCAGTGATCAGTTGCCATACATCAAAGGCAGTGCTTTGGAGAGGAAAAAAAGCTCCTTTTCCAGCAGGTAGTCGCACTCTTAAATTCTGCCTTTCAGTACTCTGGTTCTTTTGTTAAAAATCGATCACTCGCCCTTTTTTCCCCCCCCCCCTTCCTTGCTTGTGCTGGGAGAACGCACACGGTTCTGAAACGCTCAGAGTTGAGTGGCTGGATCTGTAGCTTTTGAGTTCCCAAGCTGTGTTGTGGATTGTGTGTTGGAAGCTTTCCCCAGTGCCAGCGGGTTCCGCTTTATCCCTTTCATCTCGCTGAGCTGCAGATCCCATGACATCATTCAATGCTGTGGGACTGGTTAGAGAGCTATAATACAGCCCGTGGGGGAATACAGCTAAAGAGCAACAAGAGTTTGCATGATTTCTAATCAGGTTAGTCCATTGTAACCAACCCGAGGCTCACTTCAAAGTTTTCCTTACATTAAAGTTTCCTCCCGAGAAGGGAGAATAGTGTAGCTATGAGATTTTCTTAAAAAGATGCTTTATAATTTTGTCTGCAACAGGAAGTTACAACTTTCCATAAAGTTCTGGGTCACTTTGCAAGGCAGCTGTAATACACGACAGAAAACTACTTTTGTTTGTCTCTTCATTGAAGTTTGGAGAGGAGGAAACGGTGTATTTTGTGCACTGGAATTGTTTTTTTGCACCAGCAAAATCAAGCACAATAGAGCACGCTCTCGGTCCCTGATTCATGTCCTACTACTTACTGTGTGGCCTTTTGCGAATCGTTTTATTTGAGCCTGATTCATCTGTGGCTCATGATTCCTTTACGTAAATGAGCTGTAAAGCTGCCATAAGTAACTCTCAGAAGCTTTTTAGTGTAAAGGCATTTTTTTCGTTGGGGTAGATTCAAAGTGGTTGCCATTGCACTGTGAGCAGAGGGAGGCTTTTGGGGCAGTAAAAGTATATTGTGAGACATTCTCTGTGCTGCTGCAGTTCATAGAGCGGGTCCCGCACAGCCCTGGAAAGCAGGGGAATTCTCGGGGCTGCTGTGGCTCGCACTATTTTGGTACAGAGGAAATACAGAAGAAATGGACCACTGAATTTCATTTTCTCTGATGTGAGGCAAGGTTAGCTTTCGGCACAAAGATTAATTCAGCCCTCTGTACTTCAGCTGCTAATAAAACATACAAATATCAAGCAGGATGGCTTTTAGGATAATCAGCCATATTGAAGATATCACCGAAGTTCTCATAACTGTATACCCCGTGCTTCGGGCGTACCACATATGCAGATGAAAGTGATAGAAGCGCGTCGACTGGTAGCCGTTGGTAGACTCCTGCAAATATTTGCACACTGAGTAACCGAGAATTCATTTAAAAGGCAAAAGTAAAAAGAGGAAATATGCTAGTCATGGTTGCCTTGAGCATTAAAACCAAAAGTAAACGATCAGCAGATAATGGGTACTGGGCAGGCGGGCGCGACAGGCGAAGTGTCCTGTTGAGATTCCCCATTTCCGTGCCCCGTTTGCCGGCTGCAGCCTCCTCCCTGTCGCCGCCGTCCCCTGCCGGCCACGGGGCGGGCTCCCCCGGCTCTGGCCCTCGGTAGCCCGGCAGGGACCGGGCCCTCCCCGCCCCAGCCCCGCCGCCCCCGTGGGGTGATGCGGCTGCACTCGGTAGATTAGGGAGCCTTCTGCTGGTGGGATGTTGTACTGTGGACAGCACCAGGACGGTAACGAGCACTGTGCTTCAAGTGATGGTAATTAACATTTCCAGAAAGCTTTGTGATCCTGTTACGGGGTGTTAGATAATGTAAGTTTGTTGCTAGTTGGACATAGTTTAAATACTGTTTTGGATCATCTATCCAGGTAGGCCTTTGGGGGATGTTCTGGTAATTGAGACGGAGAGGTGTTATAGGTACAAAGGAATATCTTGCAGGTAATGAAACCGACTTCCAGGAATACACTGCTGGAAAAATATGTAAACAAACCATAAATTTCTCTCTTTCTCTAATTTCCACTTCCATCTATTATAAATAAAAGAAAATTATTCAGGCTGCTTACTTCTATTTTAACATTAATTTGCACTCTCCTGACGTACAATTTCCCTCTACTCACTGGAAAATATTTTGATAACAGTCCATTTGTTGCTTTCATGGTAAAACTGGAAATGCTTATGTTAAAATAAAATTTACAGGTGAGCTGTACAGAACTGATATAACCCTTTTCTGTTCATTTCAGAGGTTCTTTTCTTTAAGAACAATGCTGTTCACAGAGAGCACTTTTTAGTTCTCTGGATTTTAAGCAAAAGCAAGTCCTGAAGGTCTATTAGAGGCCTTTGATCTTTCTTTTGTACATATGAAAAAGAGAAGTAAGGTTAATTATTACCAATTTAACCCTCTAAAGCTTATGCCTTGCATTTTGCATTTATGACACTATTTTTCACTGTGGGGCCTGGAAGCCTGAACAATCAGCGATTTCCTATTCTACAGCTTTCTCAAAATTTGATCAGAAGTGTTTAATAATTGCCACAGTTGTCTATGTAATTCAGTATTTTCCAAAAGGTTGATAATAATATTTTCTCCTTATAAAAAATGAAGATAATATGTATATATTGGGATTTGTATAAGGCAGAGAACAGATTAGTACCAGAGCCAGAAACAGAACCTATGTGACATGACACTTCACTTGCACCTTCTGATCATCAGCTCATGCTTCCTCGTGTAGTCACTAACCCAGCGAAGCATTCAAGCACAAGTGGTCTGATTAAAATCCATGAGACTACGCACTAGATGTTTGCTTCTACTCACTGAAATTACTGGGGTAGAATCTGACCTGAGCTTACTGGAATTGGGTATTCACTGTATAGGTATCTAAAAAGCATTTCTAGAAGTGCTTGTGCTTCCTGTGTGAAACCAGAGAGAGAGGTGTCTCTAAAGTCCTGCAGAGGGAGATGCTGTATTCCCATTTCATTGCTTAAACTTTTCTGAACTTTGATAAAGTCTTCCTTGAGAAATATTTGGTGGGTTTACCATTCTCTTTTTACTATGTGAGAACTTCAAGCTCTTAAGGAGGTTGCTTCATTTTTCTCCTAAAGGTTAGGCAAGAATTAGAGAAGACTCTATGTTAGGCAGGTTAGATTCCATTTTAGGAATTTTTAGGGAAACAGAACAAAGCCTATTCATGCCCAAAGGGCTTCATTGGGTCAAAGCCATAAAGGATAGTCAACTGATGGAAATGAGAGCTCTGTGGAGATGTTTCTTAGAAGAAATAATCAAATGTATCACACACTTGGCAGTGGTTACACAAACCCCTGCCCCATGCTTAGCAAGGATTTTCTAGTATTCACTCTGCGTCTAACATTCTTGTATCATATACATCAAACAATTTACCATGTTGCTTTGTATATGTGTTGTCTGCACCACTTCACTGTACCTCTTCTGTCACCCTTCCTCTCCTTCAGTCCATAGACGCTCCAACAGAGGTTCAGAAAATCAGGAATCGTCATAGGAAATGCAGTGCCATCATTATAGCCCACTCACTGGCCATGCAACCATTGTTTGTGCTAACAACAGCCTTTCTAAGTGTGGCATAGATACTGGATATCCTATTAAAAATGTCACACCAGCAACATCAGTGCAGTTGCAAGCTTTCATCATGCACATCTGCGGGGACAGCTGTGTCCTGGTGATCAGCGATGGGCTGTGGATATATAGAGGCGGAAGACAATTTTCAGAGCCTTTAGTGGCAGGTCAGCACTGGCCCTGAAGCAGTAGTTGTTGGTCTAGGCCACAGTTGCAGTCAGAAGTGCTGATCATCACCCTTCTAAAGCATTAGGGGGATATTGTTTCACGAGACAGGTCAGTCCTGTGGTCAGGAGACATGCTTTAGAATATCCAAATCCATCCTCCTGCATGATCTGCATTGCCATCCTGATAAAAGCAAACATACTGTTTTTGCCTTATCACATGAGTGTTGTTAGTCCAGGTATTGCTGATATCTACTCCCACTGTCTGCTGCAGTGCTGACAATCTCCTTGGTAGTCATTAGGTTCATAAGAACTTCAATTACAGCACCTTTAGGCAGAAAAATTAAGACCCTTTGGCATTTCCTGAAAGACTGGCTCACTGTTATCACAGAGTATGTCATCAGATTTACCATAATCTGCAACATTCTGCACAGTCATCACAGAGCAACTTGTTCTAGTTAACACTAGCTTTGAATGTAGCCCTAGCAATTTTTGACTTTCAGGAAAAAAGTCCTGTCTGCCATTTATATGTGCTGCACTGGCACGTCTTTGACTTCATGACTTATGAGGAGAAAACAGCTTTGGTTTGCTTCTCTTTGGTCCTTATTTTTTATTGCTGTTTGTCTGTGTTTTTTCCCTATGGCTCTTCACAGGACCCAGCTTTGACTGATTCCCTTGTAGGTACCCTACGATCTAAGCAAAATGGAGATTTTCGGTTCTTGGCTCACCAGGTGAATCACTCTAAGGGAAGCCTCAAGGGCATTCCCGCATCTAGATAATGTGAAAGGTTGGGAATTTGGCTTTGAGGTTGTCCTTAAGGATAATGTAGATGCACCCTGTAGGAAGTATTAGTTAATTCAGTTGTGATTGGGAGTCAGAAGTTGTGGTTTTATTCCTAGTTCTGTCACATGGGTATGACTGGAGGCAAGTTACTTTTTCTCACTGTGTTAGATCCTCAGTTGTATAAGTTATAGCTAAAATGAAATCAAAGGAGCAATGGCAGTTTATGCCATAAGGCCACCCAGTCCCCCAGTGTGTTTTCATATCTCTTTAAAAATGATGTAAAGATAATTATTTGTAATATTGTACTTGAGATAATGCAAAACAATTCTGTATGAATTCCAAACCAAAATAACCTGGTTCTGAAGCTTCAAAAGTTTCTGTATTTAAAGTGTTTTTGAAGAATAATAATAAGCATCCCTAGGGCACTAGTGTGCTGCTTACTTTACAATGCACTGAAGTTTCACAGCCCTTAGTTGTCCTCACACATATCCGAGCAGTGAATCAACAGCAAAAGAATGGTGTCTTTATAATTGTTCCTTATTGTTTCATTGAATGAAAATATAAGGTTTCTTCCTTCTTTTGCATTGAGTTTTTTCTAGCTGTTAGTGTGGCTGAAGCACTGCACCAGCATGCAAACTTTAATAACATAGCGTTCTTTCCAGAGGTGCTGGTGGAATTGTGTCAATGAACTGACTTCCCCCAAGGCTGTTGAAGCTTGATCAGCAATATCGTTCATGTAGCTAGAACTGGAGATTTGATAGACCCGTGATTTCATAATTCTTATTTCAGTAGCCAAGGGATGCTTTTGAGGCACTATATTTTCAGCCTTCTTTTAAAATATTATGTACATAGTAGCATGCCCTTCACTTCAGAACACTATATTATTCAACCTTTATCTTAAAGCATGCTAAGGTGTCGACCAGGTTGTACCACATTTTGCTAAATGTTGCAAAAAACAGTATAAAAACCCCAACACTCCAAATACAAATCTAACTGTTCCATAGAAGAGGTAAAGAAAGTAGGCTAGGTCGGAAGAAGGGGAATGGAGAAACAAATCTGATATGTGCAATTAACTGATCAGAAGTAGAGATCATAGCTGGCCACCTGCCTAGTTGTTATCAAAACACATGTTTAGAAGTATTCCCTTAAGGCAATTCCAGCAAACCAATTTCTAAAAGATCATGAAGTTAGTTTCAAATAAAAAGAATGGTCTTATTTTAGACAAAATGATGTTTATAAATATTTGTGTCTGATCATAGAGAGAATGCAGTGACATGACTACACTTCTGTCTTCAAACATTTGCTCAGTTTTGCCCTTTATTTTCACTTTGTAGTTCAGAATTTTCCCCATTTAAATAAAACACCCCCAGTCTATCTCATAGATCTTATACCACTTCTCCTTTCCTATTCACTTTTTTCTGTCAATCTTAACCAGAACTGGCCCTCTTTCCCGATCTTTTTTTCCCCCCACATGTAATCAAGAACCAACTGAGAACAAGTTCACTTACTTTTTTCAATCAGTGCTTCATTTTAAATTGTTTTCTAAAGTACTATTTTATGCCAGAGCTTTGATTCAGTGGCCTATGAAATAGGTATAAACTTGTAGAAATGTAGTAATCAAGATACTCAACTAATACTTGTAGTTTCCTTTGAGTTCTATCAGTACAGACCTGCTAATGATACAATTCTACTTCCTCCAATTTGTCATTACTTTGGCATTGTCTCACTTCAATAGTTCAAATGTGACATCCCTTACTGCCTATATCCTATATCCTATACTCCAAAGAACACATACTGCAAACACAAATCCAAGTCTCTGTGCTGAGAAATCTCAGTTCCATATGGAATGACTGCAACATGTGGGTACTTATTCCCTCTGTGTTTAAGAACCTAAGAGCCAGAACTTAGTCACTTAAAAGTTAATAATCACCTTGAAAAGTGCAAAAGGGGTAGAGAGTTGAGGTGTTTTTGATTCCATCCCTATAGCAAAGCACTTCTGTGTCTGTACCTATAAGCAGAAGACAGTCAATTGGACTTAAGTATATGCATGTTTCTGAACTGGGGCCTAGCCTGCTTGTTATTTTTGGAGATTCAGGCATAAAGAGGCTTTCCTCAGACAACGAAATAGTAACTGACTTGTAGAGCAGCATTAGTGTAATTTTCGGATGAGTTTTGCCTCCTAGAGAAAAGTAGGTTTATTCAAAGATATTGAAGACAAGAATATGTACAGATTGTCACCACTTTTAAATAGGCAGCTTTGATAAATAGCACTATCATTAAGACATCTGAACAGAATCAATGTCTCAGAAGAAATAGTAAGTACATCTAATCCCTAAGCAGTTGTCTGCAGCCCCAGTTGCAATGCATCATTTTTTTTCACATATTCTACTTTGAAAGAGTTGACAGATTTGATTATTTTTCTTTTTTTTTCCTCGTTACAGATGATAAACTATACTTTCGCTGTATAATGTGATAGCAGCTGCATCCTACTGTCTATACAAAATCTTTCATATTAGCTACAGTCATAAAATGCCAAAAGAATAAAGAAAAAGATAAACAAAAGAGCAGAAGTTATAAAAAGAATCAGTCTCAGCTGATACTTGCTGCCAGTTTTTTTAAAGCAGATGTTCTTCTTCTGACATTCATCTGTTTTTAGTCTGGAGTTGTGTATCTAGTTCAACACACATTATGTAGCTCATGATTTGTAAAGCTTTCATATACTTTCCCCAGATACATTGTTGCACTTTTCTTCACCTTAAAACTCTTTATGTTCTTCTAAAAAACAAAGAGCTGTGAAAAATAGTTTTAAACAGTCTAAAAACAAGAGACTATAAAGACTGAATGAAGATGACTGAGGAAAAGCAATCATGGGTTCTAATAATATATTCAAAATAATAATGTAGGTGATGAAAGGACAGCCTTAAGATTTGGTTAGAAAGGGTTATGAAGGTATAACAGATTTTTTTAATCAAGAAAATACTGTGACAGCAGTCTATCTTAGGAAAGGTAACAAAAAAAATCATAGTCAAGATTGTTGCCTATCACCTAATGTACATTAATTCCTTACTGAAATTCCACAGAAAAATCACTTCTTAAAAGCCTGTTTATCATGTAGAACATGACCTTGCATGACAAAGTGTTTGACTTCTTGATTTACTTTTGCCCAATGTGCTTGCTGTCTCCCAAAATGCTGAGCTATAGAAATGGGGCTCCATTATTTATATGGTATGTTCCAGCTTCTGACCTATTCTATGTACTTTGGTGTTGAACACATACTTTTATCAAAGAATGAACTGAACGTTATAGAATGGCCAAAACCATCAGAAACATGATAATGCCCCTTTTGTTCTGCAACTTAACATCATGCTCTATGAAGCAGTTCTTTCTTTTGTTTATTCTGGAGCTGGTGACTTGTTTCATTTCATACCCACAAGTTCTTGTAATAAAATATACAGGGAATATTTGTTCCATACCAACATTTGAGATTTTATTTTAAGTTTTCAATAATCTTTGCTTTTGCATTCTACAAAATACTGTGTATGAAACTACTGTTTCATTTTGCACTTAGTATGAATACCTACCAATTGAAAAGCTCCATGGTTTATGAGACACTGGATCTCTGGTATGTTCCACAAGATGAGAGCAAATGCCTGGACTAAGCCCAGTTGGGGGCTGGACTCTGCCCAATTGCGTGTTCATGCAGCAGTGTTGATATGAAAGAAAATCATCTGGAAGGAACAGACATAGGTAGGTGTAAAAAAACGGAGGTATCAAAGGGATGAGATTCAGAGGGATCAGAGCCTGTGTGGGAAGCATCAGTAGGTCAAAGATAGCAGCCTGGCAGTCTGTTGCAAGGGGAAAATCAGTTATTTGGGAGACTGGGGGTTTTGTAGTCAGGAACTGTGTGGAGATGCAGTCTACAGCAGGCTGCAGGATGGGAATATAGGGTGATGAAGGGTTATATACTGAGATCACCATAGTATCTCAGTAGCAGGTGTTTTTAGACAGTTTGGGTGTGACTGCTATTGACAGTGTAACAGTTTGCAGCAATCGCCAATACAGGTCTGGTGTTCATCCCCTCCTGACTCTGCAGCATCTGGCCCTACACTGCCCCAGCCTTTCTCATGCAACCCAGAGCAGATGTCACTTGCACTATCTCCCTTCTCCAGCAGAAGTCCTTTGAAACGCCTGCTTCTTCTCAGAGCAGACTGGAGTATTCAGTAGGGAATCTGTTTGTCCTAGAAGGAGAGAGGATGATGAAATGAGGTGCTGTGGGACAGGACAGCCAAAGGGTGTAAACGTAGAGGAGATCTCAGTGCTCTGAGAACCAACCTGCTTTTCAGCATCCAGTGTCAGAAGTTATTTTGAAGGAGAGGTCCTGGTTCCTCCATGAGACCAAAGTGACTGCTCTGGAATGGCAATGACCATTTGTGCAAAAGATTTAGTAATACTGAAACACTTATGACTTCATGATGACTAGGTGGTAATGGTATCACTGAAAGATTAAAAAAATATCACTTATCACTACTACAGGAAAAACATGTATGAAGGGTTCTCTGAGAATGGTTTCCTCTTATTTTTTACTGATATTTGCCGTATATAATTACTTAAAGTGAAGAAAGCCTGTTATTTCATCAGCTTCTATATGTCTGTCCCCAAAATAGTGTTTATTCAGATAAGGAAGACTATATCAGTCAAACCAGCTATAAGTACCTGCTCTGCACAGCTGCACCGTACTCACTTTCTGGTAAACTGCAGCTGCACTGCCTTCTGCAACCCTGGTTAGGCACTAAGCTTCCTACAGCTGTGTCTTTTGGTCCGAAGTGCCAAAAA
The DNA here is from genome assembly GCA_025774025.1 of Xenus cinereus. Classification (NCBI taxonomy): domain Eukaryota; kingdom Metazoa; phylum Chordata; class Aves; order Charadriiformes; family Scolopacidae; genus Xenus; species Xenus cinereus. The sequence goes on from JAOXJK010000001.1 coordinate 190,886,108, forward strand.
AAATTGTGCCACTATTCAAATTTCTTCACAGAGTCTTATGAAAGAACCTGTTTGATCTTCCCTTTCACATGCTGGAAACTGTAACATGCCAACATCTTAAGTTACATAAAACACAGCAGGCTATGCCCAGTCTTACTTGTCTCCATGACCTGCGTTACAGCCAGTGCTGAGGAGCAGCACTTTCTTGCAGCGTCTCTTTCAGCAGGAGGCAGAAGGGCCAGAAACAATAGCAAGAGCTTTGTGTTCCCCTCCGGAGGACAGAGCGAGTGGCTGATGGGAGAACATGCAAATTGTGTATAAACTTGGCATTATATCGACACCAGGTGCTGATTTTAATAGCTATATAATCTCCTGTACTAAACAGTAATCGGAAGCAGGTTTGCTGATACCGAGTTGTCAGACTACATGCAGGCGGCCATCAGTTCTGCCTTGCAGAACAGGGCTGTCAAGAACTACCTGGAGATACCCTGGTTGGAGAAGGAAAATCTGTGTTGCTAGGCATTTGTGAAGCAATTATTCCTGTGATTTATCCAACCTGCATGAGCACTGCTGATGAACAAGCGCCTAACTGGGACAAGGGAACAGCTAGAATAATTAATTTTAGACATGTGCTCTTTGTTTCCCTTCCTAGCTTTACTTGGTAAATATAAATAAATAATTCAAAAAGAAAGAATGGTTATTCTTTCATTTTGTACCTCTTTATCAGCCTCAGAAAAGAATGAGCAAACACTGGTAAGGACACAATGATAGCACATCTGATATCTCTGAGATTCATCTATCTGGGGGACAAAGGGAAATCTTACAACCTCCAGAAAAATGTACAGGACAACCATTCATTGTTAATGCAGAGAGCCCACCCTATTTTCTGGTGCCCTGCCTCACAAAGCTGTATGCTGTACCAGGCAGAAGATCTAATTACTCAAAGACTTAAGCTTGGCAGTGTTAGAATTTTGGCTGACTAAAACAAAAAGGTTTTGTTTTGTAAACCCGTCTGAGTGGTGATGTGCCTAGAACTATTCGTGCTATTCATGTTGTCGGGAAAGAGCTATAACCAGAAGTGGGTTCAAGATAGTCCCTGATGACAGGGTGGCTTCAGGAACCCTCAGGATGCCACTACTACCTGGAGGAGTGGAGGGTGTTTTCTGCGAAGAAACAGAGGGGGAGATGGGGTGGATGTATCAAATACTAGTAATTTGAGGCATATTTATATGATTTCAAATGAACGGTGATTTCCTGGACTCTTTATGTTGATGAGAGCATGCAGACACAGGCCAAAAGCCATTACATAGAGTGTTTAGGTTCAAAAAAGCTATGTTTTCCTGATGATAGTCCTCATTTTCAGAGTGAATGACAGTGGAAGATGTTCAATTGCTGGAGAAGACCTCTAGCACAGAGCAAGTCAGTGGGCAGAATGGCAGGTGAAGAGAAATGAACGTGTGTTGAAATGTGCATGAAGATGATGATAACCTGCAGTTAAGAGTTATACTGCACTATTTATAAAAAAGCACAGAGGTTTACAAATAAGTGCTACATTTTCATGCAAAATTTGCAGCAGAGCAACCTTGAAAACTATATACAAGACCTTGCACAGTGTTAAAGCTATTCAAAGAGAGAATTACAAATAATGAATTCTATAATAAATACTCTTTTGCAACATAAAATGAAAGCTTCTGATGTTTCAAGAATCCCTCAAGATTCTTAGCAGTTTATGTTATCAGTATTGTGATTTACTGCAAATTTTTCACACTGTGTTAAAAGCTTGTATTTTAGGCAGCTACAAAAAAGTGGCTTAATTTTCAGCAGTTCTGGGCTGTACTAACATGTCACGTAGCTTGACTCTGCACATCTGTTGTTCCTTCAGCCCTGCCAGTTCAGACCCAGTCAAAGCTCACTGTTGCCTGCCCAAGACCACACCAGAGGTTTCATGGGGGGGCTGGCTCCTTTGCCAGGGAACAGCTTGCCTGTGTGCTGCCTGTATGTTGTGCTCAGTAGGAAGGTCTTCATCCCTCCACCCCAAACCACAACCTGTGCAGACTCTTTGAGGTCCTGTCCGGCCATGCTGGTGTTGCCCTTGAGTTGCTGGGTCAGTGAGCATTGGCTGTCTTTGGGCTGGGCTGTCTGGTGGGCCGGTGGTCCCCTGCTCGGTCAAGAAGCAGATGCTGCCTGTCAACCTGTAAAAAGGTAATATGCAGCATAGTATGTGCTGCTTGTCTTCCTTCTGCCTGAAACACAGCAGCATGTTACAGCACTGGGGGCATCACTTTGACGTGGACTGAATCAGTATAAATCCCTGTACTATTTACTGAGTCTTTAGTTCTTTGAAAATCATGAAACACTGTACATGTCTTGCTATTTTGATATTCACAGCTTTGGTGTGCCTCTTCCTCAGCATACATGCTTTGAAAATAGAAATAGGTGTTGGAATAAGGCCTTATAGAAGAAAGACAGTATAAGCTTAACATTTTGGGAACCAGTAATCTCTCTGGTTTAAAAGGCTTTGATAGCTACCTTTAAATTAAGGATCTGCAAACAGCAATTTTCATCCCTATTTCACAAGAAATATATTTCTGTTCAAAGCTGTCCTTCTATGGCATGATATGATTACCCCAACTACTCTTCACAGCTAGGCTCTTTCTCTTCTTGCTGAGACGATGCAGATACTTATTTTGAAAGACAAAGTATTGTGGATATGATTCACATTTGCCTGTCGTTATGTCTATTTCATCTTCCTCTTTTGTGAATAGTATTTTGTACTTCCAATAAGTGATTTAGCTTAACCACTGCCTTCTGCAGAAGCTCAGAATTAAACTCTAAATGTTATTTACTTCCCTTTAATTATAAAAATACATCAGGTTAGTTTGTAATTAAAGATAATGATAACGTTGTTTGATATCTCGTGGGAAGACGTTTAAATATTCAATGACCAAGGAGCTGCAGAAAGGAGGGTAGCAAAGACTGCAGAAGTTTCTTTGTTTCTCTCTGCTGGAATGGAGAACGAGGATAATAGACCCCTGGCAAATTCAGTATGTAAACCAAACGCAGGAGGACAGTAGCAGCTGTAGATCCACCTTGTGTTAGAGACAAGGGGAGCACCGAAAAGCACAGAGATGACCTCATGTAGGTTTTGAGACCCACCTGACTGCTTGCATCCCCCCAATAGAGACAGTAAAAAAGGGGCATCAAGGGGTTTAGGCTGGATCCACCAATTTAAGCTGCACGTAAATATGAGTTTTATGAAGATGTCAGACTTGGCACAAAAGTGGCCAAGACTTCGTTGCAGGTCCACTTGAAGGACTCTCCTATTCAGAAACTTCTTTCACAGAGGTGGAAGAGATAATTTGTGTTCCTAATTTTGTTAAATCACCACAGCAATATACAGAAGTGCCTTGTCAGCAGTCTTAAGTAGAAAGGGCCTCTGCTGAATGACTTCTTTGCATCCTCCTGAGTGGAGTCAATATTATTACAGACAAATGCGTATATATGAGGAAGATTGACAATAAATCAGAGGTTTGTCACACTTGAATATGTCTTGAAGAGATTGTTTTATGTCTGATATTCAAGTATAATGAAACTTTTCTGCATCTTTGCTAATTATGTCTTCACAGAAGGGGAAAGAATGAAACAAAAGAGGGCCATTAGATTATACATACTGATATACTCATTCACAGCTAATTATCACTGTACTGAGAAGTCAATATATCCCCCTACAACATAAGCAAAAAATGTACCTCAGACATTCCTGATTTTTCAGACCATGAATGCTCAGCAATGTAGCTAGATTGTATATCTCCCAGGAGGTTTTGAATTCCAGCCCATAAAAGACTGTGTATAGGGATGACTTTCCTTCCCTACCCAGTTAGAGGAGGATAAACCTGAACTGGCATTTTGAAGTTTGCTGCTATTTTATCTCCTTCCTGCTTCATATGTGTATGTATTAGTAATAATATCTTGCAGGAGTTAATCCATCATGATGGAGTTCTTTTTACATTTGAAGTATGCTGCAATATGTGGGAGAGAACACAAGAATGAGAGAAAAGAAGGTCTTTTACACAGCTGTAAAGAATGAATGAAAATCAGTCTGTTCTGGGTATGTGGGTTAAGTATGTCATTTGCTGAACTTATGGGATATACTGAAGACTGGAAACTTTTGTTGAGTTTGAAAGACTCGATTATTTATTTTGTAAAAATATTGCTTTATGAGACATTGCAAATCTGTAAAAAATCTGTTACAGCATTGTTTCATCTACAGATGTTAGCTATTTTAGAAGGTAATAAAGTTTACAGCTGAGATTACATTTAAACTCATATTTGTAATATTCTCTGCTTTGCTTTTTAAACATTTTTGACAGATGTGGCTGGTCCTTTGTGAATGCTTTCAGGTAGGGGAAGTAGGGCCATTAGTCATAATTACCTACATTCTTTAAGTTCCCTGAATATAAAGAACAAGAAAACTACAATTGCACACTGACTCTAGAGAGATTGCAGAGGCCAAAGGAACTCAAATAACACCTTATCTGAAAAGGTCAGATCCTGTTGTTTGATGTGGGTTTGCCCCAGCAGAATCAGCTAGAAGTGCTTTTGGGGATTCCTGTGAGGCCACGCCAGAGGTTTGCCATCTTCGGTACAGGAAAACTGCACCGTAAGTAGTAACAGCCCATGGGCAGGCCCTTTACAAAATAAAAGGGTCTTTAATAATATAAGAGCTGAGGTTATGCGTATGTTGCCATTGGGAGGTGCGACTGCAGTATGTGTGGGCATCCTGAGATGACTTTGATCTAGCAAACAGCAAGCTCAGGTAGCTGTATCCATAAGTCTTTAGCATCACTGGCTTTACACTGGGCTATATAAAGATAAATAAGTTCCTGGTTTTCTAGATTTTGCTGAAGTCAGTGCTGCCACACCTTTACTCATGTTGCTGCCCAAATTGGAGAAATTAAAGCTATGTAGGCTATAACTGCACCTTTCTGCAGATGAAGCGTACCTAACACTGCAAAAAGTAATGAATTGAAGTTTTAAAAAGGGGGGAAATAGTCTTCTTTCTGTGTGTAGCATAGCCATGAAAATGCCTTTTTTATTTTTTTAACACCTGTGTTAGCCTTAGACAATGCTATTATTCAATGTTATCTGGCAGAAGACTTAGGCACAGACCCACCTCTTCTCTTTCTGGCAGCTACAAAGAACCTTATGTGTATCTCAGTCCATTGCTGTAATGAACAGCAATGCCCTGGGAAATTCAGAGAGGACAGCCTGCAAAGGCTTTCCATATATTTCCAGCTGAATCGTTTCCACCGATAGAGCGGAGGCTGCTGCAGGCGTTGCAGAGACCCATTTCCTCTTCATTCCATGTTGAGGGTAGGACAAGCTTTAATTGCCATAAGGTCTCCTGTGTAAAGTACTGGTATTTGTATTTAATGCTTTTGGTGTGTCCTCCAAGTAATTAAAAATCCCTTTGTAACTTAATCACATTTAATGTGTCAAATTGCTGCTGCTGGAGTTTTATTTAACAGGGACAGCTATAGTAACAGTAACGGGAAAAGTCTGTTTGAAGCCAGTGGCTTGGACATTTGAACTTAACTACATTAAGAGTTGAAATAAATAGAATAATTTTCACTGTGCATACTCCTAGATTAGAGCATTGTGCCATACTTTGACGTACATTATTTTGTTTTGTTGAAGTTTGCATTTACAGCAGGCATGCACAGCTACCACAGCTTAGCTGAGACACAGCAACTTCTCTCATCTCTCAGCCCCTGGTGTTATGAGATCCTTCTTTTAAGATAAGCATAAAAGAAAAATACACTTGTTTGGGTCAGCTGACTGCAAGAGTAGGAAGCATCTTACAGATGCTCCTCAATATGAAGAACACTGGGGATGTACAGTAGAGTGTATGCTTTGATGACAGGTACAACAGAATCACAGAATCATAGAATATCTCTCAAGTTGGAAGAGACCCATACAGGTCATTGAGTCCAACTCCCTGCTTCTCCCAGGACTACGTAAAGCTAAACCGTATGACTAAGAGCATTGTCCACATTCTCCTTGAACTCTGGAAGGCTTGGTGCCACGATCACTTCCCTGGGAACCCTGCTCCAAGGACTGACCACTTTCTCAGTAAAGAACAAAGAAAGGAGGAGTGAAAAAGAAAGACTGAAGCAACTCTAAACAAGTAACAGAAAGCCAAAACAGAATAAAGAACACTGCGGTACAACACTGCAGAAAAAAGATGTGGTAAAAAGCTTTCAGGCTAAGGGTTAACTGGTACAGGATTTGGAACTATACTTCCCACTGGTTGAATGATGTCGTGTCAGGGAACTGAGAACTTGCCCGTTTTTTGTATCAACAAAACACCCAGATATACTTAAAAAATTCTTTACTTGAAAAAAGTGGGCAACTGTCAAAACTAGCCAGGTATAGCAATATATAAATATTGTAAGTTGATAATAACATGAAGTATATTCCTTTTTGCTATCTGGGAATCATTTTCAGTACAACAGGAAGAAAGGGAACAAAAGAGTCTCCTTGTATGATGATGATTTTTATATTTTTACAAATATCACAGAAGATGGAGGCATAGTGACTTATCTAAAGGCTAATTAATTTAAAAAACTACTTCTTAAATTTGCCTCACTGTCCTTTTTGTCCTTTTACTTGAAAAGAAAAGAAGATTCTGATATTTGAAAACTCCATTTACTTGCAAAAATAAATACAAGTTCTGCAAAGTCTGGACTTGTTTGATTCTGAGGAATTGTTTTTTCTACATTTCTCAGCAAATTATCCTGTGAACTCTCCCACTGAACTCACAGTGATAAGACTACTGAGTTTTCTTTGAAGAGTTCCTTTCTCTGACTTCTAACTGTTCATTGAGTGTAAACAGGTGGTGACTAAAACAACCCCTCACCCCAAATTCTTGGTAGTCTGACACTTCCTTTCTCATTTAATCGGTCTTTGTATGCCCTGATGTATACAAGGTCCTGCTGAGGTGACACAGCCCACTGCCTCCTGCCTGACATCAGCTAGTGTCAGATGCTTCAAAAGAAAACATGAAACCCTGTGACAGCTGATGGTGAGGAAAAAAAAAAAAAAAAAGCACAAAAATTCCTGAAAACCACAAGTTGACTTGTGCATGACACACTAACAGTTTGATAATTCATAGATAAAACAGTAAATTCTGTCGACTGTAGACTCTCTAGATATTTTCATTAAATGCAGGAATTATGGCTGGGGGCTTCTTTCATAAAAATGCACTTGCTCAAAAAAAAGATACAGTATGTTGTAAATTCTGACTTAATTTTAATCTCTCATTTTAATTTTTCTTCCCCCCCCAATAAAAGTAGAAATTCTTACTTGGATTAAATGCTTCTCTTCGGAAATGAGAGCCAGTGAAGGACATAGACTGAAAACAAAACAACATGAGGATGATTATGTTCATTACTCAGTTGACAAAATGTTAACACTGAACAAATAACACAGGTGTTGGACAATAAAATACATAGTATAAGTGTTTTAAATTTAAAGACTTAAGACATTTTAAAATATTGAAGTTACAAAAGGTAGAAAACAAGGAAATTTTAATTTTCACTTTTTTTTGTTGCTACATATGCTGGTTGAAGTAAGTAGAACTCCTCAGTTTACTGGAAAGAAACATTTTATTTACCTGCTTTAAATTGTAGATTTCCTAATGTAAATTTTAACTTCAAAGTATTATGTGCGGAGTGTACTGAAGCACGTTTCACTTGTTTCCCAGTAAGTAACTGCTCCTCTCAGTAGGAGGGCAAGATAGAAGATACCGTGAGCAGAATTAGAGGGCTCTTCAATTAGTATGAACAATCAGGCCCATTCCCATATTTTAAGTCTTGTACTTCCTGATGGATTTCAAAGTCTATTTTGTTCTGCCAGCCCATAGTGTAACCTGAGCTCTCAGGAGTTAGGATTTCTGAATATTACAATTGATTTGTGTGATTTATGTTCACTAAGTGCTGCTGTCTGTTAGCTGTCATTTGTCTGGCAGGAATTTGTAGCCACCTGTCATGGCGTAAATACAGTTTTCTACAGTATCTTATGTTATACAGCCTTATCTAAGCTCAGGATGTGTCATGGTTCCACGTCTTATCTTTATATTTTAATTTACTATTCCAAGTCTCGTGCCAAAATAATTTCCTGAAACTTGTGTCTATCTTGATGCAGACAATTGTAGTTCTCTCTTTTACATGTAGCCTCCCTCTTTTGCATGCATATATAATTTCATAGAAGGTGGAAGTGCATATAATCTGATGTAGTTGTTCCATGCATACACCTACCTTTTAAGAATATTTTATATGCGCACACAGATGCCCTAAGCTCAGAAGTCTTAAGCAGGTTTTGCAGGTTATCAAAATGCCCTAGGTTTCTCCTTCCCATGGTAAAACTTACGTGAGATATTCTTGTCTAGGAAATGTGTGTGAAAATCTCCTAAAAGAAGTCTGTGAAGGTGAATAATTCTTTGTTTTCCCTTCTGTTAGCTCAGAGACTCCCTCTGCAGCTGGGCAGATGCCCCATATCCTCCCTGGTTCGTTGGGAATCACTTCAGTCCCTCCCGCTGGTGTTTATTCCGGGGTCCAACCGAGTGCCCACCCTGCAGTAAGTGCAGAGAGGTGCCAGCTAGCTCAGGCACTAGAAACATCCTGAGCGGGCAGCCCGCTGCAGGCAGCAGGACAAATTATCCTGGACTGAGCACCGTGCTGTCATCCTGCGTTGCTATCGGGGTCCAAAGAGGTTATCTGCAAGCAAGAGGGGTTATCTTTATTTCACCCGGCAGTCCGCCGTGCCAGCCTACCGCTACCCGCGGGGACACGCGGGCATCCCCGCTCTGTGCGAAGGAGAACGACCTGCAGCTCTACTGCATCTTTCTGGGGGATGCTTCTTGGCCTGTGGAGGAAACCCAGTGTGCTCCCTTAGTCCTGACTCTTGCTGTGTCAGCGCTTCTGCCACCTGCGGCACGTTCTCCTGGGGGTGCCTGGGAGAGGGGTTAGTGGCAGACATGCCCTCCAATGTCTCTTTTCCAGAGGAGGGAGTGAATGCTTTGGGTGTGGAGTGGAGTGATGAGGGCCACATGTGAGGAGTTCCCCGAAGGCATTGAGGTGGGCCAATAGTTTAAGCATTGTAGGAGATCATATTCATTTAATGAGATCTTGGCTAGTTTGATATTCATAGTGGTTTCATTTCTCTTGCCCTTTCCCACCCTGCCAAGGAGTAGTGATTAAGAACTATTTTTCGGCTGATTGCTTTTTAATTTTACTGCTTTAAGTGGTTAAACTGGATAAGATGTGTGAAATGCATTATACTGCTTGCACTTTGTGGCTACTCAGCTCTCTAGAGCTGCACTAAAGCCAAAAGGATCAGGACCAAAAGTGGCATCTGCCCTTTGAAACCAGATTTGTTTAAACGCTTCCATATATCTCGTAGCCTGGGGTGAGAAAGCTTGCAGCCTTTCAGCTGCGACTTGCAAGCAATTCAGATGCAGTCCTCATGCCAGGACTAGAGCACAGGGCTGTCAGCAGTGCTGTCCTGGCATGGGACAGCTGGATAGCGTGGCCTCTGGCTGCAGGAGGAGGTGAACGAGCAGGAGATGGGGAGAACCAACATCAGCAGGAAGCACAACACCAAGCTCTGTGCTCTCCCAAATCACATCAGGATAGATGAATTCCCATTGCACTGTTGTCACTATCCCTGGAGTTTTCCCCCCTCTACAGATCTCAGGGTATGCCGTATGTGTCATGTGGCCTTTGATCCCGGGAAGAGTTTAAATGCTTACAGGAGAAGGACAGCCACTCTGATGGCAAGTCCTCAAAATACTTCTACATGAAGGAATAAAAAGCTATCTCTTCTTCTTTAAATGCACTACCAACATTTTTTCCTTTTGATCATATTTTAATAACGCCACATTTCACTTGTTTCACAGCTCTAAGTCATCCCCTGTGTAAATTATTTTCATTTGGTCCAGTTGTTGACTGAAACACCGAGTCTGTTCAAAGGAAAATATTCTTGAGACATTCTGTGCCTGCATGGCTTCCTTGAAACTAACATTTGTGATGGTAAAATGTCAAAATTGCCAGTGTATATACACTGGCAGATGCACCCATGCACATACAGACGTGTGCATGCTTGCAGACAAAAATACCATGTGGCAGAATATTACTATCATTTATTCCGCTGCATATTTGCCACATTATTCTGTTTATAGGTGTTTATGCCAACTTCAGGAAAAAAAAAGAAAAAGTTGTGTCTGATTTTTTTTTTTTAATTGATATGCTGAAGAGGCTTAGAAAAACATCAAGAATGAGAGCGGAAATTAATGTTATGATAGGTGAGCACACTGGGTGTGGGATGCAACCAGTTAACAGAAGATAGCTAAACTATTTCCAAAGTAATAGAAGTGATGAAAAGTAAAATAATTATGATAGAACAAGAACACACAGCCCTGTTGATATAAAAATAGCAAAGAGCGCACATTTGTTCTTACTGGCATACAAACAGCAAATAGAACTTCCCAATGAAATACAAGAGTAATTATGCTAATAATACTTTGAATTGGTGAACCTTTATAGGTGAGGATTCTCAGATAGTTTTACAAAGGAATAGGTAAGAATTATTATCGTAGGAACAGCAAGGGAGGACAAGACCCTCTCATATAAAAAATGTACATTCAAAATTTGTTGGCAAATAGTAAAAACAAGACCAGATGTGTAGATGTAGAGAAATTGCTATATCCTTGCTGGAGAGGATTTGTTGTGGAATTCACCCCCTGCTGCAGAATTGTTGTCTCTATTCTGAGGGTGTGTCTGCACTTGTGAAGCTCCTGGAATTTATTGAAACAATTATTCCAGAATAATTTGGTAAATTTCCAGAGAAGCTCCCAGCACTAGTTTTAAAATGTTTCTGGCCCTGATGTTTGAGAAAATATGTGGTTTTATTTGTATAGTTGTATGGAAATAGAGCTGTCTTCCTGAGGTCACAGAGAAAGCCAGAAATTATAATGTTGAGAGATGGGATCTGCCCTGTACCAGGCTTGTTTAAACTTAAAAAGGCAAGTCCACAGCGTAGTAAAGATGAAATGTAGAGTGAAAGATGAAATAAAAACAATTCACTATCAGGTAGCTCAGAAGCAGCATTATTCAATGTGTACTTCATCTTCATATTAAACCAGTAACCTGAATTTTAAGGCTCCATGAAGTCATAGATTTACATTCAGGTACTGTAAAATTTGGGGTCCCTCCTGAAAAAAATAAAACACATTGTGATTTGCACTTCTTGAGGCCTCAGTAGGAAGATTATTTTACTGGATAAAGCTATACAAGCTTTCAAACCCAAACTGCTATAGCTCTGTATAAGAAACTTATACCCTACAAACAGTCACACACGAATAACTTGATAAAGGTGACACTCATCCAGGGTCAGTTAGGTATGAGGAGGAACATCGGTCAATTCAACAGAGTGCCTCAGGATGTAGAATTTATATTATATTGGCATCCCATATTCCCCTGAAATATTAATTATTTCTCTTCTACTTCAGTCAAGTAAATTGTTTGATTTTAAACGTGTGCACATGTGGGAGAAGTTATAAAAAAAGCTTAGAGCGTTGAGGTATGCAATAGTGATTTCCTAGTAGAATCGATTTTAATCTGTGAGAAGGGCTTACAGAGAACCTAGCCATTAGCAAGCAGTACATATTTAATGGCTTAGCCCCTTTTAATAACCTCTTATGACAAATTTGAATGCTTCTGTTCTACTTGTTCTGTTCAAAAGAGTTTAATTAGATCATGGGCCACTATTTGTTTATTTACTTATTCATTTTCAGAGAAGCAGTTCCCAATTTCATGAGAATTTTTAAATTCTCAGGAAAGAAATACTATTTTTCAGATGACAGGTGCTAAGTAAACTTTTTGGCCACTTTTTGCCAAGCTTATTTGTTCTATTTTGGGGTTTTGTTTTTGTTTCTTATAACTAACAACTTTTGATCATCAGGCAAAACAGCTGGTTTGTAAAACAGTGCTTTATTTTGTTCACTCATTTTAAATCCTTTAAAAACTTGTGAATGAAGTAATCCAGTCCTAGGTTATGTCTTTACTCAAAGATGTTTAAGTCAGATGTAGTCCTTTTGTGGATTTCAGTAGATTTTTGTTTAAGGATCTAAATGGTTTGTCTTAACTTGTTCCTGTCTAGAGTGTTTAAAATTCATGACAGTAGCAGAAAGTCACTGCTGGAGATATTTATGTTCTTGTTTCTAAATTTAAAATGGCTTTGATGTACAGATATAAAAGAATATAACATAAAAAATTCCACAGAGTATGTTATGAACCAGTGATTTCAGTTCAAAAACCCACAATACAGTATTTAAAGACAGTTTTGATATATTTCAAATGACAAAGTTTTTAGAAGTTTCAAGGAGTTGTGGACAAAAGTGATTTTTTTTTTACACCCATGATTATCTTAATAGATGAAGATAAAAGGAGATTAAACACCTGTAATAGACTCAGAAATATGTAAAGCTCACTTCAACTTCTTTTGAGGGAAGGAACAATATTTAAAATAAAAAAAAAATCTTTAAATACTGAAACAATAGTATATTTTTCTATGCTGTTGTTAGGCATATTTGAATATTTAGTATCAACATGGTCTGTGTGAAAGATAATTTGAAATGATTCTCAGCACTCTTATACGAAGCTTTGCTCTGATATTGAGATGCCCGGGGAAGAAGTAAATTATGATAAGGACAGATTGTGAATGCGGGATCATCTGAACAATTTGCGAAATTCTCTATAAAGAATTGTTTGGGCACACTGAAATGTCCATATGCTGAACGGAGTATTCAGGCCATAATTACAGGTGAGGGGCCTGGGAAGGAGACACTCTGGAGAATGCTTAAGCATCATGAAGAGATGCCATGAACACCTCTCCTGCGTGAGTTTGTGCGGATGGGCCCTGTGGGGCCTCTGTGTGTGGATGCAGAAATAGTGACATGAAAACAGCAGGCTGAAGAAAGAAAAATTATGTGCTGGAAATAGCGTGTGAAAGCCTGTCAGGAGCTGACAAGCTCTGGAAGCACCTGGTCCTGGCGAATACATAAGAATGGATAAACTCAGGCCACCAAGAATCTGTGCAAGGCTATCAGCACATGCTGACACCTACAAGAGTTGTACAACTCAGACTGTACCGAGGAAGGTGGTGGTTGCTGCGTGCAACCTGATGAAGCACGGTACCATGAGGGACTTGCTGAGCACCCACCTGAAGCCTCCAGAGCCTCATCACAACCCTCTGCTTCTGAGCAAACCACCAGGACTGGCCTCCCAATGGCTGCTCCTGCCGGGCAGTAAGGAGTGATCGCCAACATGTGTCTGCATACATGAATGTATCTGCTATTAGTGTTAATATCTTTATGCTTCTAATTTAACAGTTAAATTCATAAATGGTGTCCTGATGAACATTGGTTGTGACGTGTGTCTCCTTGTCTCAGTCCCTATGCAGGAAGTTTTCAAGAGGATTATCATAGTAAAATGATGCTTTGGTGAAAAAGACCATTTCCATTTCTGGCTGTGTGAATAGGGGAATATAGACTAAAAGTTTAGACTGAAATATTGACTGTGGCTCCAGATGGTTGTGGCACTCAGAGGAAAAAAAAAGTGCCTGGGTCTCATGTCGACATGTCAAGAAGGTGAAGGGCTGTAGGAATGACCAGAGTCCTCAAAAACTTGCTTCGGGGTGAGAGAGTCAACAAACGTGTAAGTCCCTATATCAAAACCAGAAACTCACTATGAAAGGGCTTTTTGAACTCCAAAACAAACTAGGCTTTAATAACATCCAGTTGGTGCAAGATGAAGCAGATAAATGTAAACTACAAATAAAGCACACATTTTTAATAGAGATGTTAATTAAACTCTGGAACAGTTTATCATGGGTTGTGGTAGATTTACCATCGCTGGAATCATTTAAATCAAGTTCATATGTGTTTCTAGAGGTCTTCTCCAGTTGAAAGGGGAGTTAATTCAAGGCACTCTTGTGGCCATTATTATTTGGAGAGTTAGGTTAGATGATCTCAGTAGTTTCTGGCCTGGTTAAATATTAATCTAACAAAAAACACTTTGTCTATGTAGAATGAGAAGAGTTAGCTGTAATCAGAAAAAATAATAACATCACAAACTCTTTCAAACAAAAGGTGGCCTCAGAGAAGGAGCAGGGGCTGGACAGGTAGCTGAGGATCTTGCAAGACAAACAGTTAAAGACGTAAAAGGAACCAGTGATGTAAAATAACCAATTAAATAACATGAAAATAGAAAGCAGTAAAAAAATTATCTTCTGGAAAAAAATCCCATCATTTTT
>JAOXJK010000001.1:190900559-190920174 GCA_025774025.1 Xenus cinereus
GACAGCCTCCAACCATCACATCCCCCACAAGTCCTTCTCTGTTTACAAACAGCAGATCCAGCAGGGCTCCTTCCCTAGTTGGCTCCCTCACCAGCTGTGTCAGGAAGTTATCCCCAACACACTACAGGAACCTCCTAGACTGTTTCCTCTCAGCTGTTCCCTGCTAATATCTGGTAGGTTGAAGTCCCCACTGCCTCAGCCAGCTCAGCATATCCTATTTCCCAGAGAAACCTTTTTAGGCTGGCGTTAAAGCCATGGATTTTTATACATATCATATACATAATATATATATGGATATACCCAATGTCAAGAAATAAAGGAAAAAAATGTCAACAAGCCTCACACTATAAGTTTTCTAAGGCAGAAAGATTCGTGACAAACATTCCTTTATATATTCACAGGATATAAAAGAATATGTATTTATGCAACATGTATGAATGCCACCTGGATGTTGTATATAACAACTGTCACTTTTTTAGACTATTCTGAACTACCTAGTAATTCAGTTATTATTACTTATGTTTGTTAAGATTCTGTTGTATAGAAAAAGCCATGCCCAAATATCTGTCTGAACTATTTGGAAAATAAATGCAGACAAGAAAGGATGTTCTGACATTCCCATAGAAAATATCACCATTTTTCTTTTCACTTTGTCCCATGGGAAGGGACACCTCCCACCAGACCAGGTTGCTCAAAGCCCTGTCCAACCTGGCCTTGAACCCCTCCAGGGATGGGGCATCCACAACTTCTCTGGGAAACCCAGGCCAGTGTCTCACCACCGTCACAGGAAGGAATTTCTTCCTGAGATCTAATCTAAATCTCCCCTCTTTCAGTTTAAAACTGTTACCCCTCGTCTTATTGCTACACTCCCTGATGTTTTGAATATCTCTTCTCTGGAGATATTCAAAACCCGCCTGGACGCATTCCTGTCCAGCCTGCTCTAGATGACCCTGCTTTGGCAGGGGGCATTGAACTACATGATCTCTGAAGGTCCCTTCCAACCCCTACAATTCTGTGATTCTGTGATAAAGAGTCCCTCTCAACTTTCCCGTAGGCCCCCTTTAGGAACTGGAAGGCTGCTATAAGGTCTCCCTGGAGCCTCCTCTTCTCCAGGCTGAACAACCCCAATTCTCTCAGCCTGTCCTCATAGGAGAGGTGCTCCAGCTCTCAGAGCATCTTCGTGGCCCTCCACTAGACCCGTTCCAACAGGTCCATGTCCCTCCTTATGCTGGGGCCCCCAGAGCTCCCCCAGAGCTGGACACTCCAGGTGGGGGTCTCACCAAAGCAGAGTAGAAGGGGAGAACCACCTCTCTTGCCCTGATGGCCACGCTTCTTTTGATGCAGCCCAGGATGCAGTTGGCCTTCTGGGCTGCAAGCTCACGCTGAGCTTCTCATCCACAAGCACCCCCAAGTCCTTTTCCGCAGGTCTGTTCTCAATCCATTCTCCACTCAGCCTGGTTTTGAGCCTGGGACTGCCATGACCCAGGTGCAGGACCTTGCACTTGGCCTGGTTGAACTTCATGAGGTTTGCATTGGCCCACCTCTCAATCCTGTCCAGGTCCCTCTGGATGGCATCCCTTCCCTCCAGCGTGTTGACCGCTCCTCACAGCTTGGTGTTGTCAGCAAAATTGCTGAGGGTGCACTCAATCCCACTGTCCATGTCACCGACAAAGATGTTGAACAGCACTGATCCCAGTACTGACCCCTGAGGAACACCACTCATCACTGGCTGCCACTTGGACATTGAGCCGTTGACTGCAATCCTTTGAGTGCGGCCATCCAGCCAGTTCCTCATCCACTGAGTGGTCCATTGGTCAAATCCATGTCTCTCCAATTTAGAGATAGTATGTTTTGTGGGACAGTGCAGGACATCTTAAACATGTGAGTGGTGAAGACAGCCAATTAATGTGTCTGTGAGATCAGAAATAAACTGGGTCTTTGGAAACAATCTAAATAGAAAGAGGGCAAGAAGACAGCATGGACAGGGACAGAAAACTGGAGAAGAAAATAAAAGTGTCAGCTATACTGGTGCCTCTGACAGCACCATGTTGAGTGGGAAGATCAAATGAGTTCTGAGATGACACTGAATAGAAGACTGAATGTTCAAATGTAGTTTGAAAAAAGCTTTCATTAGAAAGTCCATTCAAAGCTAAGGTTTCTCTGTCTGGGGTGGTAAAATATATATGTGACATAAACAAAACAGAAATCATTCAGTGATTTAGAACAATTTTTCCAACAGAGTATAATGAGAAGTATGTCCATGAAGAAAACACCTAGGAAATCTGCCTCCCAGGTTGTCATTCAGTCATGTCCTGTGAATTTTGCATACAAGTTCTCAAAGGTACTGTGTCCCTTCCTCCTCTGGTGTGGTGACTCTTGGCTTCCAGCCATCTAGTCAGAGCCCTGTTTTGTGCTGTGTTCACGCACCCAGGCATCCTATTGTGTCTGTACCTATATACTGTAGTGACATGTTAAAATTGTGTTTGGGGTCTTGGACCAGACTGCAGCATTGCCTGTGATTATTTCTTGGCTCACTGCCTAGACTAAAGATTTATTAAAAAATTTACGAGACTTTAAATGAAACTCTCTAAAGAAAAATACCCGAGAAGCTCTGACTATGATTTATGGTTTTTGACACTGAAGTGTCAGAATGAAGCAGAAGAGATTGAGAACATACCAGGGAAAGTTCTTCCTTATTGTTTCTCAATCTAGCAGGAAAGTAAAACTGACCCTCTGTTGCCACAATTTGATCATTTTCTCTGAGTTGCTGATAAATATGGTTTTCACCCTGACTCTAGGCACAATAAGGTATCTAGCTAGCACATAAAAGCTTTTTGAATATCATGTTTATTCCTGAAACACGTAAAGAGAACAGATATTGTCAGCTGCTAGTCTTGTCGATTTGTATTGCTGCAATGCTTAGAGGCTCAACCAAGTAGTCTCTGCTCATACCCAGCAAGTCAATGATAGGCTGGGCATAGGAATCAGGTTTCTTGGTGCACTATGCACTAGACTACATGTCTCAGTCCCATTGTTCTACAGAATTTCCCCAGCTGAATTCATTTCGGAATGAATTACTTCAGGGTTTATCTACAAGGATCAAAATAGAAATGTAAAAGACTCCATATATAACTTATTCTGTGGCAACAATATATACAAGAAGAACCAATGTATGGTCTTGGTATTTTGAATGAGCCAGAATGTTTTACCATTGTACATCTCTTCAGCAAAATTAAGAGAAGAGTTATACAAGAATAGAATCGTATGCCTTCATATCAATTATCATCAGAATCTGATTTCCTGCAGTTAAGTCAACAACATGTCAGTTTATAGTATCTTTTAGGTCAAGTTAATTAAATTAAAAATGTGTAACATGGGTTTATTTTACACAAAGAAATTAAATTCTGTAAAACTGATCATCTGCTAAAGGGCTATTTGGAAGGGGTAAGTGTTAGGTCCCAGTTCTGTTGGGTTCTCACAGTAAGAAAGTTCGGTGGCTCTGCTTTTACCTCAACAACATAACAACTGCCCTCCCTGTCAGAGCTCATGTATTTCCTTTTGAGGCAGCTCTTAAATACCATGAAATTTGCAGCAGTACCATTTTATGAACTGTCCAGGAACATAATAGAAAGAATCAACGAGACAAATTTTGAAAGCAGAGGAAAATATGAAACAACCTCTAATAGTAGAACATTTTCAATTTCTCTTGAAGCAGACCAATAATGTAATTATAATTGGTTCGAGATATTATTTATGATATATGGCAATGGGGAAAAAATCAGAATATTGATCTCCAAAATCACACTCCCTCTGTCTGAGTAAAGTGAAAACTAGTTGCACTAATATTGAAACACATACAGGACTAAATGATACATATTTGAGCAGGAATGATCTTTTGCTTAGCACAAGTCACTGGTGTCTGTAAACTACTGCAAATGGTATTAACAGAGAACTAACAGATCACAGTAACATGTTTGTAAAAGCTGGTAAAATTCCTGAACACTTCCTTAGCTCTTCAGCATATATAGGACTTTTTAGTGCTTATGTACTCAGATTGTAAGGTTATGCAACCCTTGAATTATCTCGCGTGACAACCTTTTATTTTTAATAATGCCTTTTCCTAGCAATAGAGTTTAATACATTTTCTTGCATCCACCTATATTTATTAGGTGTAAATTGTAATGGCCTTATTATAATTTGGCAGGTTGCTTCCCAGTAATTGCCATTAACGTAACATTTATCAGTCACAAGGATATACAGAGATGGCACAGCAATGAAATAAGGCAGCCTAAACTGTTTTTAAAGCGTCTGTAACAAAAGGGACCGCAAAAATACCCCCAAAAATACTCCGAAGTAGTGCAAAGGATCAAATCTTCTATATATTTTTTTAATTGCACTGTTCTGTAAAAGAGATGCTTAGAACCCTGGGCTGTATTTGACAGTCATGGAGGAGGGGGATTAGCCCAGCTCACTGGAACTAGTGCGGAAACCCCTGGATGTAGCCTGGTCATGGCTCTATGTTGTCCTTCTGATCGCACTTCTTCTTGGGGGGCATTCACCTGGAGAAATAATTTTCAGTTTATATCTTGGGACATACCTGAGGTGTGCCAAGGTAAAATGAGGATATGAGGACAATCCTTTGGTTGGTCTCTCCTCCCAAGTAACAAGCAATAGGACAAGAGGAAATGGCCTCAAGTTGCACCAGGGGAGGTTTAGGATGGATATTAGGAAAAATTTCTTCACCAAAAGGGTTGTCAAACATTGGAACAAGCTGCCCAGGGAAGTGGTGGAACTGCCCTGGAGGTATTTAAAGGGCAGGTAGACGTGGCAGCATGGTTTACTGGTGGTTTTTTCAGTGTTAGGTTGATGTTGGATTCGATGATCTTAAAGGTCCTTTCCAACCTGTATGATTCTATGATATCCTATACCTGGAGGTTGCAAAGGGATCCTTCTCTAGCTCAAGCTTCTGTCAAAGGGCGACACAGCAACGCAGCTGTGAAGCTGGAAATTCTATTTCTAAGATAATTGTTGGGTCTTTAAATTAATTTATAGGAAAGTTTTAAATGTAGCACCCCTTAGCAAATCTTCAAAGTTGGATTTTAATCCAGGCTCTGGATCAAAGGCACTTCTGCTTTGCAAAGGAGAGCAAATTATGTCTCTGCATGACAGGCAGACCGGTAGGTTGCACCCTGCTGTGGCAGGAACCGTAGCCCCAGGAGACAACCAGCCTGCCTGTTAGCTGAGGATGGGGAGCTTTTTTTTTGCCGTGAGAGTCCAATGCAGAAGCAGTGACTCGAGCTCTGAGAACGTTCCATGGCTCCTGCAGCTGCATCACCTCTGAGGTGAGGCTCAGGGCTGGTTGTCACTGCCACTGCCCTCTTCACGGCCCAGCTCTGCCTCAAGGCACGTGCAGTTTCTTTCTCCTAAAGAAATCAGATGGGAATGTAAGTGATGTCGGCCCAAATCAGGGTTAATTCCTTCGGTCTTTGTGCCTTAGCAGGTAGCACGTGGTGCTCAAGAGTTACCTAGGGACCTCTGTAGCTTGAAGAAGTGTGTGCCCCTTGGGGCAGGGGTTCCAAGGACACAGGACAGCCTGAGTGGCAGCTGTCCTTGTGGTTTTGCTCTAACTCTGTACAGTTAGACTTGCTCACATGTCGTACTGAGGGTTAATTTGGCCACCAAGAAGCCTGGGATAACGGGACTGGAAAAGTGGCTGATACCCATTTTCTACACCCATGTCTCCTCTGTATCAAATGTGACCATTGTACAGCCTAGTTTTATACATTTACACACACACTCAAAATCATCTCAATATTGTACTTCAGTGACTGTTATGGACCCAACTCATGAAACCCTGGGGTTTTTTTATAGTGCCCAGTTGTGCCTGCAGGCATTTATTTTCTCCCAAATATTGCATTTTTGGACACAGGAGTGCCAGTGATTCAGTGGTCATCACTTCTCTCGGTTATTCTTCTGGGACAGCAGCATAACTTGCAGCAAAATACACACAAAATGAAAGCACAGAGGTTTCACTTGGTGGCCAGCTGAGGCGAGGTGAATGTACTTATCCCAAAAGCATGACCTGGGAGTGAAGTAGGGCAAGTGCATAAAAACTGTTGTTGATTCCTTTTAGAAATGTAAAGTTGACATCCAAAGGGTTAAGTATCATACAGCTGATTAACTATTTTGCTATTGCAGCTGCTTATGTAAAAGCTTGTCAGAGGAAAAAAAAAAGTAATAAAAGTTCATTTAAAAACCTGTTTTCTTTATCCTTTGCCTTTGTGCTAGTTTTCAGGGCATAATGAAGATATCCTTTAAAGTCTGAGGTTTTAAAATTAAGTAATTTTTAAAATTATAAACACAAAAAGTCAGACACTTTAAAACATGTGAAACCAGATGACATTTTTATTTGCATCTCACTCAGTTTGATGGTTTTTCATCAGACAGGGCTGGGAAAAAAAATCCTTAAAGAGCTTTTCTGCATTCTGGCAACAAACAAGGGAAAAAAGAGACTGTGTGGTGGTGGGTGCAGGGTAAAGGAGGACTGAAAGAAAAAAAGAAAACTGAAAAGCTGAAAGAGGGAAACCTCATTTCAGTGTGAACTTTGATTCTGCAAATGTTGATGTAGATGCCAAGTTTCTTCTAATTCAAGGTTTCAGGATTGAGTCTTTTATAGATGCATTGCTAAGCTCTTAAGGAGGATTATTTTTTCCTTCCTGGACTGCAGAGATGAAGTTAACATTCATTATATTTTTCATTACACCTTATATTTTTCTCATTACACTTCACAGTTTCTTTATTAATTCCATCTTTGCTTTTGTTACGAGGTTTTATGCATGGTGACAGGACTTGTGTCTGCGGTAGTTCACTAAGACATACCAAATCTGCCTTCTTCAGTCACTGACATTATATAAATCTGATCACTGAACAGAATAATTTGGAACAGTTTCCCAAAAGGAAGATGAAATAATAGGGGACCTTGATCTAAGAAGAGATGACGTTAAGTTATGTACAAAAAATATAAACAAAAAGTGTGAAGGAATCTGGGAAATCCAGACTTCAAATCTTTGTCCCACCATGATCCAGATGTGGTGCATAGGTGCATGCATCCATATCCTCTGGTGCATGGAGGAGCCTCCTCATGGCCTTTTCCCTGTGGCTGGGGCTGGTTTCTTCTGCTTCCTGCAGAAATCTCGCTGTGTACAGAGAGGAAAAAGGGGAGCATGTAAAAATAGACTGAGAAGCCTGGGGAACAGGCCTTGTCAAGGAAAGGTGAGAACTCAGTGCTTTATGCACCACAGTCTGCTGCAGATGACCCACTTTCTGCAAAAAGAAATCTATGAGGGTTATAAAAATCCTAATTGGATTTCCCTTCAGACACTAAGCAATGCACGTTCCCTAGGAGAAATCTGTGTCAAGACCACAGTAGTTTATTCTTCCCTGGCCTGAGTTTTCTCTAGCTCTCACTGAGTTTGTCCTACAACATTCTCTCTATTATAATAATAATAGCTATGAAATTATCAAGAAATCTGTGCCATATTTCTTGGTGCTAAAAATTGTCAGCCTCATTTTGGTCGAAACAAGTTATGCATGAATTTTGCACCACCTTCTACCAAATGAACTTGTTTTCAGATGTCAAAGGCGGCTATTTTGCCCGACTATTTAATGTGTCCTTAAAATGATTAAGATATTAATCTTTATTAAAACATGTAACTACCATTCTGGGAAAATATTCAGCTCCCTTTCACCACCTTGTTAACAAGTTATAAACGGTTTTGAGTGATAGCAGTACATGACAGGTTGGAGAGTGTCACATAACACAGAGAAATAGCCACGTATCCGAGATGGGGGTTGAATTCAGCTCTCAGGAATTTTTGCTGCAGTTTCTGTTCCAGTTCAAAACAGTGAAATAAGAGGCTAAGGGATAAAATTAGTCTTCGTAGTGTTTGTGCTTGGTATTTTTAGTGTTTGGTACTGGTATTTGCTGTTTATTTTCTGTGTCCTAAAGCCTGTGAGATGCTTTGTAGTCAGAACTACAACATCTTATGTTAGAGTGGCACCTGAGTCCTCAAATGCATAAACTGCAGCTTTATTTTTGTATCCTTTCATCCCACTCTTGCAACTATAAAATGAGTAACATAGTAAAAAAGAAAAATGTGGAGAAAACAAACAAACAAAAAGGTGTTTCAGCATATTTTCTAGGTTTGGCTCCTGTTGCTTCTTATGAGGTGTGCATTGTCTCCATTTTTGATCAGGCATAGTTTTAAGGTCTGCAACACTGAAATCATGTGCACATTTTCATACACATTACATTCAGTTTATAGGTTAAGTTTTTTCCTGCCCTAAAAGCAGAAGAGACATCCTTTCCCCACTTCACCTCTGCTGAGCCATGAGATCGAAATTACACCTACTTGTGCCAGCAGAGACCAAGTGAGCCCTGGAGGGATTCACCTGAGTGCTCCTACTGGCTTCCCACCTTCGAAATTTCTGGATGAGTGGAGCAGCAGTATTTGATGAAAACTCCCTTAACATCCCTCCAGTGAATAAAGAATGAGTAAAAGGCTTTCCGACACCGCACCAACACCCTCATCATAGCCATAGTAGAGGATGTCATGAGAGATGATTGTTCTCCAGCAAGGGTGAGCTGGCCTCCAGGGCTCCCTAAGCAGGCTAAATTTAGGCAGAGAATCAAAGAGCTGTAACTCATTTTCCCAAACCCTCCTGCTTTACTGATGGTAGGTGAAGCAGCAAGTCTGTCCCAGGATGCCCATTCCAGATTTAAACCTTTTGCTTGAAAGATCTAGTCCATCATTCTCATGAAATTCAAAAGACTATTTTTTTAATAAAAAGGCATCCATGTACATTTTTGGTACTGATCATGGGAACGCCTCATTCACCAGATGTGTAGTCTGGGGGTGAGGCTTTTCCTGTGAGATGAGTGTGTTCAAATGCCCTCAGACTGGTAGAGACTTGGCAGATGGGTCTCACATCTCCTAAGGAGTGCATCAGTAATTTTATTACATGATACAAAACTGTACGAAATGGACATAACAGTAGCATTTACATAAAGCATAAACACATAAATACATAACAGCTTTATTTTTCAAAAGCTGTGCAACATCATGTATGGGGTTTTTTTTTTGCCTAAATCATTACTCTGTGGAAGACCTGGGTATGGTCTTCAGCAGAGGTGTACACTTTACTCCAAAATTGTGAGATAGGGCCATGGGGCGAGGGACATAAATAATGCCAGACAGAACAAAAGGAATCAAAAATGACTTGCACTTCTTGGAGGAGTGCTCTGGTACCCTGTTGCTGTGCAGAAGGCTTCATTTGGTGGATTTTTTTTGAAGTTTCACAGTGGTTTTGAGATGGCACATCAAGGAGAGATTTAAGGATCTGAGTCAGAGTGGGCTGTGAGCAGATCCTGCAGTGAGGTGCTGCACCCTCACACCCCCAGGGAAGACACTGGGACCTACTCTTCTCTCTGCATTTCCTTATGGTTCGTGTGTTTGGGCACGCAGTCAGTGCACTGCCATGTAAAGATCCCATTTGTAGAGGCTTCATACCCCACCAGTAGTGTAGACACTTCAACATCTAAATTTGGGTTATGAATTTGATTTGTGCTCCAGCACCAAAACGTTCATGTGGCATCACTCCACAGCAGCGCTCCAAGCGTTTCGCTCTTCTGTGGAATTTGACATTGATGGGTATCAAAATGACATAATCATGACAGAAGTGCTGAAGATCCTAATGAAGCGTATTATAAACAGTCCTGCCTAGCTAAGCTTGCCAATATGCCTTGCCAATATGATTTTTCAGTTAAGTCAATTATTAATATTGCTTCATGTTACATTGGACAAATATTCTTCTCACAATCATGGGCTCCTTTTACCTCAAGCACAGGAGCTGTAGATTAATCGCAGTAATAAAACCATAAACTGAAAAGCTTAATACTGTCATTAGAGATATTGTATTTGATTCTATATTTTATTTTTTCAAAGGAACTGTATTTACAATTTTTAAAGCCTGAGGGCCGAATCACAATACAGAGTATCTAGTTTCATATACCAGATAAGTGCTTAGAAAAGATTAAAATCAATTATGCTATTGTAAAGTTTTAAAGTTCAAAGGGTTTGAGATCTGTAAAATATGTTTAGAT
Organism: Xenus cinereus; assembly: GCA_025774025.1. Lineage (NCBI taxonomy): Eukaryota > Metazoa > Chordata > Aves > Charadriiformes > Scolopacidae > Xenus > Xenus cinereus. The sequence goes on from JAOXJK010000001.1 coordinate 190,910,722, forward strand.
GTAATCTTAAGGCAAAGAATTAGGCACTTATGGCTTCATTTGGAAATGTACTCCACAATTTCATTCCGTCAGTCTTAGCTTGGGACCCAGTACTGTAGTGTATTAACGGGGCATTTGACAAACCTCCCTAGCACTGAATTGCAGGAACCTCATAGCTGAAGTGGCATTGCAGCAAACACACCTTTTACTTCCACTTAGCTTAATCCATGAAGAAATTGAAATATTCTATCGTAAAAGCCCCCGATAACTGGGGTTTTTGTGTCTTGTAAGCTTCTGCTTCTGTGAGTGGTCTTACTGAAGTCTCAGGACCAACATGTCAGGGAGCACACAGATCTCAAGCACTCCTGCAGCAGTATCAGAGGTACAGCACAGAGACTTTAGGGGAGAGCAGCCCGCAGTTCAGCGTTTGCAGACTTAGACTTTCCCATCTGCTGCTTCAGCCTGCCAGGTGAGCTGTGTAGCTGCGGGGGTCCCTGGCTTCACAGAAACACGCACCCCAAAGGTTGCTGCTTGCGGCCACAGCGCCGTGCACTGGAGCTGGGACCTTTCTAGCAGCAAGTCTGCGAGCTGCTTTGAACGCAAGATCCCGCAGCCCCTTTTCCTGCAATCTTTTTATCTAGTACAGGATGATATATACAGCCATCTGTGCCAGCACTGAATTTCTTCCATAAAAACTAGGGAAAGAAATAATGGTTTGCAGGTTTATATCCATATTCATCATGAGAGAATTTGTTTTAATGAAAAAGAAAAAGGCTAGGGCTTTATCTTAGAGCTAGCTATGTTAAATTCATTGGAAAAATAGTTCTGAGAGACTGAGAAGGAATGCATCTACATATATATGGAGAACGTAAAAATACAGACTTTTATGCTGTATCTACATGGGTAAGCGTGGGCACTTGCATCTCTGAACTTGCAAGACGAGGGCCAGCTCAGGACTAACATCCATGCAAACGTGCTAGCATAATACAAGCTACTTAATACTGCTTCCCAGCAAAATTTGTTACCCTAAACTCAGGGCTCTGCTAATATAGACAGCTTCAGAAGGTTTACCAGGCTTGGGAGATGGGTACAGCAGATGTGCAACTGTTGGTACCAAAGTACGTAGACACATCCACCAGCCTCTGTACAGCTGTAGGATGAGTGGTGGATGCAGCTTTCTTTTGGCTTTTTCATGGCTACTTTTTCTTCAAACTTTTTTTCACCCCTTTTATTATTATATCTGTATTCCTAGACCAGTGTGCACCTCAGAGGATGCTCCCAGCCCTGTGGGTGCCAGAAAGCATGATACCAGGAGGCAGAGAGAGCCTTGAGCATCCCGAAAGCCATGCATGGTTTGAGAGAGCTCAGAGGAGAGGCGCCTATGGCTGAACACAGTATGTGCTGCAAAGTCCAGCACCCTTTTATCTTTCTTTCCCCAGAACCAATGAGAATGAAGTCATAAAGAATAGAGTTTATCCTGGGAATGAAGGCAAAACTGCCAAAAAGTTCAACTGAAACAGTAAACTTCAGTTTTTATTTTATAACCATTCTTACAACCCGTTTGTTATAGCAGCCTTCCTCCCAATAATTTCAATCTCCACTCTTTCCCACAGCAGTCGCATGATTTCTTGTCTTGCTTGTATTCTCTGATTTGGGGCATAAGAAGAGCTCATGCTGTTCTATTCCTGAGGCTCCCAGTATTAGATGGCAAACTTGTCCGGGCATACTCATACATTGCTCATTTCATGTGAGTATGCTTTGCTTCTGTGTTTGCAAAGTAGCACTTAAGAGAGTTTATTATTAATAACAGTAAATTATTCTACATTTTCTTATCAGATAATATGAGATCAAGTAGCTGTCAAGACATGTTGGGCAGATATCTACAAAAACAATGATATCTGAAGATCCACAACAAAAAGGAAAAATTTGGAAGATCTTCAGTCAGTTCCTAGCAGCTGCAAATTTTACTTTGGATGAAATAATAAACCCATCTAAGGGTCTCTCTCTGAAAACAGTCTCACCGAGTTATACTTGTCAGAAGTTGTATTTGGCTTCTCACTTTGATATATTCCCAAAAAAGGAATTGGAACAAGCACTTGGAACTGTGTAAGTCAGCAAGCCATCTAGGTAAGATTAGGGTGTATAAATGAAAAAAAAAAAATGGCCTTATATGCAGATGATTTGCAAAAATAAGACACTTGAGATGCTGCTGAAGTTGCTGTGGTATTACTAAGCTAAATCTCTTGCTCATTATTTATATTCAAATTTTACACTATATAGTATGATGTGCAAGATAAACCTGCCATCTAAAATCAGCCAATGCCCTTAAGGCCATGATACAAGTGCTTCTATTTGTATAGTATTTGATTAACTATTATATTCCTCTTGTTTCTTAGTTTAGATTCCTGTAATGAAAATGAGTGGCTCTACTGGCAATTAATAATACAGAAACTAGTAAGGAAAAAAGGATTAGTGTAGTTGCAAACACAGTGAAACAAAAGCAAATTATTAGTCCAGAATGTTTTATATTTGCCATTTGAATTCCTGTTCCTTTTTGTTTATTTGAGGATAATTTTGTGCATGAACAGAATTAATGTTTTCTGCACATATGAAACTATTTAAGGAAAGAAATATCTAATTGCATAAAGATAGATTTGCTGAATTATTATTTTCATTTTTATTTTTGGAGACAATTGTATCATCTTGTATGACTGATTTTTTACTTGAAAGTTGTAACACTGTTGAAAAACAGTGATTTAGCAATCACGGTACTATGCTTCTCCACTATTTTTTTAAAAATGTAATTTATTGTACTTCTGGGCAAAATGGATATTAATTTGGAGGTATTTACTTGTATGTATTTACTTATTTTTATCAAACTTATTGGTTGAAGGCACACTCATCAGCCATAAATTAGGGGCATCAGCATAATATAAATGCCGTATGTTAGCTGAAGGAAATAACTATGGGCTGTTCATATAGTGGAGATGAAAAATTGTCACACACCTTTGTGCATGTGCCTGTGTGTGTGCGTGCACATATGTGTGTGGTAACCTGGTACACACTCTTTGCATCTTCTTTTATATGTGTCTCGCTGCTTCAAGTTGTAATAAAGCCTTTCTGAATGCAGAGCCAAATGGGCTTTGTTATGGTATCGGATAAGGTATTTCCCAAAGTTAAAGACTCTAATGCTGCATTTTGTATATATTCCAAATCTTCATTTATCATCATGAAAGGAGCTCATGCCCAGCATCCCCCTTACGTATCTAAGTGATTAAGGAGGTCTCATCTAGCACTGGCCCGCACACAGTTCAGTTCTCATTTGCTTGCTGAGAAAACAAATGACATATTGAGTATATGCAATAAAAGCGACCCAGTCAGAGAATTTGCAGGTAGAAAAGACTTTATACTTTAGACAGCCACAGAGTCCTCCTATTTACAGCATTAAAACCCTCCATGTTTTGTCCTTTTTCTTTCTGGTCCAGTAAGTATTAAGCTTTGAAAACAACATTCACATATTAACTGGGAGGCTACTACCAGTTTAAACAGTCAGGGTTCCTGTGTTCAAAAGGGTGCTGAGATGTGTTGTCTAAATGAATATACATCAGTTCGCATTGTGGAATGGGTGGCAGGCCAAGTTAATCAATAATTTAATTACCAGTGACCCATTTTGCTTACTTCTAGTTGAAAGGGAATTTCTGCATTCTTGCATAAGTTATCGTTTATTCAGCTTCTCACAGATGGATTCAGATGATACTTTTCCTGCCTTGAGGATGAGATGAACTTAATCCAATATTATAAATGAAAAACAGGTGTCCAGATACACATGCTTTTCCTCATAGCTTGCATTGCATTTATTTTCCTAAAATAATTCCTAACTCAAAATCTGCTGCCAAAAGTTTACCTTACCTTCACTTCAGGTGCGTGTGACTCACTGTGGATGCAATCACTGCAGCAACAGAAGATGACTGTTAGCAATGATTTTTTAAAGTTGCAAACCCTTGTGAGAAGGCAGATGATCACATATTGTAGTTATTACTATTATTATTCATTTTTATTGGGAAGGCAGCTGGCTGGAGCTCCAGAAATAGAACAGGTTTAAAGTGAAGCAGAAATTCTCATTTGTCTCTAAAAATAGGTCATCTTCCAATATGGAATTTGAAACTGCCAGTTTTCATGTTTTTGAATTCCCAAAGTTATTCCTGTTGGATTTCTCTTCATACAAATTTAATATGAGCCCTTTGAAATTGGACGCTGCCTGAAGTGTTTCTGTGGCTTGAAAGTCTGCGTTTCACTTGCAGTTGTTTTAGTTAAAAAAAGAAGCGAAGCTGGATGAGAACAGGTGGTGCGACATACTTTTTTTTTATAAGCATTCTGGATTTATGTGGTGTGTGGCACCGCAGTCATCGCCCGTCAGGTGTGTAGCAGAGAAGCATGCATTCCATATCCTTGAGAGATTAAACTTCTATTCTATCTGCTCTTTCAATTTCTGATCATGTGGTGTGCTCTATATAGATGCCCTAACACTTTGCAACAAATTATTCTGCAGGTATTAATTATGATACTGACCAGAGACCTAAACAGAAATCAGGATGTTCCTGTCTTACCTCTCACCAAGGAAGTCAGGAGACCGTTCTTACTCCAAACTGATAGTGAGCAACACGGACAGCACAGTGGTAGCATGAGTGCCTCCACTATGCAGATGAGAAACCTATGTGCAGGAAAACGTAAATTATTGTCCCAGAAGCACTAAGCCTATGTCTAGACACCATAACCTGTGAAACATCCGAGTTTCTGACTCAGCATGTGCACAAAGGCCATGTCTGGATCCCATTTTGGGGTGAAGCCCATGTGCATACCAGCCATCCCTCCCCAGATCCCTGGTTTCCATAGGAAGGACACCTGGGGATGTGAGCCAGGCTGGAGCTATATATAGTGAACCCCAAGAGATGTCCAGCCTGGCTGGTCAGGGAGCTGGATGCAGATGATGGAGCACCTTGGCAGTTAGGTGTGCTTCAGGCAGAGCCACAAAAAATAAAAATAAAAAAAACTCCAACCTTTACAATGATAACTCCAGTGTTTAGGTGCAAATCTGTCCTCTGTGGGCCCAAACATTTAGCAGGATTTAAATGCTCAAATGGTTCTCAGCGTGCAGGAACAGTTTTTAAATAGAGTGATGGGGAAATGGTTGGAATAGTTCCACTATTGTCCAGAGCCATTTGCTGGATCCTGGGAACAGCACTTCTGTGCAGCCTCCCTTTTCAGTACACAGAGGCACAGGGTAGATTCGTTAGGCATTTTGGAATGCATAATGTTTATTTTAAAAAATCAAACGTCTGCTACATCATGGGTGACTTACTGACCAAGTGTGAGGTGTTTTAAAATTTGTTGAGTGTATTAAGGAAGAAAATGAAGGGACACTTCAAATAAGAATCCTGCTGGCGAGCATTGTCTTCCTTTAGTGCTACAGAGCAGTGAACCATTTAAGGACATGAGCAATATAAAGTTTATGAATAGAGGTAATATGGTCCATATTATCCAAATATGGTCTTTATTACCTCTTCCACAAATACTGTCTTTATGTAATTATTTCTGATCTGTACTACTTTTAGCATAATGGTCTGTAGCTTTTCCTAAAAATTTTTATGATAAAGCTAGTGCTCGATGTAGAATATTTTATGAAAAGTCTTGTGACCATTTGAAGCCAAAGCTGTACTGCTATTTGCACCTCAGACTTCAATATAGCTGTAGGATTTATGCCTATTCAACTAATCACATCTTCAGAGAGCACATTAATTTAAAAATGGGCCTTGAAATGTGTAAATTCACAGATGTTAATGATTACGCACATGTTTTCTCTTACTGCTTCAAAGCCAGCAAAGGCCAAATTCCGCTCTAATTTGTACTGCAGCGATGAGATTTAGTATCAATGAAATGAAAAACCATACTCAGGGACTTGTTGCTTTTTGCAGATAATGGGGCATTTCTGGACACGTCTGTTTTGGAGAAGGAAGTCCTGCACTTTGGTGATAAGGCAGCAAGAGGGTCACTCCCAAACGTAAAGTCAGAGGTGTGCAGAAGGTGAAGCGAGAGGGCAGAAGGCACCTTCTGTACCCCATGGCAGCACCTGGGTATTGGAACCACCATCTACACGTTATGGAAAAGAAGGTAAAAAAGAGCAAATAAAATGGCGGGTGAAAAACACATTGATACCCAAACCCAACAGCAGTGGTGATGTACTACACACATTTGGCTACCAAGGCTTTGGCTGTGCCTACCGTATCTATTTACATTGTTTCCTGCATTTCCATGCATGAAATTTTGCTATTATATACATTTTAAACAGTATAGTTCCCCATTTTTATCGTAATCCTGGTGCTAACCATCATAAGGTAAGACACTGAAATACAAAAAAAAATATGCCCCCCATACAAATATGGGTGATCATAAATAGTTTAATAACAAGTAAAAATGTGTGCCCTATGAAGAAAGTTTTCATATGCTTTTCTTTCTTTGAAGTGGATGTAAACATATGGGTTTGTTCAAATTCTTTCTACGCGATTGCTAAGATTTTTAGAAAAGGCTAGGCTTCAAAACCCCAGTTTGTGGTTGTACATAAGCCCTCTGTTGCACTTTCCATTCACATTAGAAAGATCCACCAGACACTCACAATTTAAAAAAATGTAAATTGTTTAAATACAAAGCAGCCAGACTAAAGGCATGTTCCTCTGAAATTTTTGCTGTAATCTCTGCAATGGCCTGTTTTAAGGGGCAGTTTCTATTTTCTCTAAGTGGAATTTAAGGCATGTATAAATACACATGCAGACAAATACTTTTACTGTCTTTGATATCAAGACAACGAGCCGGTGCCATGGCTGAAGGCATCAAGCTGGCACTTCATACAGGTTGCAACTTACTGCCCGACTGAGGTCCAACCCGCGTCCGTGCAGCCGGGGTGCCATCGCCCTTTGGGAAGGGCACTCCTCGCCTGCTCCTCCGCGGTGACAGTTACACCACGGACATGACTCCTGGCTCACCGCACGGTAGCTTTGCAGGGATGGCCACGGTCCAAATGCCTGATATACTTAGCATCAGAAAGTCATTCAAATTCTTTTAGCTCATGTCTTTGGTCTGGAAATTTATTCCCTTCTTCAGTCATCCTTTAATGACAGGATAACATTTTTCCCTTCTAATCAGCCACTTACAAGGTTACTTCATTTCTCCCCTAGGTCATCTAGTGCTAAAGCATAAGCGTTTATGACTAGCTGCATGCAAACACATGCACTCTGCTTTGTGTCTTGCAGTGCATCGCTGAGGTATGTTACTGAGGCATCGTACACTCATATTCAGGCCAATTCAGCAGTTTTGCTTGGTAACAACGCTACATACTTACGGAACATTTTCCATCTGGGAATTAAGCAAGATTTTTTAGAAAGCTTAGGAAAACAAACATTTAAATCTAACGACTATATTTCTCACAGTGTCCTAATCAGAAGTCACTTAGAGAATTTTGGAGGCTGTAAGTAAACGGGGCATGTTGTCATGACAAGGCACGACATACGTTTTATGCAAGCTGAAGCTGATGATCTTCAATTACCGGGCTGATGTTGTTTTGCCGTAGTTTGAGACTCAGTTTGATGAGGGAAGAATGCAGCAGCAGCCCGGATTCATCGCTGCGGTTGGTGCGAACAGGCTTTAAGAGGCTCGGGCTACAGAGACTTTCTGTGGCCCTGACGTCTGCCTAAGTGGAGCTCAGGGCAGGACTGGGCCCCAAAGGACCTGCTTCTCATATTATGCAGTATCACTGCAGGCAGAGGAAGCCGAGGAACCAGATTTTCAGACACTACAAAGGGCGCTATTGTGTGAACACTCAGAGGGTATTGAAGGGAGAGGTCCAATCCTGTACGGCATTTTTACAGGTGCTTAATTTCAAACATGAGAACAACCATACTGATGTCAATGAATTGCTTATGAACTTAAAATTAAACACATGCTTTGTTGGATTAAGGCTAGGACACAGTTTTGCCAAATTTAGCCCCTGGTTCTTTCTAACTGTACAACTAGGCCAACCTGTTCCTCTCCATTCCCTTCTGCAATGGTGATTAATGTGCAATGAGTTGGTCTCTCGCAAGACTTCTAAATTTTTTTTGAAAGAAAGATGTGTGACAACCGTTGAGACACAGCGTTGACCAAAAATAACAGGGAGGTTCATATGCTGCCACCTGCACCCTCCTTTCATGTTGATGAATATCGCACAGATACGTGTCGCTTTCACTACCGCGAATCATTATTCACATTAACAATTTGGCTGGAGCACACCCCTGCCTGAAGTCATCTGGATGCCTACCAAAATGCAGCTCAGAATATGCTTCAGTGAAAGCATGTGGAAAGCAGTGCATGAAAAGAAGGTATAGTGCACATCCATTTCCTCAGGGCCCCCGCTGGCACCCAGAAATTTGCACTGCCATTATAATTTTAAAAGTAACTTTGGAGGGAACTGAGAGTAACTGGGTTTATTTGAAGTCCCATCAGAGACAGAATATTTTTCTGAATTATTCTGAATATTTTAGTCAATGCCATTTTTTCTAGTTCTGGTTTTGTTAGTTTCTTTAACTTACTATCTATTAAAAGAACAATGTATATAACATCGGTCTTCGCAACACAGGGACACAGAACTGCGAGCGTGAGACTGTGAGGCAGGAATTTGCAAATACCATCATTTAAAATACCTTCTCGTCTAAACGAACGCCAAGCACAATTACACGCTCCTGTGGAGGAGCTGCGAGCAGACTCTGCTCCCTGCTGGATGTTACCCTGCAGCCTGGAACGGAGTTCATTTAGGGGAAAAAAATAATCAAGCCTGATAGTAAGGTGCTTTGTTTTAGACACCCGGGTTTGACCGAGTGGCTCGCTGAAGATGACCCAGGCTGCTGTGAGTGATGTCTTGCCAGACTGGAGACGCAGCCCTGCCTCGCCTTGGGCGATCGCCCGGGCCTGCCAGCTCCGGTACAGAGCCACCGGCCCCGCGTACGGGGCTTGGGAGACCTCTCGTGGTGGAATCCCAGGGAACAACCCCGGGTCCGGTTCTCCCTGACACGGACGGCAAAGCTCTGCCCACTGGTGAAGCCGCGGGGAAACGAAAAAAGCCAACACAGGTGGGAATTAACAAGGCGAAATTAAACAATGCCGCGACGCTTTTGGTGACACACTGTCCCAACAGAAGAGACTTTCCATCCCAGTGTCAGGGACTTGTTCTTTCATCCTTCTGTAATACTAATTTTGTTGAATTAAAGAAAACAAGGAAAAAGGGAAGGGAAGGGAAGGGAAGGGAAGGGAAGGGAAGGGAAGGGAAGGGAAGGGAAAGAACCAGCACTTGGCCTTATTAAACCTCATCCCATTGGCCTTGGCCCATAGATCCAACCTGTCCAGATCCCTCTGTAGAGCCTTCCGACCCTCAAGCAGTTTGGTGTCATC
>JAOXJK010000001.1:190942297-190956396 GCA_025774025.1 Xenus cinereus
TCTAGTGGGAGGTGTCCCTGCCCATGGCAGGGGGCTTGGAACTTGATGATCTTTAAGGTCCCTTCCAACCCAAACCAATCTATGATTCTAATTGGCCAAGAAGACCAGTTTCTCTTCATCTCTGCTTAGAGGACAGGCTGTTGATTTCCTTGGCTGTCCCTGTGGTTTGAAGTCATGTCTTTGGGGAACTCTCATTAGCTTCTTTTTATCATCTGCCATAGAGCTGGTTCTGTGTCTACAATTATTGTAATAATTTCCATCTTTTCCTGCTTAATTGGTAGTTTTCAATGTGGTCAGTGTTTCTAAACTTCAGAAGATGAGATATATGCCATTTCTTTTCTCTGGAAAATAATTTTTAAATGCAAGATAGTAGGTTGACTTTGCATATTCTGTTGTCTTTTAACTCATTTTGCATTGGCTTTCATGTCTTTGGTCTTTCCTTTTTCAAGCCTTGCATGCTATTGATGTTGCACAAAGGATCTGTAGTTGCCCAGATTCCTTTTCCCAATCATATAGTAATAACCTCTGTTTGACTTATTGCAAATATTTCCTAATAAAACTGCAATTTTGTGTTCCAGAGTTCTTGGACAGAGATAATCCAGTTTCTTCCAACTAGATTGAGTTAACTCCTACCTCAGTTACAGAATTTCAGTGTTTTTTCTACTAGCCATACTGAACTCTAAAAATAAATGGAAATTCTACTTGTCTCTGTTACATTACCTGTTACGTGTTGTGCATGAGGCTTCCTAAGTAAAAAGTTCTATCTCAAATTGTGCCCAGAAGTCATTTGGAAGCTCTTGCAGAGTAAGAGATGCATCATTTGGTGAAGTGGTACACTGCACACAATCTGCAGTCCAAAACTGCTGTGAAGGTCACTGACGTGATGAATTAGAGCTCAGTTTTGTTAGATGCAGTTATGTCAGCAGTACACACTTGTCTCACCTGGAGATCCCTCAAACCAGGGCTGTCTGTGTACCTCACGTCTCCTGAAGGAGAGGATGACTTGGCAGGCTCATGATGTTATCAAGATGATCTCATCATAAGCTTTCCAGTAATTCAACATGAAAAAAGGTTCTTTGCAACAGTAATTGAGGACAGGATAAGTATAAGAAGAAGGCTTGGCTTCTTGTAATGCTCCTTTGAGAGCTGCTAATATCTTCCCCTCTGTGAAAGTATTTGGAATATTCTGTAACTGGAGACTTGAAATTTCCTTGTCAGGCTTTTGTCAGTCAAATGCAGATTTCTGAGTTATTCTGAGAATTTCAATCTACCTCAAACCTTAAAGGAGATACTGCAAAACACATTCATACAATGAATAAATCAATAAAATTACATTTATGTATATCTGATAGAGGTTAGTGTTTTGTGGCTGTCAATCTTGCCTGAGTCAAAATATCAGTAAACAAAAGGGGGAACCTTCATATAATAATAAATACTCATTTAATGGGAGGAAAAAAAATGAATTCAGCACTTGAAACAGCTTTCCAATCTTCATTGCAATCATACACATAATGATGAAAAAGACCCTGAACTGTCCTTAGAAGACGGGAAGTCCAACTAAGAACACGACTGCTCCTAACAGCAGGCTAACATCCTTCCTTCCTGGCCATCTGTGCTGCAAGGTGATCAAAGAGGAAGATGCTAGGCCAGAGAAGGTAGCAAGGGCAGCTATCATAGTGATAGCTGAGGTTACACAGTGTTTAGGGAATGGTAATGCCCAAATAAAATATCAATTTGTTTTACTGACTGAAGACAATTTTTTAAAAGATCTGAACCCATCTCCTAACCATTCACTTGAAGGTAAAATAAAAATTATTTTTAAAACATTGTGTGAAAGGATAACTTTCCATATATATGGATTACTTATGACAATTGCTTGGAGTTTGTTTTACTTAATAGGCAAGAGATCTTCCTAAGAATATTTTTTTCTGCTTTAGACATTTGAACATAGACAGAGACTTAATTATTTATGGTCATCTAAAACAAATAACAACGCAAGTTGTGTTCTGATTCAGTATACCGAGCCTGAATTGCCTGTTAGTAGTTTACAAGGTCGGAGGCAAAACAGGTAAAGAATTCTGATGCTAAGATTAAGTATTCAGAATTTACCGCATAACTGACTTTATGGTAAATAAATATTCTTCCTAAGTTCATCATTTACTGTTTCATCTTAAGTGCATTTCTGCAAAGTGCACTTCAGGTGCACTCTTATTCTTCATGTATCCATTATAATGGTCTTCTTTGTACAGCACTGTGAAGTGCCTTTATGTTTCTGTGAAGGATATTTGGTTTTCCTTGTATTTCAGCCTCTACCCACAGTGCGAAACAATAATCAGGTTGTGAGTTTTCCAGGTTACTCTTGAAAAAAAAGCGCTCGAGGGAGGTATTTTTGTACCTAAAAGAATAATTTTAGCAATCCAAACAAAAACTAATTAAAACAAAAACAAAGATAAAGAAATCTGTAAAAGTACTTACTCCCCCCTGGGGAATCATATTTTCAGAACACTTCAACTACTTTTCTTTCTATCCCTGTACCACTTAAAGAGACCGACGTTAACAAAAGCTGTTGCTGGCATAACTGTTCTGAAATTTTAGTATTTTATGTACAAGAGCTCAGTTCTTATCCTGTCCTTAATCTGGCTTCTCATCAGGGACTCCTGAGACTGACGTCCCGCTGTTAGATAATTCATAAACTCTTGTATTGGCAAGTCTGCACTGAGCCATGTGTTGCTGTGGCAGATGATCAAGACCAGCTCAGACACTAGAAATTATGTAGCTGCATTTAGCCCAGTGTTCATACCCTGCTTTAGAGCAAGCAGAGTTTATCAATTAAGCTGGGCATCTCTAAATGGCATCATATTGTGCAGCCAAGTCATAACCCATACTCCTGCTATCTTTTTCTCTGCTTAATAGCCCCATTGTTCGTATGTTTGTGACCTCAGAGCTCTTTAGTTTCTGCCTTATGGTTCATAGACAGGCTCAGTTTCCTGTTTCACTGGAAAACCCATCAAATGGTTCAGAACTAACTAACTCTAAGCACAAAGTGTTCTGCTTGTCTTTTTGTGTGGCACCCACTGCTTTCAGTTTCAGAAGAGAGGTTTTAAAATCTCCAGGTTTCTGGAGAACAGCAATTCTGGTCAGGTTTTAACCATGTAGTTTTTTCCCTCAGTTTTGGGGTTTTTTTGGGTTTTTTGAGCCTTTTTCTCCAGCTGCTATGTATTGTTAAGAAATGACTTTGAGCCATTTTCTTTGAGTATCGGAGTTTACTTCATCAAATTCTGCTAAAAGGATTCTTTATGAATAATTCAGCCACGCGTTCCCAAATGGTTACTGTAAGATCATTTGAATACCACAGAATCAAACTGTGAATTAGTCATATTTATCAAATATTGTCAGTAAATAAGTCATATTTATTAAATCATTTGTAGAGCTTTCATATTGTTGCATGTAGTCATACATGCACCTGAGTCACCTTTTCCATAACTGAAGTATTGCAAATCTTGTGTTAAGCACATTTACTTGTTGAGAATTGCATTTCCTTTGTTTCTTTGAGAAAGAAACAGATGAAGTTGGCACGGGACCTATTTTTTTTTTGTTTCAGTTAACTTAGCCTTATTCTTGAGAGTAAGTATTGCACTTTTTTTTTTGGCCCTGAGACAAATTTCCTCAACTCCGTGGCTTGGGGAAGTGGTGGACTTAGCTGACGTATTCATGGAGTGTTGAGCTGTGAGGAGATACTGGCTTCACCTTGAGAACATTGGTCTGACAGCTCTGCTTACTGTGGTGCTGGATCGTTACTGGTCCACTGCTTCAGGTTTTGGAGGTAGCAGCTTCTCCGTGGGCTCAGGTAACTCTCAGCTGTTTTGCAGTATGTGCTATAGATGTATCCATACCAAATTTACTACTTACTGTTATGGGCTAGCTTCACTTTCTGCTGCTGGACATTGTCATCTCTCTTTCAGTAATATTTTATCAATTAATAAATGTCAGTGCCTGTTGGATAAGCTGTGAGGCAAAGAGCAGGAAAAGAAGGGGTCCCTCAGCTGTGAGGGAACTGTGTCACCTTGCTGGAAGTAACAGACCTTAAGGTTGCTTTGAACTTGCTGTGGACTCCGGTGCATGTTTTGATGTACAACGTGTCTGTGCTCTCACCCACACTCTTGCTGCTGGAGCAGCTTTTTTTTCCTCTTCTAAGTCTTGCGGTTTGAGTAGGTGTTAAAAAACTGCCTAGATGTAAACCATTTGCAACTAATTCCTACACCACCTTCATAAATCAGTCTTTTCTCTGCTTCCTTAGAAATGTGAGCACTGAGGCAGATTGTTTTAGTTTTGCTCTATGAGAAAACTCCCCATCGCTTAAATCCTTGCTGGAGATTTTTATCTTGAGGAGCGCTTCCTCTTTCTGCGGACAGGTCTTGGCATACTCTGGATGTAGGCAGACACAAATACCGAACTTTTTGTGCCATAACGTGGCTGGCTTGCTCTGCCTGCCTTAATGCATTAGCGATACTGTCCTTTGAAGAGGTAGGGAGCTGGGGTCTAACAACTTTCAAAAATAGTCAAACCACTGCTTTCATGGACTTGTGGATGAGTGCTGGAATGTTGTTTAAACTTCCCACTGATAGCTGGCATTTTGAACAAGGCCTGCTGCCTTTAAGGACCATCTTGGAAAAATACAGTTATCTTTGCTCCCTGTGGTTTACCAATTTTTGGCATCAAAATGAAGTGAATGGTACTTAATCATCCCACTTCAGTATTTTTCCTTTGAGCAGGCAGAGAAGTCAAAAATAATACATTCAGAGACGTTGATGAAGATATACAGGCATATATTTAGTATATGATAAATCGGTTTTGGTGGAGATTGGATCACTGTGATTGAACCCATGCTTCTGGGTTTCTGCTGGTCCCTGCAGGGATAAGGAAGAATGAATCCTTCCCTTCAACCCTTTGGTGTATGATGTGATTTCTGACTGTGCATTTTGGGGTCTTCTTTTAGCTTTAGTTTGAGGAACTGGAGATGATTTACTACAGACGGGCTCGAAATGAAGATATACTGGTACATCGGATGTCATTACAGTCTCTCAAATACCTGGTTGGGTATCTGGCTCATGCAGTTGAGGTCAAATACATTCCCAGATTTGTGATTAGCTTGGCAGAGCCTTCTGCGGTTTCTGTTCCCCCCTCAGTCCTCCCATGGCATACAGTCATCAACTCAGGTTTATCTGGGAATTTTCTTTGTTTATCAAACTTCCTGGTATTCTAGGAACCTATGGCAATTATGGAGTTGATGGTCAGTGATTAGATCACTCTATGGGATCTAAGAGGGAGAGTTGCTGCTCTTTCTGTTGCTGGCATGGCCTTGGAAGGGGTAGGCACAAACAACAATACTTGGTCAAAAAAAAGCAATGAATACAAAATTTGCCCCATTTTTCATCTGTAAAATATTTTTATCCTTGTGCATGTATTTGTCATGTTTCGTCAAAAAGGAACAATGCCTGCTATGCCAAATAACATCAAAATCATCACACTCTAGAAAAAGAATCACTTTTGTACAGCTATTATCAATCTCTCCTCTATATAAAAATCCACAAGTGCAGCATTTTTATTCATGATAATATTAATAGCATTAATAGTATAATATTAATACTATTGATGCTATCGATAGTACAAATAGTATTGAAGCCTTGGCATTTTTTAAAGCTTTTACTTCACTTTTAATTTTAAAATTCTATGTGGTAAAACATGAAAGCTCATGTAGTGCATAACAATATAAATGCAGAGCCATATACTTTGCTGATTTCACTGATTTATATCTGCTGATGGCCTGGGCTACTCCTTTCATTTGAATTTGCTGCACCAAAATAGTGTAGACAATAAACATATTAAGGACATATCTACTTCACTTCCAGCATTTCTCGCTTGCTGTCACATTATTACACTGTCAGGTCCATCTCAAATTTCTGCAGAACAGCTATCTCGGAGAAGCAACTCTACGTTTGTGTGGTACTTGCAGTTGTGTGATAGCCTTGGATTTAATTTAACCTTTGAGAGAAACGCATTTAGAACCCAACCAGTATACTTCTGTATTGACAGGAAGAATTTGTATTTAAGAGGTGTCTATCTTTTAAAATTTTTGATACCTGGATGGTCTTTTTTTGAAGTTTCATCTTCTTTCTCTGGAATGCAAGGTGTATACAGATAGACCTATTTCAGGCTGTTTTTAACCCTCTATGAGTGAAACATTAGAGTCTAAATTTGCTGAACAGTTATATATACAGGTTCATTTCTATACAAGCTTCTGTAACCTGTTCTGCATGTACACGTAGAGTACTGTGTTGTAATGTGGAATAGTGAGAGTTCACATTAACAGCATTAAAAGTTGACAGTGTAGCAGCACAAAGGGTCGCCCATCCATTCTGTTCACCCGTCCTTATTATATTTGTAGTGAGTGTGGTTTGGGCTCATTCAGATCTACTGCTGCTAGTTCATGGAGTGGAATTTTAATTGTGAGAATAAAGCCTGTCATATGTTCCTGCCTCATAAATCCAGGAGAAGGCAGAATTTAAGTGGAACAGTGGAGCCATTCTGTATTTATGAGAGTATAGAGGAGATTACAAATCAGCCCTGAGATGACCCTGTACTACTTGAGATCAAAGATTAGACCTCAGGCATACTTGGTTTCCAGTTTGTTCTGCCTCTGTTGGCACTCATTTGTCAGCCTTCTGTTTTGCCCAGTATCCTTGCTTTTTCCATTTTAAAGGGATGTTTCTCTCTTGCTCGTGGGTTTAATATAGAAGAATGCAAGTTTTTAGTATGTGCCACAAGGCACATGGCCCTGTATTTACTGGTAAAACCTTTACTGGTAGTACCAAACCAATGTCATATTCATGAGATAAGTTGTACATTTTCATTCAATTTACACTTTACTAAGGAAGCATTCTGGGGAGAGTGAAATGTCCTAAAACAAAGAAGTGCTTTTCCCCCATCCCCTTTACAGATGGATTTTTTGCATCTGTGACACTGCAAGGAGCTGTGATTGGCATGAGGCGATTGTGCCACCGTGTATCCTTGAAGACAAATGCTAAATACGGCCAAAGTTACCCGTGAATGCAGCAGATGGAGAGGGTACCTTTCTCTGTGCACATCCCACTGCAGCTCTGGTGAGGTTGGCTTGCTCTTGTGCTGTGCTGCTCACTATAGCTCTGCTGCTTAAGGGTATATATGTACACACCTCCTGTGGTTGTGGTCTTGTTTGTTCCAATAGAAGTCAGTATAATGATTCTGTGATCAGATCGTGCTTTTAAGCTGTATAAAGCATAAATTGAGGATTCGCTAGTGCTGTGTTTTGTTCGCAAATCTTGTCCTCTAAACTTTGGACTGTGTTCAGTAATTCTGATGGTTCTCGCATTCTTTCCATGCTACTGGATGGAGTATTAACAGATTTGATTTAATTGTTATTCTTGAGGAAATGACTTAAGTAATATGTGAAGTCTAGACTGATCCCAATATTAAAAGGATGGATGAGAAGCAGACAGCTAGGTAGTCAGATAACCACTAATGATTTTCACAGCAGAAATTTCTGGAATTGTATCAATATATATGAACCTACCTGATTTGCAGGCAAAATTAGGCACGAGCACCCATGCCTATGGCTTCATACCTACAACTAATCACAGGCATCCACAAAACCGAAGATGGTTTTTACAGGTTGGCCACTAAACCTCCCCCTCCAAAATTCAATTAAAGACAGACATAAAATCCTCCAGCAAAAGATGTTTTCTTTTAAAAACTAATAAATCCTGCAGTAGGAAATTTGCATAGGCAATGTTTGTAACTGTTTTTTCCCCAGGAGAGATCTATGGTTGTGTCTTTACCAATGAATTCAATGAAAGTATGTTCTCAGACACTGCAGCTCAATATCATATAAGGTAACCTGTATGACCACATCAGGCACTGAAGAAGTGCGAGGTCAGGAAGTTAGTGTGCCAGGGTAAGTCTGTATCTGGTATGCAAGAGCCAAGTTGGCTCTCTTTCTTACCATGGGAGACAACATAGAGATGACCGTGTCACAATCTTTCTAGGATTGTAATGTGATCTGGTAGCAAACTGACAACACCATTTGGTCCCATCCATACTGGCAAGACCAAGCTCCTTCGAGGACTAACAGAATGATTTGCCACTGTAGAGATGTCACTTCATGCTGGGATATAACTTGATCTTCTGCTAAGCAAACTATTTATTGAATTAATAATTTTTAGGCCACTTCTTCAGTTGTAGTACTGGATAGGTACTTTGGACCTATCCATTTTCTGGACAAGGTGTCATTGTCAAAAATCCTAGAAGATAACACTGTTCTCCTAGGGTGTATCAGTACCAAAAGCAAGTAACATATCAATTCTTTCGAATCAAAGGCCTTTTCAGCATCCTGGGAGGAACACAGCAATTACTGACCTACTAAGAAAACGGATTTAGCTAGGCTCTTGTCAGCATCCAAGTCATGTAGAGTCCTATGTGTGAAATCATGCATAAAATTGCAATGAGTTAAAAAGCTTCCCCACAGCAACATAATAAAGGGCAATCTTTGAAAGGCCAAGCCTAGAAATAGAATGCAGTCTCAGAAAGTGTGTCATTCACTAATTATGGAGAGGCTGTATCTTAAAGTCATAATTAGCTTTCTATTATAAACCTGTTTTGTCTTTTTCCCTCCCCAAGACAATTGAAGCTGCTGAAATAACTTTAAACATTTTTCGTGCCTGATTTTACTAATGATTTATGAGGGGAAACAGTATAAGCTGGCCTGGTCTTCCAGCTATGGCTGCACCATGGAGCAAGTGCCAAGACCCCCTTGAGCCTGGCTTTCCACTGCAGACAAAATGCTTTTCCTTGGTGCTCCCCTCCCAACTGCAACCCATTATGCAGGAAGGCTGCACTGGTTTTACTCTCTCTGGAATTATTCATTTCTGGGCAAATAAGGCTGGAGTTGCATGACTGTTTGCTCAACTCTGTATTACTTAAGGATGACTTAAGTGTGGAACATTTCTTTGGATTACATGCTAGATATACATTTCAGCATCTGTAGAAAGAAAAAATTATGTTGATGTCATTGAGTAACACGTGCTAAGTTAAATTCACTGTGATGCTTTTTACAGTAAACATACATTCAGAACTCATCTTTAGTCTATATACTTTGATAAGTAATAAAAAATAATTAAAAAAATAATATTCAAGCCACAGATTCTACCCTCCTTTCTTTCATACCATTTGTATTTGAATATCGTACTTATACAGTGAACTAATTCGCCTTTTGCAATTTAGCCACAGTTGTTTCCCTTTCTGGGTCAGAAAAGAATGTCTCTGCGTTGCTGTTTGGAGAGGGATATACGCAACTGCACATTATGAAAAGACTTGCCAACTCTGTCAGAGGCTCAGAGAAGGATTTACATTTGCACAGATGCAGAACAGTAATGGAATGCCACTGTCACCCTCCAGCTCTCTCAATCGTGTCATCCTTGAGTAATAACATGTATATTGAATGAAACATTTTCTGATGCTTGACAGCACGTGCCTTCCCTCACTTATACGGTATTGTGGTGCTACAAGAATTCTGTGTATCAGCTTGAAGGAAATAGTTTCTGAAGGTATATACAGCATAGGGAAGTTGTTAACCAATATAGCTGGGAGTGGGGATTAGCTGGGAAGACTTTGAATTTTCCCTATGGAAAATCATTGCAAGCTAGTTAATCTCTTCCCCTATAGAAGGGAAGGGCAAAATCCTTCTCCATGATGTTCTGCCCAGCCTGTTATTTTCTTCGATGCCATAATTTTATGTCAAAGCTGTAATATATATCCTAGAGCCTTTTTTAAAAGCAGATACTGATGCAAGGGAAGAAATGGAAAACTCGCCCATTTATTCAGCATACTTACAGCTATGTGTGTTGGTTGTTGTACTGATAGTATGATACTGTACTGGAGGAGAAGCAGGAAACCTCACTGCTCTGTTTCAGTTCTCCATGTGCTTACAAGTATTGTAATGCACAGGGCAGTTTATAATTAGTATCATGACTCACTTAATACTAGTAACTGCAACTATGCCCTCAGAGGAAATGACTTTTCCATACCTTTCAGTTCAATTGTGTTTTGTATTAATGACCCACTCCTTTTTTCTTGTGTCTCTTCTTCCAGAGCTCCTGAGCTGATGTTAAGAAGTGGCTTCTAGCAGGTGTGAGGGAGAAGACAAGTCAGACTTTGGCCCTCACAAATACTCTTCCAACTGTGCCTGCTTCCAGAAAAAAAGGAAGACAAAGCAGAAACAGCAGCTTCCAGAATTCCACTCCTTCTCCAGAGGATAAATATAAATCAATTGCACAAGAACAGAGCCTGAATTCAGTTAAAGAAACTGAACAAGACCTCCTTGCTTTCTGAGACCTGTCCTATTAAGTCTGTTCCTGATTATAAGAGAATTAACTTCTGCAAGCAATTAAGCAAGTGGCTTGAAAAGAAAACTGGAGAAGTAGCAGATGGTGAGGCACAGAGGCATCTTTGGTAGTTCAGGGATGATGTGAACACTGAGTTGAGTTTCACATGGTTGGGCTTTTTAGTGTCCACTGAAGAGATGATGAGCCACCAAGCA
This sequence comes from Xenus cinereus, assembly GCA_025774025.1. Classification (NCBI taxonomy): domain Eukaryota; kingdom Metazoa; phylum Chordata; class Aves; order Charadriiformes; family Scolopacidae; genus Xenus; species Xenus cinereus. The sequence goes on from JAOXJK010000001.1 coordinate 190,952,928, forward strand.
GCGAAGATTAAAAAATAATTTGCTAATTTATAAATCCAATATCTGCTTCATGTTCTTATCAAGAAGATATCAAAGAAAAAGAGACAATGGAGATCGAGGATAAGAACAGGTAAAAAAAATAATTAACTCCTGAAATGATTTTCTGTTAGGCTGACAAGTTCTTGCTCAAACCCCCATGGTCAGTATGTTAAAGATCGAGTCCGAAACTTGCCTAGCATTTGTACGAAGTTGCTACTTTTAGAGGTGAAATTAATTTCTTAAGCTACAAAATCATACATAGGTGCCAGGTTCTGCTGCATTTACTTATGAATGGTCTCCGTAAAATTAGTGAGAACTACTTGAAAAAATTCATCACTCCTGTGAGTAACGGATTTATAGTCTGACTTTCAATTTACATTCAGTCTACATTCACTGTAGCATTTTTTCTGAAAACAAGTGAAAGAGAAAAGTTTTATTCCTGCGGTTGCCTAACTTTGAATTCAACATATTGTTTTACTGGGAAGAACGTATAATCTTGCTAACAGCTAAACAGCAAAGCAAGTTCCTTGTGTGAACAGCGTCTAAACAAATCTTATGAGATAAATGCTTATTTGGATATTAAGTTGTCATTAGAAATGTTCTTATTTGCTGTCTGTGGGCTGCATGAAGACAACGGCCTCCACCCCTCAGCCTTGCAATCTGCAGAATCCCCACTGATGTGCAAAGCTATAATGTACAGCCTCTGTTTTTTCCTGTGTGTTAAGAAGATGGCCTTTGCCTTGTGTTAGAAAGTTGCTGTTAGCAACAGCTGACTGTTGTTTCAGGGTCTGTTCCACTGGCTTCCTGGGTAATTTCTGTCAAAATTTGTGGAAGTTAGGTATTTTTATTGCAAGGTGGCTGTGGGATAGAGAATTTGGGGGGTTGGATCTCTCTCTTTTTCTGATAGATCAGTTAACTAGGTCTTTCTAAAGCAAATTTTGTACGTCTGGACCTCTTTGAGTTTTAGACATTGCACAATAAATCCACGCAGCAAGCTTTTCTCTAATCCAGTAAGACATTAAGGCCTCTTGGCCTTAATCTAGGCTGCTGGTCAACTTGCTTCACACCAAGGACTGACACTGGACCAGAGATGAAACTACAGAACTGCCAGGGAAAAGAGCTGGAAAGTATGGATTGTCTTAGATTGAGCTGCAGGGATCATATTCAAGCCGGAGACTGTGCGTTGGACAGAGGGGACTGAATCAATGAGGCTTCAGAGTTGGGAGACGCAAACAGACTTGACACATACTTGACTTTCACGTGTGAATGGCTCAATCTCATCTGCTAAAAGCAGATTTCTTGCAGTGAGCATTATTCATGCTGACAACAATTCAAAATTCTGCATTTCAATATCAGCATTTTTGGATACTACTAAATGATGGGCTTTGTTCCACCAAGATCATAAATGACAAATATCCTGTCATGTGAGTTATATAGTGATTCTGGTCATTTTGTTCCATGCAGTTTGTGTTTTTTAGGCAAGTCTCAGTTAAATTGAGTCTCTGTTAGACTATGTAGTGATATTTCAGGATCTCCAGTGGAATTTTTTTATTTCACTATCAGTCAATTTTAAAAAATCACAGGTCCCAAAGATTTTTGGTAAAGCGTTTTACCTGAGCTTCAACTTTAATATTGATATCATACCTACCTCTTTTTAATGGCAGTCAAGTGTCAATTTTCACATCTATGTGCAAAATTAGGGCTTCAGATGCCTAATTTGAAGGAAATACTTTTTAGCAGACTCTTGTGCCCTTGTGATGTCGCATCAAGTTAGTTTGCTTCTCAAATTTTGGTGTATGCCCTTCCTCCAGCATGTCTTTAGTCCACTGCAAATAGATGCTTTTGGGAGCAGGCCCAAGCATTTATGCTTTTTACTGGTTTTGTACAGTGTCTATGATCACAAGACTGTGCTCCCAGCTGGACCTTCATGAAGTTTATGCAATATGTATTAAAAAAGATAGCTGCAGTACGAACATCCTGTCCAGGTTTTGAAGTTTTAGAACTCTTCCCTTCATTATAGGTATTTGGTACAATTAAGTTAATTAATGGTAATAGGGATGCAATTCTCTTAACTTCCCGTCCTCATTCCTCTCTCTATCAACATGCAGATGCAATACAAATATTGAAAAAAACATCTTTCAGCTGTTTCACATCTTTGTTGGAGACATGGACAGTGGGATAGAGTGCACCCTCAGCAAGTTTGCTGATGACACCAAGCTGTGTGGCGCGATCAACATGCTGGAGGGAAGGGATGCCATCCAGAGGAACCTGGACAGGCTCGAGAGGTGCGCTCATGCAAACCTCATGAAGTGCAACCAGGCCAGGTGCAAGGTTCTGCACCTGGGACATGGCAATCCCAAACACAAATACAGGTTGGGTGGAGAATGGCTGGAGAGCAGCCCTGAGGAGAAGGACTTGGGGGTGTTGGAGGATGAGAAGCTTGACAATGTGCACTGGCAGCCCAGAAAGCCAACTGCATCCTGGGCTGCATCAAAAGAAGTGTGGCCAGCAGGTCAACGGAGGTGATTCTGCCCCTATACTCTACTCTCTTGAGACCCACCTGGAGTACTGCGTCCAGCTTTAGAATCCTCAACACAGGAAGGACATGGACCTGTTTGAATGGATCCAGCAGAGGGCCATGAAAATGATCAGAGGGCTGGAGCACCTCTCCTATGAAGACAGGCTGAGAGAGCTCGTGTTGTTCAGCCTGGAGAAGAGAAGGCTTGGGGGAGACCTTATAACAGCCTCCCAGTACCTGAAGGGGGCCTACAGGAGATATGGGGAGGGACTCTTTATCAGGAAGTATAGCAATAGGACGAAGGGTAATGGTTTTAAACTGAAAGAGGGGAGATTTAGATTAGATATTAGGAAGAAATTCTTTACTGCGAGGGTGGTGAGACACTGGAACAGGTTGCCCAGGGAAGCTGTGGATGCCCCATCGCTGGAAGTGTTCAAGGCCAGGCTGGATGGGGCTTTGAGCAACCTGGTCTGGTGGGAGGTGTCCCTGCCCACGGCAGAGGGGTTGGAACTCGATGATCTCTAAGGTCCCTTCCAACCCGAACCATTCTATGATTCTCTCAGCTCCTGCAGTCCGGGACCCCAGACCTTCTCCACTTCCCCCCCCCCGCCCCTGTTTCCAAGCAAGGAGGGAATTCTCTGCCTAATGGCGCTTCGCAGTTTATCTGCAAAAAAAAAAAAAACGAATTAAAAGGACCCTTCCAACCAATTCAACCATTTCGGGCAGAAAAAAGAATATCGCGGGCCTGATGCGGCGCGGCCACGGGAAGAGCCGTATCATCCCAGCGCCAGCCCCTCCGCGCTGCCCCCTCTCCTTGGCGGCCCGCGGAGGGGCTCGGGGGCCGGAGCGGGGCCCCAGGCCCCTCAGCCGGACCCTCCGGTGGGACATCCCTCGCCCCGGAGCATCCCTCCGGGCCGGGCCGGGCCGGGCAGC
>JAOXJK010000001.1:190964445-190975151 GCA_025774025.1 Xenus cinereus
GCTGGGGCCGCGAACCGCCGCGGGGGGTGACCGGCTGAGGGGCCGGGCGGGCCTCCTGCCCCCGCAGCCGCCGCTTTTAGGGCGGCTTCTCGGCCCGCTGCCTCCTCCCCTCCTTCCTCTTCCTCCGGGGCGCAGGCCCGGCGGGCCCCACCCCTTCCCCGTGTGGCGGCAGCCGCTAACGGTCCTTTGTGTGCCGCGGCCGGCATGTGAGTGGCGGCGGGGCGGGACGGGAGGCTGCGGCGGCCGCTCCCTTCGCGGGCCCGGCGGCTCCTTCCCTCGGGAGATCGGGGCTGGCAAGCGCCTGAGCCATCCCTGCGCTCTCGCCGGCTCCGGCGCCCGTCCCGGGCCTCCGGGGCGCCCGAGGGGGAGGGCGGGTGGGCGTCGCGGTGTGTCTTCTCTCTTCAGCTGGTGTCTGTCGTGTTGTCTGTCGCAGGCTGGCCCGGGTGACCGTCCTCCATGACTGCCTGGGCTGCAGGACCTTCGAGCTGCCGCCTTCCGCGGCTGTGGGGGACGTGAAGGCGCGGGTGGAGGCGGAAGCCGGCTTCCCCCCGGCCGAGCAGCGGCTGTGGCACGGCGGGAGAGAGGTGAGGGGGCGCGGCGGGGCGGGCCGGGGGGCGGCGGGGGCTTCTCCGGCGGCCTCTCACACCAGCCGGCGGCCTTCTGCGCCTTGCCGGGTCCTGTGGTGGGTGGGCGGCACGGTCTGTGTGCGGCCTCGGGTGCGAGCCTCTCAGGGGAAGCACGCTTTGGACAAGCAGGTGAACCTCGTACTTCTCTTGATGATGACAGCTCTTATCATTCAAGTTTCTGTGTCTTTTCCTGACGTAATCCATGTACTTTATCCTTACTTCTTTGGAGGGGAGCAGAAGATTCACCTGAGAGTGCTGATGTGCTTGTTCTGGCTTCCTCTCAGTCTTTAATTGCTTTTCTACCTGCTCACCAGCTTCAACAGCGGAGTTGATGTTGCCACGACAGGAAGCTTTTACAAGTTAAAAATGGAGGTCTGGGTACAGCAGAGAGAGTCAAATCAATGAATGGCCTTGTTCTGTTGAAGGCAGGAGCCCGGTGTCACCATTTCAGTACTGCTTGGCGTGCTTCTAGCCACATTCTTGGGAAATGGAAGCCTGGAGATACCGGTGGGGTAGGATGAGTAGAGTCAAGAAGGGGAGAGAGAGGAGGTTGCAAATTAGGGTTAAGTAGCGCAAGGGGGCTTGCAAAGGCATAAAGGAGAACAGAACGCTCTGGCGAGAACTTATTGCAGCCTTTCAACATACTAAGGGGGCTTATAAGAAAGTTGGAGAGGGACTTTATACTGAGGCCTGTAGTGACAGGACAAGGGGGAATAGTTTTAAGCTGAAAGAGGGTAGGTTTATATTGGACATAAGGAGGAAATATTTTACTCTGAGCATGTTTAGATAGTGGAGCAGGTTGCTCAGAGAAATCGTGGATGCCTCATCCTTGGAAGTGTTCAGGGTGAGGTCAAACAAGGCTTTCAGCAACCTGCTCTAGTGGAAGATGTCCTTGCAGGGAGGGTTGGACCTAATGATGTTTAAAGGTCCCTTCCAACCCAAACCATTCTATGATCCTAGGAAAGAACTACATGTTAGTAGTTGTATTGCTCAAGAAGCTTTTAAGAACCTGCATGGGGAACACAAGTAATCTTTGACCGCTCAGGTTTGAAACAAACTGCCTATGTAGTTTATCTTTTATTTTCTTGCCTGGTTTTGTGCCTGGTTGTGTGTCCTTGATTTTGTTCTCTCCAGGCCTTCCTGTTTGTGGGAAGAAGGAGGTGTGTATCACTTTCTAAAATTTTTCTGAAAGTGAAGATCTAAGCAGCACTCTGTCTGGCACAGAAAACTATCTTTTGGCAGGGAACAGTCAGTAAGCAGACTCTAATAGCTATTCTGATTATTATTTTTTTTAATATTAAATGAAAATACATATGGGAATATTTGTACTCTAGCAATTTTGAAAATCCTTTATAAACTTTTGAGCTCCTGTCTACTGGATTCAAGTTATTTTTTAATTTACTGAGGTAGTGGACTATTCATCAGTAAATGTTCTTTTCTATTAAAGCTTCTACTTGCAATTTACAGGTGTTAAATAAAATCCAGTATCTCTTTCTCTCATAGTTCCTTACAGTGTTAAACTTTGAATCTATTAATTCTCCTAGTTTCTGCTGGTGTTTTGCTACGAAAATCCTACCTGAGAAAATGCGGTTATTCTATCCTGTTAATACTTGGTGATGTGTTACGGCATTCTGTGGATTCTTTTTAATTTTAGTGAGCCCTGAGTAGGTGGTATACCCAGTTTAAGCTGTTTTACATCTTGAAACAAGATCATGTCAAGTATAACATTTCTGTAGAAACTTACAATAAATGTTGTAACTACTATTTGAAACTGGTTTAAGTAAAAAGGGATATAATTTTTTCTTCTCAATGTTTTTACATTATGGCTACATACTGTAGACTAGGACTGTCCTTTACTTATTAAATGTAGTTAGATTATAAGCATCTACATCCGTGTAAGCACCTACTTCTTACTAGTGTTTTGGTTTTACTCAAAGTGAGGAAGTAGTCCTGAATTTTGCTATAAACTGAGACTAATATAATAATATAATTTCATGTAATAGAACTTTAATAGAGTCTACTATAAGAGGAAACTAATTTGAATTGGTTAAGTTTCTAATTAGCACAGCACAACTTCTATTTCTGCATTTGTTATTGTGGAATGCAGGATAACATCATGTCGTATGGGACTATTTTAGCAGTGCATCATATATGACTGGGACACACATATAATATGAAACTAGAATTGCAACAAAACCATAATGCTCTATGATTACTAAATAGTTTTCCCAATGGCTGCTCAATTTGTTGCTTAGTTTGCCCCAGTTTTTTCTGTGGTGTTCCTGGTGAGTTCGTTGGTCTGCGTACAGAGGTAATGGGGAGATGAGGCTGTCAATCTTCTCAGGGGTGTTTCTGTGACATACTTCTGTCTGTGCATTCTGTATTACTAGCTGCTTTGAGCTGATACTACTTAGTTTAAAACTGCTATGAAATTGCATACCCATATGTACTTTTTAGAGTGCACACACCATATACTTCCTGTATATATTTATTTTCTTTATGGGCTTGCACCTTAGAACAATAACTCTTGTAGTTGTATGCTTTCAAGAAGTTCCCAGAACATGGAACTTTTCAAATGTGAAAATGGGAGGTCATGTCTCGCTCTTCGAATGCTTCTATAAGCATTTTTCCACCTGATTTGTTTGGCTGGTTTTTTTTGGTCCTGTTGTTGACAAACTGATACTTCATGTGAGGAGTATTATTAGGCAAAGGAGGCCACCCTAGACCTCAGGGACTGAAACGCTGCTCAAACTGAATATTGGATATTTCAGAGTATTTGTATACTTTCAGATAAAACCAGACTTCATAGAATGTAGGAAATTAAGCTACAGTGAACTATTTATGCTGCAGAATGTTCTGATCAAGATCTGTCTTTTTTATTTCAGTTATCTGATGGTACCAAAATTGTGGATCTTCAGAAGTCTCAAAATCAAGTTTTTCTGAAGCTTCAGTCAAAAGGGTTGAAAGGAGGAGGTATGGAAACTACTTCTCTCTGCTCATAAACTGGAAAGTCAAAGCATTTTCTAACACTGTCTGGAGTTAAATGAAATTACTCTTTTCTTTAGATGGGAAGCAATTCTTTTTCTTCTAGGTATCCCTTCACTTGTTCTTTTCATTCTGCTCCAAGAAAATTGACCTTGTCTTTTTAAGTGCCTTGGTGTTTAATTTTTTCTTTGTAATTTCACATGTAGAAATTAGAATATTGCTGTCCTTGAGAATCAATAAGACTTGCCTTGCAGTAGCATTAATAGCTGCCTTGTCCCATGTAAAGTAAGTTTGAATACTTGTAAGCAGTTCAGTTACCGAAAAGATATCTTTTCAGTAGAGAAAACTATTCAATTGGTAAAAAGATTTTGATTTCCTCTGATTTTTTTTTTTTTGTTCATTTGTTTTTCTTCTAATTCTGTACATTTAGTTACCTGCAATTTTTGTAATAAATATGTATATCTGCTTACATGGTATCCTGAATTAGATTATGATACCTGAATATCTTCAGAAGGGCTCGAAGTAAAGCCTGTAATGATTATGTTACTTGGTTGCTAGCATTAATATAAGAGAATGAAATAATGGGATGGTATGATGAAGAAGGAAACCTTACTTTTCATGCAGATATTTTATTTGGTGTCACAAAACGTTGTATTTCTTAGCCTATGTAAGCCATGAGTGTACTGGCTGATGTAACAGAGGGAAATGAAGCATATGTATATTAGCTAGAAGTTCATGTTCACGTTCTCTAGAACCTGCAATAGTTAGAAAACCCCTATGGAAGTGGACCACATGGTTCTATTGCATAAAATGTTTTTCGTTCTCTTGCTCCTGGCTTTTTGCTCTGATAACTTTTTACACTATGTAGGCTGTGATAGACTAAATAATTTTTTTTTTTATTCTCTGAGCTGTGTTTTTTTTTTTTTTGCCATGCAAGTATATGGAGAAGGTAGTGTAGTAGTCCTAAGAAATCTTTCATGAGAAAGAAAAACTGTTGCTGGTTTTTGTGCCTAGGAATGGGCTATTTGGCTGTGAGATCTTTTTAGAGATAGCACTCTAAGCAGTCCACATCTAGATGAAGCACCTAAGTTTTTCTGGCCCACAAATCTGATGTAAGTTAATCTAAAAGATCTGAAGGCTTTTTATACCAGCCTTTGTGTTCATTCTGGAGTCTTTCAGTTCTGAGATTTTTTCCTTACAGCAAGGAATCAAGGAAGGCTGTGAATTTCTTAACTTCAGGAAGTTCATGGACTGTAGAGCCAAGCACATTGGTTGCTGAAGTACTTACCCATGTCACCTGTGTTTTCATTCATCACTGGTGTCTGTCAAAGAATGCATAATCTTTCTGTATGATCACAGAATCATTCATACTGGAAAGGACATCAGGAGGTCTCTACTCCAACCTTCTGCTCAAAGCAGGGTCAGCTCTGAGGTCAGACCAGGTTGTTCAAGGCTTGATCTGGTCCAGTTGGAAAGCCTGCAAGAATGGAGACTGCACAGGCTCTCTGGGCTCCTATTCCAATGCTTGACTGTCCTTATTGTGGAAAAAGTTTATCCTTCGGATCTGTGGAACCAATTTTGTGTTCAATATAACCAGCTCTAATGCTCAAGAAAAATCAGTTTAGCCTTTGACAGGGTGCAGTAAGTCATTATCTCAAGACAGAGTAATTTCTGCAACATACATAGAGCAGCTCTGCTCTTAGATGTAAAGATTTAGAATGTCTGTCTTCAGTCCTGCCACTTCAAAGCTACACGTCGGTTTTGTGGTTCCCATAGTCAAATGTGTTGTTTAAACAATTCTGTCTGCCTGCCCAAGTTAGACTTAAAGAAGATCAGTTTATTGATTTTTAGAGAATTTCTTCTAAGAAAAGAAAAACCCAAGCTTTCCTACTGTTGGTCAGTTCACCTTATTTTGGAAGTTTGCATATTGCATGTTTACCCTCATATACTTCTATATACTGTAAAGATAATAACAAAGGTTATAAAATACCTTCCACACTTTCAGCTGTGAGTTGCAATTTCTTGGTGTTCTTTTAATTGATTCTATGAACTTACCTTAAGTAAAGAGTGATATGAAAGTTTTGTGAAGACAAGATGTTTGACATTTTTACTTGATATTTTCTCAGCAAATAAACGTCTCTTATCTATCCCCTTTTTCCACATTGCTAAGTATTCTGTGTTGGTTCTTTGTCTAATTTTTTAATTCCATAATACATATAATGTGTGTGTGTTTGGATATGTGTACTTTACATAAACACATGTAGAATGGTAGGAGGAGTGTCAGTAGAGTCTGTTTTCCTTGTGGGAATTGCATTATTAATATTTGTTTGAAGCACATATTTTACAGGTTTGGATTTAGGGAGCTGCGCTTTAGTCCTAGACTAGAGTTTGAACTGAAGAGTGTTGATCCTTTCATTCTGTGATAGACTCTTTCTCTTAGAGCAGGACTTCATAACGCTTATTAGTACCTTTCTGAGACTTTTTCCCTCCTGTGCTAAGCTCAGAAAATGCCAAAGCTAGCACCAGGCCCAGCACCATGGTATGCCAGAACAGGGAGCGTACACTAGAACCAAAATATACTGTGCCTGTGTGTAGCTGTCTATAGGGATCATCACTGGCTATAAAAAAGTTATCCTGCCCTAGAATACTGTCCTGCTGCTGAAAAAGTAGTAGTCCTTTAGAAGTTGCTATATTTGAACATCCAGTAGTTGCATTTGGGGTGTAAGAGATTAAAAAACTTGGCCCCCAAATTTGTTTCATCCAGATACAGAACAGCATGGAGACACTAACATCAAGACTGCTATTTTCATTTTTTTAATAAAAATATTTATAAGGTAGTATTTCTACAGCTGCTTTTAGAAATACAAGATTTTAGAGTATTAGGTCTTGAGTTAATGTAAATTTTTTTTCTAAATTCTCAGTAATTGTTTAGTAATTTTTTTTTAAATCTGAAATTAAGTGCATAGTAACATAATACACACTTTACTTTTTGTTTGTTTGTTAGGTCGCTTTGGACAAACAACGCCACCACTTGTTGATTTTCTTAAGGATATTTTGAGAAGATACCCAGAGGGAGGACAGATTCTTAAGGTATACAATAAATGGTATTTTTAGCAATCATTCAATATGCATGACATAATACCATTAGTTTAACGCTTTCCAGCAAGTCTTGCAGTTGTTGAATCTCATTAGATATTCATTCTAGCACAGGAGATCCATGTTTCCATTTTTGTGGACAAAGCAAAGTGAACTGTGTGGCTTTTTTGGTGTGTGTGTTTAATGTCTCTGGGTTTGCTTGTCACAGATGCCATTGAAATTTATAAAGAATAGACATAAAATGCAGATAATATAAGTCAGAGATTTCATGATATACTTTATGTGAATATAAGCTATGTATAATGTTTATTTTGCTTGTTACTTTATGGTTCATCTCTGCTGTAAGCTATTGTAAAACCACCTAATAGTATATACAGTTTTTTGGGAGGGATTATCTTAGTGTAAGATTGGGATAAGCTGATGACTTTAATACAAGATTTTACTGTAGAATTTCTGGGTAGCTAGGTATATTTTCCTCAGGGAACTTTGACGGTTTTACAAAGTTTCATCATTAGATTAAGAGCACTTCTGTGGTGGGAATCTTTGAGTGGCTTTTGTGAGACTTACTCTAACAGTGATAAGAATAATGAACCCATCAGTTTTGTATGGGCTGAAAAGCATTTTTAGTCTAGATACTGGTTCTTATTACAAAAGAAAGTCACAGGATTTTCTGAATTGAGGTTAGTGTTCTTTATGGTGTTTTGTCATTGGTCCAGGAGACTTCAAAGTATGCATCAGTAGGGCATGTTATGTTGTGATGCGCCACATTTGAATGTTATGTGTACAAGCCAAACAATGGAAATGACAATATTGATTTAAGCATTAAAAAAATTTTCAGTAAATAGGATGGTGAACTGGTGGAATGGAGTTCATATCACCTCACAGGGCTGGAACATGTCTCTTGTGAAGAAGGGCTGAGAGAGGATTGCTCAGCCTGCAGAACAGAAAGCTCTGACAAGACACTTATTGCAGCCTTTTAACATACAAAGGGGGCTTGTAAGGAAGGAGAGAGACTTGATACTGAGGCCTGTTGTGACAGGACAAGGGGGAATGGTTTTAAACTGAAAGAGGGTAGGTTTAGATTGGACATAAGGAAGAAATATTTTACGATGAGCATGGTGAGACACTGGACGAGGTTGCTTAGAGAAGCTGTGGATGCTCCATCATTGGAAGTCTTCAAAGTCGGGTTGAACAAGGCTTTGAGCAACCTGGTCTAGTGAAAGATGTCACTGCTTGATGATCTTTAAAGGTCCATTCCAACCCAAACCATTCTATGAGTCTATGATCTGGTAAAATATAGATCATTCTAACTTGTATCAAGTCCCACAAGGGGAAAGACAGGTACCTGTAGAAGATGATTTGTCTGTTTTATCATAGCTTCCTATGCTAACGTCTGGAGATGACAGTTTGATTTTTTTTAAAGAGCATCTGATTTGTTAGTTCATAGGTCGATGTTAAGCTTCTCACTCAGAGTGCTTCCTCACACAGATGTTAAGAAATGGATTTTGTTAGTGTATGGGAATACTAGGTTCTAACTAATGGGGTTTGGTACAGATATATACATCTGTATATATAAAGCACACCAATACAAATGGTGACAGATGATGAGAGTTTCTGCTGTCTCTTGGAAGGTTTTCTTTGCAACCGTGGAACTAGAAGTTTATTATTTTTAGTATGAATGCTTAAGATAAGCATATCTTCAACTGTTTTGGCAAACTACATCCCAGATATGTTCTGAGCAGTGTCCATTCATAGGATGGGTGCTTACATTTTTACTGTTTCCCAGTACTAGTTGAATATGTAGGGTGAATTTGAATCATGAAAGGTTCAGCTGTTAAGAATTTGAACCCATTTTTTCATTCCACTGTGAAGAAATAGGATATGTCCTTAGAAATCAGATAGGTAAATCTTAAAGTAGAAGTGTTGCTCTTTTCATGGTTTGCAATTTAGAGTTAACGGACTGTTATGGAGGGATTACTATCAGGAATTTTGCTGATCTGTTAAAGTGGATTTCACTGTTTGGATTCTTCAAATGCAAGGCTGTTACAGCTGAATGTAGCAGGTGTTCCATATGCCATAGTATGAATGTGAATCTATGACTACATGGTGGTTTCCATACTTATTATTTAATATTTCAAGATGCTTTGGCTGTCTTTCTGTATCTTCTTGAATGATTGCCATAATTATTCTTTAGAAGAAGAATTGCATGTTTTTTGTAATTGAATACCTCATGGAGATTCTTTAAAAATGTATTATGTATGCTAAACTACAGGTATATTTCTTGCTATTTTGTCTTGCTTCAAAATTATGTAGAACTATCAATATAAATATGTTTTAGTTACTTGTGTGATATGCCTTATAGACAGAAGATACTGTCACAAAGTGAAAAATGGAGGGGTTATATTTTTGGTATTAGATAACAATGAACTTGTTTTACTGTCAAAAATATATTGGAATGAAACCTAATCTGAAATATCTGCTGGTAGTTGATGCATTTTAAAGTAAAAATTCATCTTGCTAGCAAGTCTTTTATTTTTATGAATAATTAAATGAAATTTATTGTATTAATACATTGGACGTGATGTACCTGTATAGCTTTTCAATTCAGCTGACGTACTTCCCTATGCCAGACCGATGTATACCCACACAAACATACACGTGTGTATGTGGGTGTATATATATATATATGTATGAGTGTGTGTCTTTGGAGCCCTGATACACTCGGATTCAGTGTAAATAGAGCATTGTGTGAAGCTCTAATCCTGTAGGTATTTATAATAATGCTTACGTGTCTGCACTGTATAATGGTGTTGATGTAAATGGGACTGGATAGGCATATTTTATTAGTGGTAGTGTTTACAGAACGAGTTTATTGACATTTTAGTTATTAGAGTTTTCCATAGCTCTCACCACTACTAATACTACTTAACAAATACTCAGTCTTAATATAAGCATCTTTCTAGTCTATGGGCTTCATTTAACAGGTGAGCTCTATTGATTCATGATTTACAGAGTTGCTGGTCAGAACTGTTCTGCAGACCTTTGCTGAAGGAGTGTTAGAACAGTTGGTTCATACTGTGAAATGTTAACTTAAAGGGAATTCAGTTGATGTAAAGAAGAGTGCTGTGTATTGCCCTTTTATGATTTGTTGCCTGACAGTTGTTGTGTGGGCTTAACAGTAAACTTTGATAGTTTTTCTTTTTTTTTTCTTCTGTTACCTTGCATCGTTTTGAGACTTGTACAACTCTGATGTGCAAGAATCTAGTTATACTAGTAACAGTTTAATAGCTTATACCTAAACTTCACAAATACTGCTTGTGTATGGTATTTGGGCTCCTTATACTGTATGTCTGAATATTCCTTTTGTAATGTTGTCTGTTTTCATTGAGGTAAACTGGATAAAATTATTTTGATTGAAAAGTATTAAAACAATTACACTTGAGACAGTTGCTTACTATTTTCAGCTGTTTAAGTTGGGCAGCCATTGCTAGAATCTGTACAACATCAAAATTTTTTCTTTTGTTTTTTTGCTGTCTCAGGAACTGATACAGAATGCAGAAGATGCTGGTGCCACAGAGGTTAGGTTTTTATATGATGAAACTCAGTATGGAACAGAAACTCTATGGTCAAAAGACATGGCGCAATATCAGGGTAAATATAATCCTTATTAATTTGGGCCATTATTCTTCAATATGCCTGTGGTTCTGTGTTTTTCTCCTTGCTGTGTGGAGATGACCCTATTGGGATGACTCCATTGCCACTTCCACCTTACTAAGTGCATATTTTGTCAATATTCTAATGTTGATAATTCTTTTCCAAAGCTAGTGTTTGGTATTGAAGGCTTTGCACTGTCTTCTTGCAGGTTGCCAGTAGCAGCTTTCCAACTGCTTCCAGTTTGAGGAAAGTCTTCATGTGCCGCTTTGTTCTGAATTTCACTGAATTTCACTGAATTTTTTGGAGTTGGAAGGGACCATAGAGATCATCTAGTCCAACTCCCCT
>JAOXJK010000001.1:190986357-191010540 GCA_025774025.1 Xenus cinereus
GATATCTTTAAAGAGCTTCTTCAAAATGCTGATGATGCTAATGCAACAGAATGCAATTTCCTGATTGACATGAGAAGAAATATGGATATTAGAGAGAATCTTCTGGATCCAGGAATGGCAGCGTGTCATGGTCCAGCTTTGTGGTCATTCAATAATTCTGAATTTTCTGACTCTGATTTCCTAAATATAACTCGATTAGGAGAGTCTTTAAAAAGGAGTGAAGTTGACAAAGTAGGAAAATTTGGACTGGGATTCAATTCTGTCTATCATATCACTGATGTTCCTATTATTTTGAGCCGGGAGTTCATGATTATGTTCGATCCAAACGTTAATCATATCAGTAAGCATATTAGAGATAAATCTAACCCTGGGATCAAAATCAACTGGAGTAAACAACAGAAGAGGCTGCGAAAGTTTCCCAATCAGTTTAAGCCATTTATAGGAGTTTTTGGTTGCCAGCTGCCACTGACTGTAGAATCTCCTTACAGCTACAAAGGAACTCTTTTCAGGCTGTCCTTTAGAACTCAGCAGGAAGCTAAAGTGAGTGAAGTCAGCAGTGCGTCTTACAATACAGCAGACATTTACTCTCTTGTGGATGAGTTTAGCATTTGTGGTCATAGACTGATAATATTTGCTCAGAGTGTAAATTCAATGGTTTTGAAATACTTGAAAATTGAAGCAGATGATCCTGGGGTGGCACAGGATGTTGTCACTATCAAAAAAAACCTGTGTTCTTCTAAAGCCTTGACTGCCCCAAACGTAAGTGTTTTAAAGGAAGCGGCTAAACTCATGAAGGTCTGCAACGGCAGTAATAAAAAACTTCCCACTGAAACACCAAAGTCCTCGTGTATCTTACAGATAGTAGTAGAAGAATTTCACCATGTATTTAGACGGATCGCTGATTTACAGTCTCCGCTTTTCCGAGGTACAGAAGATGATCCAGCTTCTTTCTTTGAAATGGCTAAATCAGGACAGATGAAAAGATCAGCCGATGAATTGCCACAGAAAACAGTAGATTCAACAACATGGCTTATATGTTCTTGCATGGACACGGGAGACGCTTTAAAATTTTCATTACATGAAAGTGGACGAAGACTAGGTCTTGTTCCCTGTGGTGGAGTAGGAGTGTTGCTCTCTGAAACCCAGGATCAAAAGTGGATTGTGAAACCTAATTGCAACAACATAGGTGAAGTATTCTGCTATTTACCTCTACGAATCAAGACAGGCTTACCTCTTCATATAAATGGCTGCTTTGCAGTTACTTCAAATCGGAAAGAAATCTGGAAAACAGACACAAAGGGAAGATGGAATACAGTATTCATGAGGCACGTTATTGTAAAAGCCTACATAGAAGCCCTTTGTGTCCTACGTGACATGGCAATCAATGGTGAGCTTGTTGACTACAGTTACTGTGCAGTATGGCCAGACCCCGATTCAGTTCATGATGATTTTTCTGTTATTTGTCAAGGATTTTATGAAGACATAGCTCACATGAAAAACAAAGAAGGGATCAAAGTGTTTTCTGATGGTTTCTCTTGGGTTTCCATGAAGAATGTAAGGTTTTTAGATGACTCTATACTGAAACGACCAGATGTTGGGCCATCAGCCTTTAAGATCTTTCAGAAGTACCTTAAGAAAACTGGTTCCAAAAATCTGTGTGCTGTAGATCTTCCGTCCTGGGTAAAGACAGGATTTGAAGAAGCGGGATGCAAGTATATATTACTGGAGAACACTTTTTTTGAGAAACAGTTCTTTTCTGAGGTGTTTTTCCCTAATGTTCAGGAGATTAATGCAGAGCTGCGTGATCCTTTGATGCGTTATGTTCTCAATGAAAAAGTTGAGGAGTTCTCAGGAATTCTTCGTGTTACTCCATGTATTCCCTGTTCATTGGATGGACATCCATTAGTTACACCATCAAGACTGATCCATCCTGAAGGAAGAGTTGCAAAGTTATATGATGCTGAGGATGGAAGATTTCCTTACGGCACTTCTCAGGATTATCTTAACCCAGTTATTTTGGTTAAACTTGTTCAGTTGGGAATGGCTAAAGATGACATTTTATGGGAAGATCTGATGGAACGTGCAGAGTCAGTAGCCGAAGTTAACAAGATTGATCATGCTGCAGCTTGTCTTAGAAGCAGTATTATAGTGAGTCTTATTGATGAAAAACTAAAATCTAGGGACCCTAGAGCTAAAGAATTTGCTGCAAAATGTCAAACCATCCCTTTCCTTCCTTTCCTTAGCAAACCAGCAGGCTTCTCACTGCACTGGAAAGGCAGTGATTTTCAGCCTGAAGCAATGTTTTCAGCAACTGATCTTTTCACTGCTGATCATCAAGATACAGTTTGCCTAATACAACCAATTCTTAATGAAAATTCCCACTCCTTTAAAGGTTGTGGTGCTTTGTCATTAGCTGTCAAAGAGTTTTTGGGTTTACTGAAGAAACCAGCTGTTAATTTGGTCATAAATCAGTTAGAAGAAGTTGCAAAGTCATTTGATGGAATCACGTTATATCAAGAAAATATCACTAATGCTTGTTACAAATATCTACATGAAGCAATGTTACAGAACGAATCAACGAAAGCTATGATAATTGAACAACTGACAAACTGTAGTTTTATTCTGGTTGAGAATGTGTATGTTGATCCAACAAAAGTGTCTTTTCATTTGAATTTTGAAGCAGCACCCTACCTCTATCAGTTGCCTAACAAATATAAAAATAGTTTCCGTGAGCTATTTGAAAGTGTGGGTGTAAGACAGGCTTTTGCAGTTGAAGATTTTGCTGTAGTTCTGGAATTAATAGATCAGGAAAGAGGGAACAAACAACTAACAGAAGACAACTTTCAGCTTTGCAGGAGAATAATTAGTGAAGGAATATGGGGCCTCATTAGAGAGAAGAAGCAGGAATTTTGTGAGAAGAAGTATGGCGACATTTTGCTACCTGATACTCGTCTTGCACTTCTGCCTGCAAAATCTTTGTGTTACAATGACTGTCCATGGATTAAAGTTAAAGACACAACCGTTAAGTATTGTCATGGTGATATTCCAAGAGAAGTTGCAGTAAAGCTTGGAGCAATACCAAAACGTCATAAAGCTTTAGAAAGATATGCATCTAATATCTGTTTTACTACCCTTGGAACAGAGTTTGGGCAGAAAGAAAAATTGACAAGTAGAATTAAAAGCATTCTCAATGCCTACCCGTCAGAGAAAGAAATGCTGAAAGAGCTCCTTCAGAATGCAGATGATGCAAAAGCTACAGAGATCTGTTTTGTGTTTGACCCTAGGCAGCATCCAGCTGATAGAATATTTGATGAGAAATGGGCACCACTTCAAGGACCAGCACTGTGTGTTTACAACAACCAGCCTTTTACAGAAGATGATATTCGAGGAATTCAGAACCTTGGAAAAGGTACAAAAGTAGGAAATCCCTGTAAAACTGGACAATATGGTATAGGTTTCAATTCTGTTTATCACATTACTGATTGCCCTTCTTTCATATCTGGCAATGATATACTTTGTATTTTTGATCCTCATGCTAGATACGCACCAGGTTCAACATCAACAAGTCCTGGCCGCATGTTTAGAGATTTAGATGCAGATTTCAGAACACAGTTCTCAGATGTACTGGACCTCTACTTAGGAGATCACTTCAAACTGGATAATTGCACGATGTTTAGGTTTCCTCTTCGAAATGGAGAAATGGCAAAAGTCTCAGAAATTTCCTCAGTTCCGTGTTCGGATAGAATGGTCCAAAATCTATTAGATAAGCTGCGTACAGATGGAGCAGAACTCTTAATGTTTTTGAACCATATGGAAAAAATTTCTATTTGTGAGATAGAAAAAACAACAGGAGCACTGAATGTGTTATATTCTGTACAAGGCAAAATCACTGATGGAGACAGACTGAAACGAAAGCAATTCCATGCATCTGTAATTGACAGTGTAAGTAAAAAAAAGCAGCTAAGTGAAATACCCGTGCAACAGATTACTTACACGATGGATACTGAAGACTCTGAAGGAAATCTTACAACTTGGCTGATTTGTAATAGGTCAGGCTTTTCTGCCATGGAAAAGGTATCCAAAAGTGTGGTTTCAGCCCACAAGAATGAGGACATTACTCTTTTTCCACGTGGTGGGGTAGCAGCTTGCATTACTCATAATTACAAAAAGCCCCACAGAGCGTTCTGTTTCTTACCGTTATCATTAGAAACTGGATTACCCTTTCACGTGAATGGACACTTTGCTCTGGATTCTGCAAGAAGAAATCTGTGGCGTGATGACAACGGTGTTGGAGTAAGAAGTGACTGGAATAGTAGCCTAATGACAGCCCTGATCGCACCGGCCTATGTTGAACTGCTGATTCAGCTGAAGAAACGGTATTTCCCAGGCACTGATCCTACAGTATCAGTGCTGCAAAACACACCTATTCATGTTGTGAAAGACACTTTAAAAAAATTTTTATCCTTTTTCCCAGTTAATAGACTTGATATTCAGCCGGATTGGTATTGCTTAGTGAAAGCAGTTTACAGTTGCATTTATGAAGATCTGAAGCGTCTTTTACCTGTTATGCGAGCTCCAAATATTGATGGTTCTGATTTGCATTCTGCTGTTATCATCACATGGGTTAACATGTCTACGGTGAACAAAGGCAGGCCATTCTTTGACAATTTACTACAAGATGAATTGCAACATCTCAAAAATACAGAATACAACATCACAACGCGGAAGACGGTGGCTGAAAATGTTTACAGACTCAAGCATTTACTCTTAGAAATTGGATTTAATTTGGTATATAACTGTGATGAAACTGCAAATCTTTACCACTGTCTGGTAGATGCAGATATTCCTGTCACCTATGTGACACCTGCTGATGTCCGATCATTTTTGATGACATTTTCTTTTCCAGACTCTAATTGCCACATTGGAAAGTTACCCTGTCGTCTTCAGCAGACAAATTTGAAACTCTTCCATAGTCTCAAACTTCTGGTTGACTACTGTTTTAAAGATGCAGAAGAAAATGAAATCCAAATTGAGGGCTTGCCACTCCTTATTACTCTTGACAATGTTTTGCAAATTTTTGATTCAAAGCGACCAAAATTCTTAACGACATACCATGAGCTGATTCCATCTCGCAAGGATCTCTTTATGAACACGTTGTACTTGAGATACAACAATATTTTACTTAGCAGCGAAGTAGCGAAAGTCTTTGATATCAAAAGTTTTGCTGAATTGTTATCATCTGTGTTGCCAAGAGAATATAAAACTAGAAATTGTATGAAATGGAAGGAAAACTTTGCAAGTGAATCTTGGCTTAAAAATGCCTGGCACTTTATTAGTGAGTCTATAAATATAAAGGAAGAGCAAGAAGATATGCAAGCAAAATTCGATGATGTTGTTGAAACTTTGAAAGACTGGACTTTGCTCCCAGGTGTAAGGTTTACTGTCTCAGCTAATCACCTTGTTGTGCCAGAGTGTGATGTTCTGCTGCCACTCAGCATTATGCATATAGCTGTTTTTCCAAATGCTCAGAGTGATAAAGTCTTCCATGCTTTAATGAAAACGGGCTGTATTCAGTTGGCATTGAACAAAATTTGCTCCAAAGACAGTGCTTTAGTGCCTTTGTTGTCAGGATGTACAGCAAATATAGATAATCCTTCAAGCATTCTGAAAGCCATACAATATATGGTACAGACATCAACTTTTAGGACTGAAAAGTTAGCAGAAAGTGACTTTGAGGCTCTCTTAATGTACTTCAATTGCAATTTATGTCATTTGACATCTCAGGATGACATTAAAATTTTAAAGTCTCTTCCATGTTATAAATCGATCAGTGGCCGATACATCAGCATTTCAAAATACGGGACGTGTTACGTTCTCACGAAAAGTATCCCATCAGTAGAAGTAGACAGATGGACACAGTCAACTTCATCAGCTTTTCTTGAAGAGAAGGTTCATTTGACAGATTTGTACACTGTGCTTGGCTGTGTCTCTGTGGATGATCTTGAAGTGTACTTGAAACATCTTTTGCCAAAAATTGAAAGTCTGTCTTACGATGCAAAATTAGAACACTTGATCTACCTAAAGAATAGGCTAACTAGCATTGAAGAAACTTCAGAAATGAAAGAACAGCTGTTTGAAAAGCTTGAAAGCATTTTGATCATTCATGATGCAAGCAATAGATTAAAACCTGCAAAATATTTTTATGACAGGACTGTAAAAGTCTTTGAAGTTATGCTTCCTGAAAAGTTCTTTATACCTCAGGATTTTTTTAAGAAACTCGAGCAACTTACGAAACCAAAAAACCAAGCTGCATTCCTTCCATCATGGGTAACTTTTCTACGACATATCGGATTGAAATTCATCATTTCGCAGCAACAGTTACTACAGTTTGCTAAGGAGATCAGCATGCGAGCGAATACAGAAAACTGGTCTAAAGAAACACTACAGAATACTGTTGATGTCCTCCTTCATCACATATTTCAAGAAAGAACTGACCTTTTGTCAGGAAATTTTCTGAAAGAATTGTCATTAATTCCTTTTCTGTGCCCTGAACGAGCTCCAGCAGAATTTGTTAGATTTCACCCTCAGTATCAAGAAGTTAATGGGACACTTCCTCTTATACGATTCAATGGGGCACAGGTGAATCCTAAATTCAAACAGACTGATGTGTTGCAGTTGCTGTGGACTTCATGTCCCATTCTTCCTGAGAAAGCAACACCTTTAAGCATCAAGGAGCAAGAGGGAAGTAGTCTTGGTGCGCAAGAACAACTCGAGCAAGTTTTAACTATGCTGAATGTTAATTTGGACCCTCCCCTTGACAAAGTTATCAATAACTGCAGGAACATATGCAATATAACGACTTTGGATGAGGACATGGTGAAAACTAGGGCCAAGGTCCTAAGAAGCATTTATGAATTTCTTAGCACAGAGAAAAGGGAATTCCGCTTTCAACTTCGAGGAGTTTCTTTTGTAATGGTGGAAGAAGGTTGGAAGCTCCTTAAGCCTGAAGAGGTGGTAATAAACCTTGAGTATGAATCTGATTTTAAACCTTATCTTTACAAACTTCCTTTAGAACTTGGTACTTTCCATCAGTTATTTAAACATTTGGGTACTGAAGATATTATTTCAACAAAGCAGTATGTTGAAGTTCTAGGTCGCATATACAAGAGCTCGGAAGGAAAGCAATTGGATCCTAACGAAATGCGCACGGTTAAAAGAGTAGTTTCTGGCCTGTTCAAAAGTCTTCAGAATGATTCCGTCAAGGTTAGGAATGACCTTGAGAATATGAGGGATTTTGCCCTTTACCTTCCAAGTCAAGATGGTAGGTTGGTAAAGTCTAGTATCTTAGTTTTTGATGATGCACCTCACTACAAAAGCAGAATCCAAGGTAACATTGGCGTGCAAATGCTTGTTGATCTCAGCCAGTGTTACTTAGGCAAAGACCATGGCTTTCACACTAAATTGATAATGTTATTCCCTCAGAAATTGAGGCCTCGCTTACTTAGCAGTATTCTTGAAGAACAGTTGGATGAAGAGTCTCCCAAAATTTGTCAGTTTGGAGCATTATGTTCTTTGCAGGGAAGGTTACAGTTACTGTTGTCTTCGGAACAATTCATCACAGGACTTATTAGGATTATGAAGCATGAAAATGACAATGCTTTTTTAGCTAATGAAGAAAAAGCAGTAAGACTTTGCAAAGCTTTGCGAGAAGGCTTGAAAGTTTCCTGTTTCGAGAAGTTGCAAACAACATTACGAGTTAAAGGTTTTGCTCCTATTCCCCACAGCAAAAGCGAAACATTTGCTTTCCTGAAGAGATATGGAAATGCAGTAATACTGCTTTACATACAGCATTCTGACAGCAAAGACATAAATTTCCTGTTAGCGTTAGCGATGACCTTAAAATCTGCAACTGACAACCTGATTTCTGATACCTCATATTTAATTGCCATGCTGGGTTGTAATGATATTTACCGGATCAGTGAAAAGCTTGACAGTTTAGGAGTGAAGTATGACTCTTCTGAGCCATCAAAACTTGAACTACCAACACCTGGCACTCCTATACCAGCTGAAATTCACTACACACTTCTTATGGATCCAATGAATGTATTTTACCCTGGTGAATATGTTGGTTACCTGGTTGATGCTGAAGGTGGTGATATATATGGATCATATCAACCAACTTACACCTATGCAATCATTGTACAAGAAGTGGAAAGAGAAGATGATGAAAATCCCAGTTTTCTGGGGAAGATTTACCAGATCGATATTGGATACAGTGAGTATAAAATAGTGAGCTCTCTTGACTTGTACAAATTTTCAAGACCGGAGGAAAGTTCTCAAAGCAGGGATAGCACACCTTCTACCCCAACCAGTCCTACAGAATTTCCAGCACACGGACCAAGGACTATCCCACCTCTCTTCGCTGGTAGAGAGAGCCACAAAACAATGTCCTCAAAACATCATTCTCCAAAAAAGATAAAGTCAAACTCATTGCCAGAAATATTAAGAGAAGTGACATCTGTGATTGAACAGGCTTGGAAGCTTCCAGAATCTGAAAGAAAAAAGATTATTAGGAGGCTGTATCTTAAATGGCATCCGGATAAAAATGCAGAGAATCTTGATATAGCTAATGAAGTTTTCAAACATTTACAGAATGAGATTAACAGGCTAGAAAAACAGGCCTTCATGGATCAAAATATGGACAGAGCCTCAAGGAGACCATTTTCATCCTCTGCTTCTCGATTTCAGTCGGATAAATTTTCATTTCAAAGATTTTATACTTCATGGAATCAAGAAGCAACAAGCCACAAATCTGAAAGGCAGCAGTATAAAGAAAAGTGTCCATCTTCCACGGCGCCATCTTACTCGCAACGCTTTTTCGTCCCACCTACATTCAGGTCTGTTGGCAATCCTGTAGAGGCACGTCGGTGGCTTAGGCAGGCCCGAGCTAACTTCTCAGCTGCAAGAAATGACCTTCATAAAAATGCCAATGAATGGGTATGCTTTAAGTGCTACCTTTCGACTAAACTAGCCTTGATTGCAGCTGACTATGCTGTGAAGGGCAAATCAGACAAAGACGTAAAACCAGCAGCCCTTGCACAAAAAATAGAGGAATATAGTCAGCAACTTGAAGGGCTTACAAATGATGTTCAGACATTGGAAGCTTACGGAGTAGATAGCTTAAAAACTAGGTATCCTGACTTACTTCCTTTCCCACAGATTCCCAATGATAGATTTACTTCAGAAGTTGCTATGAGAGTGATGGAATGTACTGCTTGTATCATCATAAAACTTGAGAACTTTATACAACAGAAAGTCTAAGGGATTTGAAGAGGTCAGGGAACTGTTTTGTCCGGAGCTTAGGTATTTCATGTGATGGGATGCAAATGCGATTGTGCAGACCACTGAACGTCCGAGAGGTTACACATTGCCAAGCAGCTTAGAAGCGTAGTGCACAAAGGTGGGCGGTACTGAAGTACTTAGTATTGAAATTTATTTAAACGGGATTTTTTTTTAAACTGAGCCTGCTGTACAAGCAAACTGTAAAACGTGAATATTTTTTAAAATTTGCAAGGAAACTGAGCTGCAAAAGTTAGCTGTATGTACAATATTGTAATTAATTGGCATATTATTGAACTGCACTTTATATAACCAAAGCTTAGCTTTCTGTTAGATGAAGCCTATAATTATAACTCCTTATTAGATTTTTATTTCATTTAATATAGTGTTTCCAAAATGGTAATGTCAGCTTTCAATGTACTAATCTTAAGACTGGACATACTATGAAATGGGAGTTGGGATGGCAGTTAAAATAACTTTGGAGGTATTGCTCCAAGGCATTTCTGTATTCTTTTGTGTTCTGTGGACATTTGTGTCACTCATAGTAATACTCTTATCAGCTGGATCTGATTATAAATTTGCTGCAGCATCACATTGTGAACATTTAAAGGATTGTTTAGTACCTGTGAACTGGTACAATTATTTTAATGCTGAATGATGATACTTGATTTAACACGCAACTTCATGTCATGCATTGATTGCATTTCCTTTATTATAAAATAATTAAGTATTTAATTTACTTTTTTTTCCAGAGCCTGTCATCTTTTGTTCAATGAAAAATGCATGTGGATGATATAAAATCGGTGAACATTATTATACGGTGTTTTATGATTTATTTTTTTTTAACACCAAACCTCAGTTTTCAGATGTCTAAATGTTTGAGTTTCTTTCTTATTTTTTTTTCTGCGTGTGTGCCTTTGTGTGTGTACATATATATATATTTTTCCACAAACAAACATCGATAATAGTACAATTCAGTAACCCATTTTTGGTGTACACTGAACACTGGGTTTTGTTACGTGTTTAAAGGTGCTGCAATGTAATGCTCTTTATTTTGTTGTTCACTACAGCCCTAGAGAAGCCTGATTTCTAGCTCACACTCTTTCTTTTATAGTTTGTAATACTTTTGGTAATGTCATGCAATATGTTCAGCGTTAGCTGTTTGTAAAAAAAAACTTAAAAAAATAAAAAAAATATGGAAGGATAATGCTCAGTGGAAGGATTTTTCTTTGCTGGATCAGTCACATTTAACTTAAATGTTATGTTACTACAATGGTTTACTTGACAGCACAGTGAAACTGTAATTTAACTTACAGAATGCAAAGGATAATAAACAACAGTCAGCTTGCAGGGCTGATACAGCTGCGATAGTGTTGCAATCCAAAAATAAAAAATAATGGTGAAGGCTTCTCCAGTTTTGTGCAAATTATAAAGGGCTTGTTCTCTTCTGAAAAACCTTGCAAACTGTAGTGGGAAGAAATGTGATGTTTGGGAAATGATACTGCTTCTGATTGTGAAGCCCTATTATTATTTCTGCTATTAAATATTAAGTGCCATAATTTTAATAAAGAAAAATGCAAACATGTGCTTCAGTCTGATGTGTTTTGGTTTCATAAAGTAGACTAAATTACCTGTTATTTCAAGCTTTCTTTTATATAGGTAAATACACAACCTCTTTTCACTTAGTTATAAATAATTGCACCAATATGAGAATACTATGAAAAAGGAAAAATGTTTTTTTTCTTTCAATGACAAATGTTTGCAGTTTTCTCAAATAACTTGTACATTTTGCTGAATCTTGCAATAAATAGCATGTAAACAAAACACAAATCCTGCTGTGCCATGAAATAAATCGGTTTAGTTAATTCCCTATGTTTTTTAAACAGATTCCTTTGTGGCTCTTACGTACTTTGTGCACATAGTCAGATGAATAGTATTCAGGGTAAGCAAAATACTAACAAAAGGAAACAGTTCTCATTGTCTTTTTCAGTTTAAATGGAGCTAAAACATCAGGTAAACAGAGTAGCATGTAAACAAGTAACAAAGCAGCAATATGAACACTTCTTTTTTCTTGAAGGAAATCATTGAAGCACATACTGTTTTGTAAGCAACTAATGTTGCTTTACTGATATTATTATGAACCATTAAAATGGCTATGCAGAACTGCTATGCTCTTTTGTTTTTATTTTGTATATTTTGTATATATTGCTGACTCTCTGAGAAAGAAAATGGTGCCAGGTCTTAGGAAGCTAGTGGTCTGAAGTAATTATAAATATTGAACCACGGTGAACAAGAAAACCTGAATGACACAAGAAAATCCACTTATTCTATTATTCCTGGGTTGATACCATCAATCAGTTGCAATAAAACGTGTATCAATGCAAAGAGACAGGCAAGAGTGATGTCTCAATTGGAAGTCTCTTATTTTCTTATTTTCTTTTCTTATTTTTTTTTTTATTGGCTTAACTCACCGTAACAGCCTAAATAAAGAGGCCTTATGAGACCAGGAAACCATATTGTGATAGAAACTGATTTCATAAGTGCCATTTAATTCCTGTTTATAAATAAGTAAATAGAGCTTAATTCATGCTTCCTTTTGGCTCAGCTGAGGGCCTGGGGAAATGGAGAATAAGATACTTGTTCCTAATTTGGGTGTGGAAGCTCAGATCAGTTAGTACATGATGATTCCTTAGTAAGGGTCTGTAGAAGTAAATGTTAGCATGGGGGTTCCACAAAAATACATTCTATAAGTAATTCTGCATGTTATACAAATTCACATGATTTCCTGTTGCTGGATCTGACCACTTTGAGGATGGCTGGATTGGTATTGTGGAACATGGGCAGAAGCAGTCGTTCAAAAATAATTAAACTTGGCAGCCAAAGTAGATGTTTTCATTTGAAGACAACACATTTCTGTCACATGAAGGTGTTTGTCAATGAGCTTTTCATTAAAACTATTTATCTTCTCTTGTGTTTGCTTTCTGGATGATTAATTCAGTAGCACTGGTATCTTTTTTTATTTACTTTCACCTAATACAGATGAACATGAATTGTAGATGTCCAATGAAATCTAATTGTAAAGTATTTTCTAAATTCTGGAAAGTACATTTTTAGTTAGGGCCAAGATTTTCATTCATATTTTTAAATAATGTACATTTCACGTTCTTAGAGTCTTGGGAAGATAATTTTGTTTTTAAAAGGAAAACATTCATTTAAGCTGTGTTTCATTTGAACACAAAAGGAGAAGCAGACTTTTCAAAATGTATAAAGTTTATTCAAGAACTCAGTTTTCAGTTAATTCTTGCAATTTCCTTTTGCATAAAGCTATATAAAGACAGACAAATGTCAATACTAAAGGAGTGTGAAATGGCAACAGAGAGGGTTGTGTTTGGGCAATCACCAATAAAGTTTTACTATCATTTTGATATTTTCACTTTTCCACTGTGTAACAATCCCAACCAGTTAGAAGAACTGATGTAAATACTTCTTTTTGAGGGGAAAAATATGCAAACAATACAGTTTACTTTGCAGGGTAGTGGTGGCGTCTTTCTCCATTTGGATAACACTTTTGAAAATAAACCAGATGTGCATACTTTCCTGTGCCATAATTTTCTGTTAATCTGTAAGTAGTTAATGAAGTTTGATCAAGTAAAAACAATAATTTTTAAGTATTAAAGAGAGTTGGAAAGACACCCACATGGAAATATCAAAAATGATAATGTAGTGACGTATGAGCTATATTGAGATTAACAACAATTCAGATTATAGCATCAGCTGATTACACTGTGGTAATTTTAGCATAAGCTTTGTTTCTCCACTAACCACCACTAAAAGTCCCCAGAATGTTCTTCAGTGACGAGACGTTGCCATCCATGCTTTAGAAAACCTGCACAACTTACATAATGCAACTGTATTTTCAATGTCAATTTTGTAGCGTCATGAAGAATGACATTTAAGCGATGAAGAGGGGCAAGCTGGTGATTTGGGTGATGGTAGAGCTGAGGACACAGCAGACCCATCTAGTTTTCGGTACTACTCAGAATCCAGCTGTGAACTGAGGCAAGTCCAAAAGGTTTATCTCCACAAGAACAGCAGCTGTTATTGCAATATCTAACTGAGGTGCCATGATGCTCAGTAGAGTTACTAGCCAGGGAACTAGCCAGGGAACCATGCCCTGGGTTTCCTAGATATCATACCGGAGCTTTGCAAAAATGAGCAGAGTAACTTCAATGCAAGAAGTTGCAACAGAAGTGGCTTCCAAATTCCCAGTTACTCTTGTGATACACAGAAAGCCTGGATTCAATCCCTTGCTTTGTATTTACTCACAAATCACATTTGAAAATGTGCCTCCAAAATAAAAACTTAAAATGCATGACTTAGAATGCTGTTTCCATTGCTGGCAGACTATGCAGATTGTAACTACCGAATTTATTTACAGTATCTGGCTAACATCTAGGGATTAGATTTGGTGAATGAGTAGTTTGGTACCACATAAAAGTGGGCATACGTGCCGTGATGTCAGAAACATAGGCATGAGGGTGGGTCAAATGCCTTTGAAACCATACAGTGGCTGACTTCTCTAAGGACTGAAGTCCCAGTTTTGCTGTTGTACTATAAAAGACTGTAGACACAACAGCCTTCCAGGTTACTTGTAGCAGTGGTTTTTAGGTGTCTGGCACATGCAATGGAATTTGTTGTCCTTTATTTTAATACACAGACTTTCTGTCCAATGAATAAGCCAGGACTGCTCATAATTTAGATTGTAAAAACTTGCACATGGGGCTGGAACCCTAAACTGACTTTAAAGGAATGCTGAAGGCAGGTTTCTGTTTAAACCTGTCTTGGCTGAGGGCTTAGTGGTAGCAAGAGATACAGTTGAGAGATATAGTTGTAGAGTAGGGAGATAGATTCCTCTCCCTAGGGCCAACAGCCCTGTACTCACCCCTGAAGGTAGATGGAAAAGGGAATTTCAGAAATGGAAGCTGTGTGGCTCCCTACTGCTCCCTTGGGCAGTATGTCAGTAATCGGAGCGCTCTCCAAACAACATGGGAGACCTTGTTTCACTTGCCTCCTTTGCCTGAAGGGACACCAAAAAGGTCACCTTAAGCATGTCTTCTAGTTTGCATGAATTGCTGAGGCCTCCACCCTGCTAATGAAGGGCAACTTCAGTATTGTACGTTGGACTTGTTGGATAAATTACAAAGGCAGCCCTTGAGGCAGGGACTAAGCAGGGCTCTGCTACAATAGCAGCGGGTACTGTTAACTGCGGGCTCTTCCTCAACTCAGTCCTTTGTGAGCATCTGGGACCATAACGGAGTGTTGGATTTCTCACCAGAGCTGAAGTAGCAAGCTTAGGAAAAAAACAGCCAAGTCTTCGTCATTCTTTTGTTCTGATTCTGCTGCCTTAAGGATGATGATTCTTTTCTCTAAAGGATGGACATTCTGTGGTTTAATAACAATTACGGGTAAAAATCTTTCTGTAAATAGACACCAAGGCACTATGTGATAGCAGCTCCTACCTGGGTAATAATATCAACAGGTATATACAAAACAGCACCGAAGGAGTTAAAAACCCATGTGGTTTTAACAACAGACTATCAAATACAAATCCTGCTACCCAGAGGTGTGCAAACGATTTATTTGTGTTCAGTGCAACACTGTACAGGGGAATGGGTCTGCAGCTGTTTCTCTACAAGGTCAATAAATGGTTTGTCAACTCTGGTGAGCATTTACTCCATATCCAAAGTCCTAATGTAAAAAACAATAAAGAGTAGTTTTACACTCTCTGTTTGTGATGGAGCCCCACCCTCACAGGATCAGAAATACCAGTCAACGGCTGCAGATGGAAATGAAATCTTCCTCTTAATTGAATCCTGTGGGCTGCAAAAAAAGGGTTTTTTTTTTCCCACCGCCCAAACAGTTCCTTGTGTCAGACAATCTGGAGCCACAGTAAGGATTTTTTTTTTCATTTTACTAGTCCAGCTGGCAGAACAAATTGCCTTGTTGAATTAGCATGTTGTAAAATATAAAAGAGTTTAAATGAGTATGATGGTACAGGCAGTACAACAAACTATTGCTGTTATAAAATATACTAACATATTTCTCTATTGTATAGTGAACAGATTTGAGACACAGGGAGGTGTAAATGACTCCTGCAGATTTCTGTATTAGATACCTTTATATGAATCTCAGTAATAGGCAAATCAGCATATATTTTGCCAAATTAAAATAGAAAGCTATTAGCAAATTAACACCTTTTACATAGAACTTATACAAATACCACATTTTTCATATCTTGTGTTATTGCAAGAACAAAATTGCATAGACCATTTGCTGGCACTTTCTGAATTCCCCAAATAATGCTTTGTCTTACCAAATAGTTCAAGTAGTTCCCTCAATTTAATTTCACCCACTAATGCAGTAAGAGTTTACATGTAGTGAGAGAAAAAAATACGGAGCTCAAAAATATTAACAATGACATAACCACCTGACAGAATAATAGTTCAGCAAGGGAACATATTCCTTTTATTTTATTTTTATCCTCTCTGTAAGGCTGTTTTCAAAGTGTTACTGAAAGAACAAATAATTTGATTCAAGTTATTCTGAAGTTGAAATGTCATTTGTGCTCTTCTTCCGCTTTCACCCTGTAGTCCAAAATTGTAGATACAGATTTGTTTCTTAAACTGAAGTGCTTTGTTTTTGAAATTCTGAAAATTCTGCTTTCAGTAATGCTGTTTGGCAATAATATAAAACTCAGAGTAGCAAGGGGGTGTGTGGCCTTTTCTGGTGCCTCACTGGCAGACGCGGCTGTACTCTTGGCAAGTGGAGCCCATGCCGGCCACTGACAAGTAGAGCTTTCCGTCTGGACACACGCAGATTTCGTAAAGCCCCTGAGAAATACCAGATCCACCCCTTGTACCCTCAGGCAATTTGGGCAGTCGAACAGTTTCAGCATCAAGCAAAAGCTGCATGGGAGAAAGCAGGACAAATGGGCTCATTAGAAACAATAATGCCAGAGCTTACCATAAACCAACTTTACTTTATCTAGGCAGTGGTTTAAGAATAGCCTTCTACCCAGACTTGTTATATACAAAGCTGCTCCGAGGTCCAGGCTCTTGGCCGACACTGAAACATGGGAGAGCGATAAGCTGGTGCCCATCCTCTTCCTCAGCAGAGACCTTAGGAAGTTCAACAAGGCCAGGTGCAAGGTCCTGCACCTGGGTTGGGACAATCCCAAACATGCATACAGTCTGGCCAATGAGTGGATTTTGAGCAGCCCTGATGAGAAGGACATGGGGGTACGCGTGGATGAAAAACTGAATATGACCCAGCAATGGGCGCTGGCAGCCCAGAAAGCCAACCGCATCCTGCTCTGCATCAAAAGAAGCATGGCCAGAGGTTGCAGGAGGTGTTTCTACCCCTCTACTCTGCTCTTGTGAGAACCCACCTGGAGTACTGTGTCCAGCTCTGGGGCCCCGAACATAAGAAGGGCATGGACCTGTTTGAGTGGGTCCAGAGGAGGCCCATGAAGGTGATCGGAGGGCTCCCTACCCTATGAAGAGGCGCATCCCCCTCTCTATGGCTCATCTCCCCATGAAGACAGGCTGAGGGAGTTGCGGCTGTTCAGCCTGGAGAAGAGAAGGCTCTGGGGAGACCTTATTGCGTCCTCCCTGTACCTAAAGGAGGCTACAAGAAAAACCGGGAGGGACTCTTTATCAGGGAGTGTAGTCATAGCATGAGGGGTAATGGTTTAAATCTGAAAGAGCAGAGATTTAGATTAGATGCTAAGAAGAAGTTCTTTACTGTGAGGGTGATGAGACAGTGGAACAGGTTGCCCAGAGAAGTTGTGGATGTCCCATCCCTGGAGGTGTTCAAGGCTTTGAGCAATTTGGTTTACAAAGGAAGTTCCACCCAAATACAAGGAAAAAGTTCTTTACAGTGAGGGTGACAGAGCACTGGAACAGGCTGCCCAGAGAGGTCGTGGAGTCCCCTTCTCTGGAGACTTTCAAGACCTGCCTTGATGCAGTCCTGAGTAATGTGCTCTAGGCAATCCTGCTTAGCAGGGAGTTGGACTAGATGATCTCTAGAGGTCCCTTCCAACTCTGACAATTCCCTGATTCCATGTCCCTGCCCATGGCAGGGGGGTTGGAACTCGATGATCTTTAAAGTGTCCTCCAACCCAAACCATTCTATGATCCTATAATAAGAGAGGAGGCCCCTGTCTGTATCCTGAATAGCACGGCATGGGCACTGCTGCTGCCACTGGACCCAGGTCTGGCCTGGCCTGAAGCCTCTCAGCCACGCTAGCTGGTCAGGGATGGACACAAAAGTTGGTCTGGAGTTCCTCTGTGGAAGCACTGGCACTTTACAGCCTCGCAGAGGGGATAAATAGGCTGCTGCATGTCACATGCTGGTGCTGATGGGGCAGCTCTTAATGATGCATGCAGAGCTTCACTCCTTAATTTAGCACCTCTGGGGTGAAATGTCTACCTCCGGGCCAAGGACCCCACTGGGTGTCTGGGGATCACTGTGCTAGTGGGGAGCTGAGCGCTATCAGAGTTTTATTAGACAGCATTTCTTTAAGCTAATATAAAATTATGTCAATTAGTAGTATTATTTAATTTGACCCCAAAATAAAAGTCTTATTATTGGCACCGTTAATTTTTTCATCCTGTCTCCTAAAATTTGACTAGGTAAATTAACAGAATTTGAAAAAAGACTTGAAGTTATTAGTTATATTCAGACAGCAAGATGAAGCATAGTTATGAAAACAGGACTTGTACTTACCACACCATCACTGCTGTGCAGTTTGATATCCATCTGGGAAAGAGCTTCAATATTCCCAGCTTGCGCTTTGATATTAATTCCTCGTGGTGCATCCATGCTCAAAGATCGAGTCGGTGATTCCAGCCTGAAAGCAGGAGCACGAAATCTGACTAGCACATTCTCATATGTTCCTTTATTTTTGAAAAATCAGTAAACTTTGAACATGCGCTTGAAGGATCTCGCCTGAAGTCATATAAAAGATGCAGCTTCTTTTGTCTTCATGCAGACTTGAAAAAGGAGTTAGCTATTTAAAAACACCACAGTATCTCAAAGGAAAAATACAGACGAATTCATAATAGAAATGCAAGATGTTGTTTCAGATATAACTTCAGATTATTTCAGTGTAGCAGTAATTTATTCTTTAAAACTGAAACCTATTTTTACATTAATTTATTTTCATTTTTTGCCATCATAAGATATTGAAATTAATAGAATTAGTGCAGTCTGGAAGTTTTTTAAGCAACACAAATTTTGACACTGCTATCAATCAGATAAAGACTTCACTCCGTGTGTGTTTTTTAACTAGATGGCATCTGAAACTTAAAAACTAATAACTTTGTTTGAAATAAAAATGATGCAATATAACAGAAAGTTGCAAACCCTACAGTGCCACAAGATGGCAGGAAGGTACTATATTAGCTGAGTAATCACCTCATCATGTCAGCTGTGCAGGATTAATGATTTTTATTTTCCAAAGTGATAAGGCTTTGTTTCTTTGGAATTTTGGTATCATTTCCATGATAAGTAGCAGGGATAGGAGCACTAACTAAAAATCACGAGAAGGAAAGAAGAAGCCCAAGCTCAGCAACAAGCTATTGATTATATTGCTTCTTTTGACGATTACCTACAGCTGCTTCATCTGGAGGGACTGGAAACACCACAGGATCAGGGCTGATACTTACTGGGTTTTGTTCCTCAACATTGGCTCACCCTTCCTGATGACACCAGCCTGAGTTTTACACTATCACCCAACATCAAACAGGTGAATATTAAGGCTAAAGAAAATGAATCAACTGGGGTCCCAGTTTACTTTACATCCATGCTACCTCCTCTATTCTGTTTGTTCCCTGGACACATATAAAATAATGTGGGCTTCATCCATAATGCCGAACTCAGACACTCATCCCTGTTCCCAGGCCTGCATGTGCTCACCCACTGCATCTTCTAGAACTGTAGGGGGTTGTCTGTGTGTGCCTGCATACGTGTGTGCATGCACTCCCAGCAGATGCTGTGTTGGCTCCATGTGTCCTCAACAGCCGCCCATCTGGACGAGCGGAGGATTGTGCCCCAGGAGGACCCTTACTAGGTATGCCTCAGATAGTGAGTCTAGACGCTGACTGCCAATCATGCTAAAGGAATGAAACGACTTCACAGCCCTGATGTAGCTGTCTGATGGATTTCATTTACTCAGATTGCTTCGGTTCTTCCTTTCTTTGCAACTACTTCATTAAAAACTTAATTTAAAAGAAGTCATTTTGTGTTTGTGAGAAACTTCAGTTGTATCTTGGAGTTCTGAAGAAGCTAAATCCAGTTGGTGCCTTAAAATTTAAACCCATGATATATGAGCACATTCAAGCACAGTCACTGAAACTTCATTTTTTATCCCCAAATCTGAAAATAACTCAGGCAATATTGGCTTATCACTGCTGGCCAGTCTCTGCTTTGATCTTCAAAGGTCTCTTCCAACCCAAACCATACTATGGCTTTACGTTTTATGATCTGCCTCTCCCCAACATCTCCTGGGTCAGTCACCTTCAATCAGTTTAAATTCTAGATTGCTAATTTGAATTCCTAACAAAGGATAACTGCATCATGGGTCCATAATAGGACCATATCCATAAAAAAGTTTGATGCCTTAGCCCATGACTCTCTGAGATGGCACAAACTTCTGTCATGATCATGCTGAGTACAAGGGCATGAATATGACTCTGTTCTGCATCAGCCATCTGATATAGTATTAGTAATCTTTATTAAGCAGTTTGTGATTTAACAACTTTCCTATGACTTCTTGGCTTAGGTCCTTAGATTTAAACTTTTATGAAATTGGAAATCAGTTTTTCCCTGAGTGATTTACATGGGAGGTCTGCTTCGTGGGACTATTTTCCATGGCATACTTGTATGCATTATATAATGAAAAATTAATCAAAGTTTGTATTTTTAATATTTAAAGTTTAATATATTTTCATAAGTCAGAGCCGACGTAGTTGAATACAGCTGTTGCCTTAGTTTGTTTTAACAAAATGCTATAAACATTGAAATAGCTCATGTTTCTTTGTAAAGTATTTAATCTGTGTAAGTAATCTATACACAGGCATAAATTTTTTATTTTTAAGGTCTATTGAATATTACAAGAAGGCAGACTGAGATAGATTTTTGAAGAGCATATCAGACTCCGAGTTTGAAAAGCAATCAAACATGGAGAAATATTTCTTACTTTCTACCAAAATTAATGCTGGCAAGAAGCCTACAGACTTCGGAAGCATTTACAGATTTATGATATGACTTATATATAATTTAAATTTACATGGCAGAATTACATTTGCTATATTAATCAAAATCCTAAATTTCTGCTGTTCTACAGGTCCTATTTCTAGATTAAGTAGGGGTAGATTTACCAAACTAAGTCATTGGAGCTTCCTGGCAATGAAAACCACAGTGAAGCTTAAGCAATGATTTGAAAACCTTCTGGAACTATTATGTGTGAGATTTTAGCAAATGCAACATTCAGTAGCACTAATAATACATTTCTTCACTCACCATTCAGAGATTTGGTGCCTCAAGTCCAGATGCAATAAAAGGGAAACAGGCACCTGGTGTAGAAATGACATGATGGAGTTGAACCCTGACTTTAAATGTCCCTTCTTAGTCCTCACTTGGTCCTGAAGACACGTGACTTCCTCAGCCCCTTAGATACTGACCTTAAAATCACCTAAAATTCTTCTGTGGTCCTGGCCCTGAGGCACATCCAGTTTGTCGCTGGTGGGCAGGTCTGAACTTCTGTATGCTTAAGGGCCTGGGGACCACAGAACTGCCCCAGCTGGAGAGCTGACTGATGGAGATACTTCCATGAACTCCGGGTGTCTCAGAAAGATATAAATAGAGCACTGCAATTCTTAACACTGGGGGTGTTTTAAATACATACTAATAAAGCAAAATGTAGTCTTTTTCTTTTTTTTTTGTATCAGTGAACAGATGACAGGAGTAAGTTCTCTACATGATAATGGCTGCTAAGAAATTTTCAAGATCTTTTCCCTAGGCAATAAAAGGGGGATGAGAGTAGGCTGGGCTGAGCAAAATGTTGATGTGCATCCCTCAAAAGTCTTGGCAAAACAAGAATTCAATTTGCTTGAAAATGCTGGAGGGTCCACGGACATTCTTATGACAGAATTTGATTCTCTTAGAGCTTTTGGTCCTTTTTTCAGACTTTGTTTGAATTTGGGCAGTAGAGTGATGAGGGAATACATTGTTACCAGTCACTTTATCTTTTTTTTTAAATTACAGGCATGTAAATTACATTTAACAGAATGGAGTGAGTATCTTTATCATCTAGAGGAATTAATCTATGTAATGTGCTGTCCTAAATGAGACACCTGTCACAGCCTGTATCTCATTTGGGAAGATGGATTCTGTATTTACGAGTAGCTTCTAGGTACTGCAGTAGCTGCCAGGAGTCTATTAGCAAGTGGTGAGGTGCAAGAGGAATTGATGGGGACAGCACAACATTTATTTGATGCCAAGGACCTGACACCCCCATTATATGTGTT
Organism: Xenus cinereus; assembly: GCA_025774025.1. Taxonomy (NCBI): domain Eukaryota; kingdom Metazoa; phylum Chordata; class Aves; order Charadriiformes; family Scolopacidae; genus Xenus; species Xenus cinereus. Next base: position 191,008,287 of record JAOXJK010000001.1, read on the forward strand.
CAGAGGAGTAGTCTGGACTAGATGTTGCCTGACCCCAAGGACTGGATGCACATAAAGGCTGGAGCATGTTAGGCATTCTCCAGAAGAGCATAGCTTTCGGGTTAATTTAATCCAAATGCAATCCTGATCATGTGCCCCAAAGAATTCCACAATGAGAACAAACATTTGGGGAGCTCAGGTAGTTGAGAGATTTCCCTCAAAACCACATTCCTAATTTTAAATTAAAACACTCGTGTAGTCATATCCACAGAATGTGAAGCACTGGAAACCATCCCTAGTCCAACTTGTAGAGTAGGCATTTGGCCTTGCTCTCCTTCGCCCTGATCCCTGCAGTCACCTGGAGGCTTGTTGGCAAAGTGCAGGGAAACTGCTCTATCTCAGCTAATGAAGGGCAGGGAAGGGTGGGGAAGTAAGCGGTCCCTGCTAATATTTCATAGCTCTGTCATCCGCTGGATATTGGTCCTCCAGCAGTCCATTACAACTAAAGCAACCGATTGCAAGGAAGACAATAGTTTTATCACTGTCTTCTTGTTGGTAAGATCCAGAAGCTGGCTGCCAATGGAATTTGGTGCTGAGGTGTGCAGAATAATTTATGAAGGACCGTGTGAAAGTCTTCTGAGGGAATCTGGACAGCATCCAGGCTCTGGATCTGAAACCGCCCCAACAACCTACAGGCTTGGAGATTCCCACCATTTTCTACAAGCATGTTGTTAACTCATGGAGATACCAGATCACCTGAAATTGCTCAGTTGGCTGTGTTTAGGGAGAAGTGAGAGGAGTGACAACCTCCTCTGGCTGTGGTAAAGAAGCAGCTGAGTTGAACCCTGACTTTGAATATCCCTTCTCAGCCTGTGCATGCTGCAGCAATATTGATCTCGTCTTTCATCCTGTTCTGGCAGGAGATGGAAGGATATCTTGCTGACCTTACAAGTACCACAATGCATTAGAAAGATAGTTTTAGTACTGCAAAAGAGTACCACAGTCTTCTGGAGCCCAAGTTTCCTACCACAATGTGGGAGAGCTTGACTCTTCGAGCAGGACAGAGGAACCAGATTGCTCTTGTGAATTTGAGGAGAAGTTTATTCCTTCCTTTTGGTCAGTTCTTGTCCTTTCCATCTTATGAGTCAGCATCTCTCCTGAATTCACCGGGGAGAGAATTCCTGGGTAAAACTTTTATGTAAAGTTCCCCAAATGCATGCATTCCTCACACCACCTACCTGAGGAAGAGCGGGGTTACTGTACATAGACTGGACAGACAGATGGACACTGACTCTGAAATTGTGGCGCACCCAACAATGGTCTGCCCCCACATACATACAGCTAAGTCCTTTTTTATTGTCTTTTACCATAAAGAGGAGATTTTACGAAATGTAAACCTGGCACTAAAGTGTTAAAGGTATGATAAAGAATTTTGCAGTGTATAGTGTATTAAGTATTTGAGTTAAATGTCTTCTTATATCAGTAAAAGAGAAACACCTAGGGCTCTTGTACACAGGAGAAAATAAAATGTCAAATGTATGAGATTTATTTTACTTTATATCATATTACTTCACAGTAGTATGTTTGTGCAGATCATTAATAAGACATTGGTCTGGTGTTTACCTATATGGTGGGTTTTTTGTGTGAAGCCCTTTTAAAGAATGAAAGAACATGAGGTGGGTCCAGGCAGAACCTAAATGCTGGCTAGTTCATAATGCCTTTTCATTAAAAGTTTTTCACAAAGCTTGCTGGTATCGATTTTTATGAGAGTCATAAAATATACTAATCCATCACTTTCACTTCTCTAATATGCTCAGTCTTCCTCCCATAGTGCTTTAGTATAATTAAATAAAAGGATCCACGCACAAGGGCCAAATAAACATCTATATTAAGGTTTTACTTAAGAAGAAAGTCATACAAGGGGGAAAAAGACAGTGCTTCATACTTGTTCCTAAGCACTGATATGGGAGCATGCATGGGAAATACACTATTAGAGAAAAGATTAAAGAATGTGAAGAGAAAAGAGATTTAGAAAATGTAATTCAGAAGAGCTGGGGCTGGAATAATGGTACATGCTCCACTGGTGTGTATCTGAATATTGTTCTTGTTTCCCTTGAACTTCCATGAAGATGCTAAAATGAAACCTGATGACAAACAGAATTACAGAATGACAGAATGATATGAGGTTGGAAGGAACCTCTGGAGATCATCTAGTCCAACCCCCCTGCCAAAGCAGGTCCACCTACAGCAGGTTGCATAGGAATGTGTCCAGGTG